>JBBEEQ010000008.1:0-608494 GCA_037950945.1 Hypolimnas misippus | reverse complement strand
TTGTCACTTTTAAACCGATCGGGCTGAAGCAGAATAAAGCTACAATGACGTTGTCATCACAGACATCGCAGACGAAGTCGCGAACACCAGCTAGTCATTAAATTAACTTGAGGAATTTAATTTTGTGTGTTAATAATGTTTCTTTTTTGTAACAGTAGTTAGTGGTAGGTACATTATACACTTTTGTACTTTTTTTGATAATTTTTTTGTTATTTTTTTTATCAAAACACAGCATTAATCAGACTTCAAACCTGCACTATTTTTTATACTATACATAGATTAGTTACGCGACATTTACTTTAACGTACTTCGCGATTTTATCTGCATTTAATTTGCCCCTATCTGTGTCATGACGTTTATTTCTTCTGCTTCACTCCAATTAATCAACGTGCTGTTATACAGCCTATAGCTTTCCTCAAGAAATAGAGTATTTAACACAACCAATGTTTCAACCCACAAAAAGTCAAATTTGGAGATATTGATGTAACTTAACATATTTAACATTATGAAAAAAATCAAGTCATCAAAATTAATTAAGTACACAAAAAAAGTTTCTAAATTTATTACAATAATCTAATATATTAAAAAAATATATATTTTTTGATTATACCAATCTGCTTTTAATCAATTATACCTTTTATCAATAGAAAAGAAAAGATGGTTATATACGTCTTAAAACTAAATTGTTAAGAATAGGACATCGTTAGACGCCATTTTCTCAAAATGAATTCCGCGTGGTCTAACATAATATTACTAATCAGCGTCCAATTATTAAAAATAAATCGTTTAGTTTAGCGAAGATTCCGCGTATTTCAGTAAGTATGGTCACATCTCTCGTTTCGCTATATGATTTAGTAGGTAGTCAGACCCTACAAAAACCGGCTGGGCCAAGGGGAAACGCTATTTGTACTGTATAGTCTTGTACTAATTCTTTACTATTATAAATCTTTACGATAATTTCACTTTTAGGCGAGAATTACGTTTGTAAGTTTCACTCTTGAGAGCGATATAAAACAATTTTATAACCTAGTAACATATCGAAAATAGTTAAATCTACACTAAAAACACAAGCGTTGATTTTCTATCCGGATAACATAATTAAAATGTAATAAAAATACAATATGTATAAACGATTTTAAAAGAGTTACTATCCAGTTTCTTGCCGGTTCTTCTCGGTAGAGACTACATTCCGAACCGGTGGTAGCTTTATAAAAATCTAAAATTAAAATATGACATGTAACTTGACGATTCGAAAGTGCTTTAAAAGTCCTTTTGAATAAAGTATATTTTGAGTTTGAGTTTGAAAAAGTAAAGTAACAGCCGGTAAATTTCCCACTGCTGAACAAAGTCCTCTCCTATTAAGGAGTTTAGAGCTTAATCCACGTTGCGGGTTGGCGGATAAATCTAAACCAATATTATATAAATAAAAACTTAAAGTCTCAGTCAATCTCAATTTTGGGAAATTCTTTTTGTGTTAGATAGCCTGTTTATTAAGGAAGGTTATAGGCTGTATCACATCAGGCTTCGACTCACATGAGCATAGAGTAACAACAAACGTGAGTGGGTGGGTGGGTAGTTAGTATATTTACAATTTACTTATTATTATAAGTAGTTAAAGCTATAAATTTCGAAAATAAGGCACTTACAGTAAATTCTTTCAAACTTTCATGTTTCAATAATGATTTTCTCAAAAAAATCAAAGCTGTTCGAGTGTCATCCAAAACGACTCTACACCGATTTTGATGAAACGTTCATGTTTGAATAATGATTTTCTCAAAAAAAAATCAAGCTGTTCGAGCACCATCTAAAAACTACTGCACTGATTTTGGTAAAACTTTTATATAAAAAAGATTTCCTCCACATTGATGTTAGCAAAACGCCAAACAAATCAAAACCACGTGCCCAAAACCGTCTAGAAGCTCAAGTAGAAACGCATGTCTAATTAACGTAATATTAATTGAGATTTTAATGAAATCTTTATAAAAAAAGCAACATATTAACATTCGAGATCGTTCAAGAGATACTTCGGAACATAACAGTAAACTCAATCCGTGTTTTGACGCGGGGTCGTCGAAGCGGAAACTTTTTTTTTCGCCCTGACACATTACATATCCTGTGCTGTGTATGATATGATAATAATGTTTTTAGACTGTGTAAAAATACCACATTTTTATTTAGCTAAATTTTGGAATGTAACTGGACTATTTAGACTTACTGCCTTACTACAAAAGATTTAAACATACGTAAACGCGTGATTATAAAACTCGTACTAAAAAATCTCATGTAAGGACAGTTTTGAGTTGAACGTGCTTTAGACATACTTTAAATGATAACGGAATTACGTAATTTACAACGTTTATGTGAGTTCAATAGATGTTTAAAACCTATTTTAGCTATTAAATGTATCGTGTAATATATTATTAATAAGTTTTTCATAATTTTACACGCAGTAAAGTCAGTAACACTGTTTAGCTAGACACTTGTTGAACATGGTTTTATTACATCTTTTGTAAATAAATGTTCTTTTATAAATAGCCAAATATTACAGATTGGGTATCGGCTATAGTTTTAGTCGGTTTAGTTTCTATCAAGTATTAAAAAATTGGGTTCTCAATTCGTTAGGGACTTTTTTATGTATGATCACCGATTACTCGTAAACGGCATTGCCGATTTGGTTAATTCTTTTTTCGTTTGAAAGGGTATGTTCTCCCATGGATCCCTTAGAGTTTTCATCAAAATCGGTTCAGTAGTTGAATTTTAAATCGAAATAGCTGAAATAAGCATGACATTCAAATAAACGAAAATATGCACAGTATTTTACTTTTGAAATCTATTGCCAGCTTAAAAATACATGATTGTTGACGTTCCTATTGATATTTAAATTTTTTTTTGTGACAGTTATAATTTTTTTTTATACTTTATTTAAATCATACAATTACTGAACAGTCAATACAGAGTCATACACATGACAGACGCGTTGGCGCAATGGTCACTGCAACTGACTAAAGCGCTAACGGTCGCGGGTTCGATATATACATACAGATGTTTGTCGTGGTCTGGGTGTTTGTGTTGGTGTTGTGAGTGTTTCCGGACCCCCGACACAAGGTCATGAGATCTTAATGGGGGCCGTTGAGTGTGATGCGTTATTTATTATATATAATCTTAATAAGGGACGATTAGTAATTTACAATATACAAGTAATCTGTAAGATAAACAATAAAATGATAGAAATTTCTCAATGCTCCATATTTGATTTATAGAAAAAAATAGTTATAAACAACACACGATATAGATCATTATTTATATAATAACGTAACAGACTCCACGCATTACTGTGACTCAAATACTCAATTATAATTCAAAACGAATTAACATTATTTAAAAAAAAAAAACAACAATTTTCGTAATTAGAACGAAAATTAATATTCAAAATTATCAAACATTAATTTTGATGCAGTATTTGAGGAGATACATATTTTATTGTGACAAAAAAAAACATTTGAGAAATCTAAATCTTCCATAATACTCATAAAACAAAGAGAGAGCCAATTTTCTTTGTGTGAAGTAAACTTCGGAACCACTGAAGCTATTTTAAAAATTATGGTATCATTTGAAAGATACATTATTCTAGATGGTCATAGACTATATATTATGAGTATATTATTTGAAACAAAATCTACATTAACGCGAACAAAGCTACGAGCAAAAGCTACTAATATATGTACATAGTATAGAAATATATTTCAATCAGGTTATATGTCTTTACTTTCTATTAACAGTTATTAATTGTGAAATGTGAATTTTTTTTAATCTTTAAAAATGTTTTAACCAATGAAAATTAAGTCACATTTTTGACAGTTGCGATTTATGTTATTCGAATGGAAAGGAGAATATATTTTTTTGTTTTTCTTATATATGTATGTAGAATCTATGTTTGTACATTTCTTTGGCAAGCTTTGTAGTGTAAAAGACTTTATGTATTTTAACATATGAGGTGTCATAAGTTTCGTCTTAATAATGATAATGCATAAATGAAATTTTTTTAGTGATAAATATAACATAGACTTATTAAAATTATGTATTTATTTATGCATTAATATTATAATATTTTAGTTTTCTATCATACTTGATGCATTCATATCTCATGTTTAACTTCAATCTAGATGCATTTCATTATAACAGGAAAACGTGGTACAGTCAGCAAAAAAAAAGTAAAAAATATCATAAAAAAATTGCACATCTATTTATATACAACAAAACTTACATCAATAATAATATATTTTACTAGCCTCCGCCCGCGTGGTGTGTTGTTAAAAACTAGCCTAGGTTTTATGCCTGATATATAAGCTATATAACTGTAAATTTTCATCAAAATCTATTCAGTAGTTTTACGTGAGAGAGCAACAAACACCCATCCATCAAAACGTTCACCCATCCTTACAAATTTTAGCATTAGTCAGTTAGTAATTTTTTTTTATTTGTTTTTTTTTTTCTTTTATTTACCTTGCATTTATTTTTTATTTGTGTGCTCTGTGTTTGTCAATAAAGTATTTCTATCTTAAAATACGATACTAAGATAACGCAAAAGTTAATCTACATTTATATGTACGCTAATTCGAATTACGACTTGTGGTCATTTAATGGTGACTGTCGCCATTAATTGGGTGGTACCACCTTAATTGCCTACTGTCTATACAAAAATAATAGTGTTATAATAAACGATGTTATTTTACTATATACGTTATACGCTCATGGATATCGTCACCCTGATTGGCGATCACTTTGACTTTGTTCGTTGACGTCGCCTAGCAACAAGCTAATAACTGAGTACGACGTGCGAGTTACTTTGGGTGAACGAGACAATTGACAAGCTTTCCGAAGTTGGAAATGGGTACAGATTCTTATCCTAACATATCAAAATTCTTATCCTAATTTTAATTATCATTAAAATGTTATTTAAGTGGTGCAGCTTATTGTTTTGCTGTCGCTACATAACGAGTTTTATTATTTTTGTATGCGTGAAATTATATTCTACTAGCGGCCCCTTGCGGTTTCATTCGCGCTTAACATAGGATTTTCATATAACTTCCAACCCCGATTTACCCCCTTAGGGGTAAAATTTTGCAAAATCCCACCTACATCTTATAAAAACTCTCATGCAAAATTCTAGCACTTGTACTTTCTGAGATTTTGTGATGAGTGAGTGAGTGACCTTTCCCTCTTATATATAAAGATTATTAATGATTTTTTTTAGTATATTCATTAAGTGTTACCTGATTTTTTCTGCTGTCCGTACGAAACTTGATTATGTTACGGGTTTTATTGTTAAAATTAAAATTTTTATATCTTTTTTATTAACTTAAATGTTTTTAATCGGGTGGTACCACCAATTCTTCTGCTGTCGCTACAGTACCGTGGTTTATGTTATCTGTGTGTGCGTGGAACTGTCAATGTCTGCGTTTCCTGCAATTAAACAACTTCGAGGTTTCTTATTCAAGAGATATAATATGAATACATTGCATATATTTATGTGTAATGCGCAGTATTGTTAGACCGCGTGACGTCACTTCCTTCGGATTTTCCCAGGTCTTTTTTTTTGTTTTTGCATCAAAGCGATGTTTACTCGTGACAGATTAAAATGTTTGCTTCTTAATCGTCAATAAATGATCATACAATTATGTTGACAAAAATTGGTTGATTAAAATAGGCCTACATTTATTTAAATAAAAAAAAAGTCTTTTTCCTACAATAGACATAGGTGTTGTAAATTTCAATAATACTATTCGTGCCGATTAATTTTTAAATGGTAACATTATAAAGTGAAAATTTTCAATTTCAATACTCTTTTTCCCAGTTTTAAATAATTTCAATGTTTTAAATTTGAAACTAATAAAATGTTAAGAAAATTGTTTTCGGGTTATTAGGGTGGTATACAAACATACAAATCAAATCAATTTACACCATTTGCAATGTCAAGAACACACTTAAGACCTATAACAAAAAAAAAAACCTAAAAATTTTGCTTATTTACATACAATGAATTAGACATTATTACTCTTTTGTTAAACGACTTTAAAAATAAAGTCTGTATTCAACCCGTATGTATGTTTCCTTTATATGTTCGCGATTTTCTCAAAAACTACTAATCCAATTTTAATTTGATTCGTTATTGAAACGCATGTCTGAAGAAAGGTTTTAATATATAATATGTTAGGATTAATATCTTCAAAGTTAAATAAATAAATTAATAGCAAATGATTTCTGCGATCGTTTTCCCATTAACAACATATGCTAAGTATTATATTTTTATAAAAAAAAAAATTATTATGTTGGCAACACCCAAACTTACCATCGACAATTAAAAAAAATCTTTAATGTAATTATTATAATACTATGAATAATTGTTACAGGACCGATCGCACGACGTTATATTTCACGGCCATATCTAATAAATAATAACATATGCTGTGTTGCGTAATAAATAACTCTATTATTAATCACAGGACTGACTCAGACCTCCGGAAGTACATAAGGGATATTTAAATATATATAACACTCGTATAATTAGCAGAAAATCGATATAACGACCTTATATATATCTTACAAAATAATAGAATTATTACATGCATGAATTTTGAAATTAGAATCAATCGATCGAATTTCGAATCATAACGAATGATTCATTATATGGTATGAATTATACATACATGTCATCGTCATATTATACAATACATATTTACTTTAATTATATAAAACAATATGTATTTATTCGTTATAAAAGTATAAAAATTGCATTATTAGAAAACATCGGCCGTCAATCTACACGTTCCAACATTCTTTCAAATACGTTTCGTAACAGTTGTTAGAAAGGGATGGGTAGATAAAACGCTTGATGTTAGAACGAGACAGAGCGCTCAGTGCAGCCTCAAGGCAATCAACGTTTACTTAGTTCGCGTTTTCCATTAGTAACACTGTGCTGATAATAGTTCAGAAACTTGTGTGGCCATCGCTCTGTGTCGAACACAGTGTAGCATTGTGCAACGCTTTGGTCCGGCGTTGTTTTCTTGATTTCCAAGTATCTGAGGTTACTCTTTTCTTTCATGATCGCCTAGTACTTCGTTCGATATAAATCCTTTAGAGGAAAAACGCTTGGTCCTTTTTTTATTGCAAACTGGTTTTTTTTTTATTAATTCTTAATCTCACGGTTAAACGTAATAAATAAAATTGCATTGTTTTTAATCCTGTTTTTTATACATTATTATTTTTAATTTTTTTTGTACATTTTTACTTGACTTTCGTAACTGACTATGTGATGAAAATTTTTGGAAAATTATATTTATTTTCTATGCAAGTAATTTAAAATTCCAGCTTTAAGCTCTTATGAGAGCTTTTATATATAATTCTAAAACTTGTTAAATATGTATTTTATGCACTATTATTGGCACTCTGACATAACGAAAGAACTTTGACAACATATTTTTACACTTACTATATTCTTCAAAACTCTCTTAAGGCAGATTATAGGCCATATAACATCACGCTACGATACATAGGAGCTGTAAAATAAACTTGTATGTTTTAACAACTGTGGGTCAAAGTTAATCTTGACGTTTTTAAAAATAATATTCGTGTTGGAAAAAATTAATAAGCAACGCCCACGTCTGACCAATTTTTATTTATAACTTATTGTTTAATTAAAATAATAATGTTTAACGCCTTTACACATTAATCGAGATTGAATTATTTTTTTTTTACAATGAACAAATAAATGTTCGTTTAACAATTTATAGTCATGTAATAAAGAGAGAACGAATGTGCAAAGTAAAGTAAAGTTCAGAATCACTAAGCTTAGTTTAAAATGGTTTGAAAGGTACATTATTCTAGATGGATGGGCTGTATTTAAGGTATCTATTCGTATTGATAGAACAAAATCTACATTAACTAGGAACTTAGAGAAAATGGTAGTTTTTTAGTATGGGCCTATCTAGTGTTTAATATTGGTCTGGAAAATAGTGCGTTTATAAATTGATGTTCAATGATATTTATAACTATAGACCTTTCTAACCATTTGACGTTAAAAATCTGTACCCATTTCCAACTTTTACAAGCTCGTTAATTGTCCTGTTGGCCCAAAGATTTCGTCTGTCAAACTCAGTATAGCTGGTTGTAGCTATAACTTTTATATGGGAGAGGTCTGTCTAAAGGAAGAGTCCAAAAAGTTCAAAGATAGGTTTTTATCCAGGTATCACGCAGTAAGATGGTATGATTCTAAATGTACTAAGCATAAGTAAGTACTAATGGGGGGGTCTGAATCCTCAAACCCCCCCTTGATATGCGCTCTTGGTTAGTAGGCAGCGTTTTCCAATTTGGTCAGCATTCTTGGTACATAAGCTTATAACATATGAATTATTATATAATATCATTTTAGACAGGTTGGCGTAGTGATCACTGCAACTGACTGAAGCGCTAAGGTCACAGGTTCGATCTCCGCTCACGACTAAACATCTGTATTGGCAATATGGATGTTTTCAGTGATCTGGGTTTATGGTTGTGTTGTGTGTGTTTCTGGAACCCCGACACAGTATCATAAGACCCTAATAAAAGTCGTTGAGTGTGATGGGTTTATGTGTTTATAAATTTATTTATAATTGGTATTACTATAAGTAAATTAACACTGTGACTGTGTGTTCTTTTATTAATCTTTAATATTGATTCTAGCGACATTAATTTCTCATCTCGGCGACAGCCTGAGAGCCGTTTCATACGTGAAATGTAATTACGATGGTGTAACAGAGGCATAGCCAGTTTTATACTTATAGGATGATATTACTGTCCTTTATAAATAAAACTAGCGACTGATCCCAGATTCGCGCGCGTGCAATGTAGTTTTTTACGATATCACATTATAAATCTTTAAAATCATCTGATTTTCTCGATTATAATACACATGCAAAACTTCCTTTTGGATCACTCGATTTATTGATGAAAACCGCATTGAAATCCGTTGCGTAGTTAAAAAGATATAAACGTACAGACGGCGGGAAGCGACATTTTATACTATGTTTAGATATTTTAATTGCGTTATCACTGAATTATGGTTACGAAGAGCTCTATATCTTGTTTGTTTATGATGGAAACTGGCGAGTCGAGATGTTAAGTGATGACCGCTCATAGAGGAGTTACAAATGCGCCAGGTTAGGATAAGGAATCAAGGGGAATTTGATTTAAGAAAAGGAATAGTAGGAGAGGATAGGTTTCCGGTTTTTTCACTGTTCGAAATGCAGCTATGTAAGCTATTTTAAGCCCATTTTCTGTGCTTGTGAGGTTGTATACGAGCTGTAGTCAGTCTACAGATAGGCTTTACCATAGACGTATATAAGGGGGAGGGGAGATTAGTATACTTAAAGAAAATTGCGAGGACGGAGGAGTATGAAATTTCGCAACCTTATAGTTTATATAGAGAAGGAGATATACTAATGTTTTTTTTTTTTTTAATTATGAATAGGAATAATTAAATTAATAAAAACAAAATTACACACACTATTATTTATTTGACACACACATGCATATAATATACCCTTTTGTTTATTGTTAAAGTCTGTGGTCAAATTGAGTATAGATTATCTGTGGTCGAACTTTAATTAATTGAAAATTTAATGAACCACAGTCAAATTCCGACCGCTAGGTGACGACTAGTTTAATAAAGGTCTTTGCCCAGCAGTGGGAGATTGACAGGCTATTGCACTGTTGTAAAACGTTTCACTTTCAAATCGTGAAAGTAATTCAGTCATGACTAAGTAATGCTAAGAACATCGAAAAATGGAGTAATTAATAATTTCGCCGGTAAAAAAATAGTCACGCCTCTTGCGCATTACGTTGCTGATAAAAAAATACTGTTATATGCGAAATAAATTCAGTGAATCTTATTTCATTTTGTAGCTCTTAGAGCCTTGGAATAAGGTTTAAAATACAACAAAATCGTATTAATCGATGAAATAAAGCTGTAAATAAAATTTTACTAATTTCAACTCGCGACTGCGTTTGCGTTAAATTCAATTCCCTTCAATTTCTTTTTTAAATCACAAGACACAAACTATCATCTAATTGCGTGATTTTAACTTTGTGATTACAAGAGATTTCACCATTATACGCTCAGTGAGTAAGTAGGTGAGTGAGTAAGTGAGTAAGTGAGCGAGTGAGTTAATGAGTGAGTGGGTGGGTGAGTAACTTTGATAAATCTGCATTAATGGTGTTTTCTGAAACCTTAGAAAAACGTTTAGGCTTCGTATAACATTATCAATAATTATTAAGAATGAAAGTTTTATCAAAACGTACATTTGATTATAAGAAGTCTTTATCATCTACAATAATTAGTGTACGTATTTTAATCAAGCGATATGCCTTTGCCAAAAGATAGAATTAAAAAAAGTATTTACCTAATCGTTACCAAGCTTCACAGATGGGTTAGTCAGAACCGACTAAAAATGACATCAAAATCGCTCAAGCTGTCTTAAATTCGATATTTACCACACATACAGACTCGTCGTTTACACATTTATAGAGTCATCAATATCAATATTTTGCAATAACGAAGTATCAACACAGGTTTTGGTTTATAAAAAGAGACACGCAAAATTCGTTTTCACGGTAAATGTTGGGAGAAAGTGGTAAGGTGGCTCGCCGACTTTGACTTTTAATTGACATTGATAACAGTGGCAAAGGTAAAGGATTTAAAAGTCATTTCGAATTTCGGTACAATCGCGTAGAGAATTGACGAGCGTTTTCATTTTAATGTACATTTGAATCCGTTTTATCGAGTGAATCGTAATTAAATATTATTGTACAGTTAGGTGCATAAGTTTTTGTTAATAAATTAATTATATAAGTATATTATCTATACTACAAACTACCTGTGCGGTTTGAATAGATCTAATTGGATTAGATATCGTTAGGACGTTGTAGGCTTTAAAATATCACGCTACAATCTATAGGAATGGAGCAGTAACCATAAACGCCTCAACTGGACTACACACTTTGATGTGATAAAAAAACATGATAGGTACCCACATAATTTCATTGATGTCTTCATACCCAATCTATATTAAAAAAAAAAAAACGAAATATCACTCACTTACTTACTCACTCAATAGTCAATCGCGAAATCACGAAAAACTAAAGTTAGAACTGTGACGTCTTGTTGCATAATAGTTTATGTAATATTTTTCGAAAAAACATTTTAAGGGGAAAGGGGGAGTTAGTTGTGAATGTAACCTTTAATAAGCCAAACGTTTCATTTTAATTACGTCTATAAATTTAACTTTATTCACAACGTTATGCCCATAATGTAGTGATATAGATTGTCTCGACGGGCGCCGCTCAGCCGCTAACTTATCAATATACTTTCTAGATATCTATCAAGTTGGGAAATTATGCGAAAATAGATTAGTTATTACGGTATGCTGAACGGAATATATATGGGCTGTTTGACTGGTTGTACGTTGTCATTTTGTGTTAGAATATTTTTAACATAATTTAAATATACGCGCCATAGTGGTGGAGTTATTATATGAACACTAAAATTAAAACGGAATGTAAAAAAAAATATGTATTTCAGTATTTATTTATAAAGAGGTAATATTTATCTGTATGTTTGTACGTAATCTCTGAAACTATTGATCCGATTTAAAAAATCACCTTTTGTTTGATGGATTGAGGTATACATATATATGTAGATATGTTGATAGATAGAGTATATAACATAATGCTACAATACATAGGAGCGGAGCAATATTCACAAACGCGAGTGAAACCGCATATTACTAATTGAATAGAGCAATGTCTTATTCCCGTTATGGTTAAAGCAAAAATAAAGACAATTCAAAAACGTGTCCAAACTTTATAAGCACTTTTGTACATCATGTAGCAAGTAATAGAGAAGCTGTCTCCAGTAATTCATTATTCATAAACAATAGAATAATACTTATATAGATTAATTATATATTTATATATAATAATTAAAATATAATGCTATATATTATTTCCCCGACAGTACCAGGCGTATGGAGGTCAGAAGGACCGCCTTTACCATTCATACTGTACTTGCGAACTGCGGCGTACTTAAAACATTCTCGATTCGTAAGCATCAAAATATGTTTTAGTTAAAATTAATTTTATAACAAGATGATGTAGCACTTAACTTTCGTTTTCATCGTATTACCTGGATGTTATAGAATCTCTTAAAATTAGCTGTTTCATTGTCTCACCCAGGTTATGTATTTGGCCTATTGGTATATGTTTCGGGTTACTTCTCTATGAGTTGTAGGTTGATGCTGTATAGCCTATAACCTCCCTCTAGGCATTTTAATACATTTTAAAATTTGTAAGCAATCGTGGTGTTGTTGTTTTTGTCCCCTGAAATTATATCCTTGATGAAAGGAATTTTGAAACTGGTTAAGTGATTATGAAGATCGGTTGGTAAGTATGTAATATAAATAGTCATATATTTGAAAAAGTTACTGTTAGATAAAAAAATTTATTATACTAATCTGCTACTAATTCATTGTAACTTTTATCAAAATAGAACATGAAAGATAGTTTTATACTTCTCAAAAAAATCATCAAGGATATGTTCGACATCTTTAGACTTCATTTTCTCAAATGAAGTCCGTGTGGCTTAACATAGTATTGCTCATCAGCGTCTAATTTATCCTGTATCACTCGTACAAATAAGACGAATTTAATGACACCTCATGTTCAAATCCATGGTCATTTGATGACTGTAGACAAAGAAATTTACATATATACATATTCCTGTAGAACATAACATTTTTACAGCAGTCGGGTAAGATCATGTATGAAAATAAATCATGTTAATACATTGCAATTAGTCAATTGTAAAATGAAAATCTTTACCTAATTACCCATTAAGTATGTTAAACTGACAGGTCAAATTATAAAGTTAATTTTAAAATGTTAATTATACGTTTAATTTACATTTTTATGTCTTCTAGTAAACGAAACTGCGGGTAAACTTAATGTGTACTAGTTCTGATGAGTGATTTTGTATGGATTAAAATGATATTCCCATTAGGCTTTAACCCAATTCAATCTATATATGGATGCTGATAATGTGTTAACCTACAAAAAGTGAAATTCAGAGATATTGATGTATTTAGATACTGCATCACCTATTTAACATTATTCAATAAAAAATAAAGTCATATAAATTGAATAAGTAGAAAAAAGTTTCTTGATTAATTTTTTCGAATGAATTTTAAATGTTTTTGTAAAGGAAATAGTAATAGCGACATTTTTATTTTCCAATATTAACTGTTTTATTTGGTTGTCCAATATGTATAGATGCGTTCAGAAATTCTTCGTGTTTTATAACTGTAGTATAAGGTCCAATCTATTGTCTGTTTTTTTGGAATACAGAACGGTTCTGTTTCAGAAATAAAAACAGTGTTATATAACGTATATAAAAATATATGTAGGTGATACGAAGTTCACCGGGTCATCTAGTCTCACATAAAAATATAATCTACCCTTGACAGACAACTTAATTAAAACGGGTGAGTCTAGAAATATATCTCGTACAAAATCGAAGTTATTATGTATGTTTATACAAATTCGAAGTACATATATATGATAAACATAAATTAACACAAAATCATCGCAAACACACAGCTTATACATATGTATATAACATATAAATCTGCATAGTAATTTATAGGATCTATATAAAAAAATGTACATAACAATTTTTACCTGGAAACCCGCATCTGTTACACGTGGTATAATGCATGAGACACATGTGTACAGACGGTCTTAATAAAATAATTAGGAAGAAATATATTGTAGATATTTTGCTTAATTTTAATTCTTAAAAGCAAATTATGGTACTGAATACTGTATACAAAAACATTCTTATTTTCTAAATAAGCCTTATATAATTAGACAAACTGATTCATGCGATGCTGGATTCATATTTTTTTCTTTTTGACCCGTAAAACATTACTTAGATTTTTCGAAAACAAAAAAATTAATCACACAAATTAGGGTTAAATGAAAAACAGTATCGTCCCACCGGAATATTACGTCATCGGAAAAATATCTTAATACTTTATTTTTCATTCTGCCACATTTATTTATTATCATCTATGTATATATATATATATATATATATATATGTATATGACTTGTACTATTAATATATAATAAGTAATATTTTTGGCGTTTCAGCAAATCGTTAGGGCTATGATCGGCTATAGCCTAAAGAGGACGTGACCGATTTTATTATCTCCAAAGTTACATAATAACCCAACACACCCTCATACAAACATTCATATAAATGGATGCTGATAAGCAATAATGTGTTAACCCACAAAAAGTCAAATTCGGAGATATTGATGTGTTCAGATACTAAAGTATAAATAGTGCGTCCCGTATTTAACATTATTCAAATATTCATAATGTCACCTAAAGTAAATAAGTACGGAAAAAAAGTTTTTTAATTTAATGTTTCAAATATTGTAAATTTAAAAACTTATTACTTGATAAAACTTTTAATTAATTATACACTTTATCAAAATAGAAAAAAAAATAGATATATACTTCTTCAAACAAATTTATTGAGAATAGTTTTGACATGTTTAGACGCCATTTTCTCAAAATGAAATCCGCGTGGCTCGACATAATACATTAAAAAAATTCATTCAAAAAACTCACGTTCCACTTTTTAACACATTATAATAACTTCAAATACAACACACGGAACCCTAAAACCTGAAAGGTCGATTGTTACGACAAAAAATTCCTTACTTACGTAGTAACTGACATACGATTATATTTTAAGGCCCTCACATCGAGTTGATTATAAAGCAATAACGTCATTATCTAGCCGCTAACAAAAACTACATTAATACGTACAGACGCACATGCACAAAATGTGATAATATTTCATGCGATTTTGAACCATTTTCCAATGTGGATAGAGTCATTTTTTGTTTGAAAAAAATGTAATAGGAAATATGCCTCTGAGTGTACCTTAAACTGCAACAGATGCATATGAGATCGTTATCTAATATTTTAATAAAGATATTTTTTATGATAAACGTTTTATTGCGACATTTTACTATTTACACGCAAAAACGGTATTTTTTTTTGCAACATTTTTTTTTTAATAAACCAAGACGTGGGTCGTGAGAAAGATGTCATTGTACAAAAAAATAATACTAAAAAAATTAATTAGATAATGATTTATACGTAATTAATATATATAGATTAGAATAATATTAATAACCATTAATATTACTGTTCTAGAAACATGTATATAAATTCTGCTTTGAAATTTATTACTCAACGCATAAAAACTACATGAAGTTATTATAAAATGGATTCCTGTTTGTAAGAAGCACATGCACATTGACTAGGGTTGCCATAATTTATATTAATATAATAAAATGAGAGCGAATTTTGTATATACGAAGTAAACTACGGAACCACTGAAGCTATTTTAAAAATTATGATACCATTGAAATGGTACATTAACCAGATGGTCATAGACAATATTTTATTTATTTATACGTATTGTTTTTAAAAAAATCTACAATAACGCGAACCTGCAAGAAAAGACTCCATTTGACGATTACTGGTTACGTAAAGGTCTTAGGATCTAAGTCGTAGCGAGTATCGTCTAGTGTTACTACACTGGTTCACTCTCCAGAAGTCAACAATATAATATTGTTGTTAGGTGGTGAACAGATGCTATCAACAATTGACTACTTCTGGTTACGTAAGTGACTTAAGATATAAATAGTCACGAGTATGGCTAACTCCCCAATAGCCAACAATACAACAATATAATTTGTTGTTTGGTGGTGAATGAGCGCTATCAACAATTGACTACTTCTGGTTACGTAAAGGACTTAGGATCTAAATAGTATCTCCATAGTGGAATTACACTGGTTAACTATCCAGTAGCCAACAATACAACAATATGATTTGTTGTTTGGTGGTGAACGGGTGTTAGCTACACTGTTCTCTACAGTTTTATTGTTACGTTAAGAATTAAGGATCTAATTAGTTATGAGTCACTAGTGTAATTACACTAATTCACTCTCCAGAAGCCAACAATATTGTTGTAACATTTTTTATGGATTTAATAGGCAAACGATCAGATAGGCTACCTAATCTAAGTAATCACGACTAACCATGAACATTTATAACACTAGCTAGTTAAAAAAGAACTAAGAAAGAAGTGAGGTATAAAGTAGGAGTAAGAATGAAAAGAGGAGTTAGACAACATTGTTGTTTTGTGGTATAAAGGTGGTACCTACATTTGACTTTACCACTAAGTAATGTCTTTTTTTGATAACCCTAGTTCATATGTTTATAACATTATCCTCTTTATACCTTAATACCTACGGTTAGATATTTTATATAAATTAACTATCTATCATTACGAAGTTAAAAAAATACCTTTTTAACTTCGTAGCCATTATTTTTGAAAACTGAAAATGACGGCTTCGACTCCTGTCAGCTACCTCGGTCAAAGAATCAGCTTGGCCATTCAACGGGGTAATGCTGCCAGTATTTCGGGAACTTTACCCAGATGCAGTGGCTTAGATGAGGTCTACAATGTTTTGTAAAAAATAATCAATTTTTTTATTTTTTAAAATTATTGTATTTATATTATATCTTCGACTCCTTATATTTTGATATTTGATACAAGCGATTCATAAAACTGCTAAAATACTACGTTTTGTGATTTATATTTAAATGAGTATCAAGAAGAATATATTAAGTTTTAAGTTAATACGGTTACGGAATAAGGTTTTCTATACAAACTTTATACCCACTTTTATAGATCGACTATCGAAAAATCCTTTCTTAGTGTATGCTTACAATCTATAAGGCCAAAATTTAAAATGAGTAGCCCCAGTGGTTTAGGCTCTAGATTAATGAAACAGCCAGTCAGGACAAGTGATTATATACATATGTATTGATATAAACAGCTTAAGGCTAATGCCTCTGAAACTACTCGTCCATTTTGAAAAATATTTTTTAAATCTTTTTCAAAACATTGCTTTATTGAGAAAGAAAGGACAGCGTTTAATATATATATATATATATATATATATATATATATATATATATATATATATATATATATATATATATATATAGGTATATATTGATACATATCGCGGTATAAGAGTCGGATGAACGGATCGTTGTAAAAATTTTACTTTTTCCTAATTTAGCAGTACTCATAATTTTTTTTTTCTTGGTTCTATAGAAAAGTAGTTCTAATAATAAATAATATCGTTATTTTGGAATTAGTGAAATCTTAAATTACGTTGTTTTGCCATTTCGTAGAAAACATTTTCAACGGTTTTAGTTAAAAAAAGATTTTCGATATTTTGTAGAAACGTTCATCTGGTTATTATACCGCGATATATACCTATAATTTACTTTATAATAAAGAAACCTCTGTTTACCAAACAAGGTTCTTAGTTAAGCATTCGTGTGAAAAGGTTATAAAGAATTTTTAATAAAAAAAAATCAATGTAAATTCCGAATAATCCTTCACCTATCCATTGTACAAAAGTCAATACAAAACTGGGGTCAAGTTAAACTGGTCCCTTGTACTCTCAATCGCAATAATCAATATTTTATTTAAACTCAATATAATACATAATATAATCTACAACGATTATAACAGGGAAAACTGAAGCCAAGGTTATTATTCGACGCAATGTTACAACACCCGGCGAGTCCTAACTGACTCTAGAAGTAACACCGACTGTCTTGAGCAAGCATCCGGTGTTCAATAGAGCCAATATAACCACCGGAATAACTTGACCCCTCTTAGAATACCGACAAGGCACTTACGTCTGTTTAAAAACGACCCGCACACTACGAGGGGTCAGAGCCGGCTGGACGGTGTACCGGGCTGCGGTGTGTCCAATTTAAAGTGAGCTCCCGTTTTGTATGGACACGGATCTCGCTCGTCTGTATCGGAAGGGACGGGGGGAGCGAGGTGTGCCAGCTTATATCGGTCGCGTTTAACAACTAGGACGTCACTTGAGCACATTACGGGTTTAATCGGGACTTCCTACTTATACCCCGAGCGTACAGCGCCGAGATTTGTTCCAATTCGAAATTTGAACGTTTGAATTTCGAACATGAGAAACAATGGCCGAATTCGTAATCGCAGATAAAAAATGAACAGTATTTTTTTAAGAATACATTAATAAAGAAAATTGTTTTTAATTCGTTTTAATTTAAATCATAAAGTTTAATTTTACAGTTATAAGTGATTAATAGAACTAACGTTATATAAAAGCCGTTAAAATATAATTAAAACAAGAACAATTTGTAACTTGTCAATCAAAAGTTCACTCTCAATATAAACAACGCGTCAATAAAAAAAAAATTATGCAACATGAAAAAAAAAATCATATTTATGCAACTCCTGACATTAAGAGTCATGACGCAATTAAATCTATGACCCTCAAAATGACTGACAGGTGATTCTGACATAAATAAACCAGTAAAAGCGAGTGACCCGCACCAAGGGTTCCGTAGAACCGACTCACCCTTGACCAGTATTTATTAATAAAATTCCAACTAAAAAACTTATTATGGTTAAAAAAAAGGCCTTTTAAAGGTTATATAGGGGTACGTTAATAAAAAGGTCCAGTTAATTATGTTTTCTAACTATAGGTGTATTTAGTCCATACTTTTTGACGTTAAAGACTTGTCAAGACATGTTTAGTTTACTCTCGTTTGACATACTCAATCACTATCAGGTTGCTAGGTAACGTCGTCCAGAATTGTGTACAACTTAACATTAATATATCTATAATTATTGAATCGACATTGACGTGACGTGACCAATCAGAATCCTCAAAAATAAACACCCAACATGAAAAACATCTTCATGGCCAATACAGGCGATTGTCATGATAAGGGATCGAACTCGCAACCGTTAGCGCTTTCGTCAGTTGCAGTGACCACTGAACCGATCTGTCTGTCAAGAGCCGACTATTGACAACATATTCGTTACTCTCTTTCACACATTCTCGATCAATTTTTGACAGCGCGAATGAAATGTCCTGTTAAGTATACTAAGTATGTTTAGTACAGTCTATATTTATATAGACAAATATTTCGTAGTTATCACACAAGAGTTCGATAAGAGAAATTATTCATCGAATAATTGAACTGAAAAATTCAACATTATTATACCGGATAATATTACCAAAGTAACAAGTAAAAATAAATAGACTATATATAGGTGGAATTCAAAGATCAAAAAGTTAATAGACAAATTGATTTATTGTCTGTGGCGTCTAACTTTTTACCCGCGCATGGGAATTATCTCTGGTTATGCAAAATGGCGCGCATTGTTACATTTTCCGTCGGATTACATTGTTTTTATCATTTTTCTCATTTGTTGTTTTTGATAAAGACATTACTAGATAAAATCAATGTATGAGAAAATCAATCTTGTCGCCATTAGATATGACGTACAGACGTCATAATAATTTCTTCATTATTAAAGGTGTGACACATTGCGGGAATAAGCGAAGCGAATGAGATAATATTGAACCCGTACAATATACAGTTATGAGTTATAACCGACTTAAAATGTTTCTGCTTTCTCTTTGTGTGTTATAAAATATCTTTGTAACATTAAAACAAGAAGTAAAGTTAAAAATATAACACCTAGTTTTCAACTTCACAAAGTTAATGTTCCAATTCTGGGACAAGGTATACGTTTCTATGGTAAAATCCCGTAAATTTTGCAGTTTTCGATGCATAGATTTAGTAAACGCTGGTTTTCATTCAGAATGTTCAATAAATTTGTAATTCTTAAATGTATATAAAGACCGTAGAGACCGTTTTAACGAGCCCCAACACGGTACTTCTGCTGTAAGTTAATGAGGAGTGTATCCTCCTGTAGCACTGATGTGCAGCACCGGGTCAAAGTTTCGCAACTCTGTTATTTAAATATCATTATATAATCGCATCAAAATTTGTCCATTCCTAAGGTACGAGGCACAGACAAATACACAGATACACTTACACGCGTCAAACTTATAGCAGTCATCTTCAATTCAATTCAATTCTTTGGTTAGCTTTTAGTTGTACCAATTAGGCACATGTTATTTCGCCAATGTCACGTGGAATGGAGAAGACATGATGGATATTGATCGGTCGAGAATCTAAAAAACAGCCTTTTTTTCTGTCTTGTTCTCGCTTCGCTTATTCGTATAGGTGTGTCAAAATCCTTATAATACTAAAGATAGCTTCAAAGGTTCACATGTTCACATTGTCATATCTTTAGAATTTTCAATTGTGTATGAGAATTTAAATGTTTATACGTAAGTTTATATGTATTTTAGTTTTTGTTTTATGAATCGCTTTTTTAATGGAATAATGAGGTAGATGATGAAGTTAGACGTTAAAAAAAGCTAAGAAAGTTATAAAAGCTGTTTAACCAACTTCAAAAGGAAGAGATTGAGAAATGTTTGTTACGTTAGATGCAAAACAAAACAACAAGACAAAAGAAATACGTTTCGTCCCATTGAAATTTTTATCAAAATCGGTTCGGAAGTTTGGTTTCATAATGAAAATATCTACGAGTACGTCATTCAAATGAACGAAGTTAAACCTTTCGCTATTAAAGTCGGTTTCTTTTTTTATTCCTAATTATTTAAGGTTACAAACCCACAAACTCGGTCTAAACCGAAAATTATATTTGTAAGTTTTCTCATTATTGACATTAAACGATTCTGTAAACTGGTAATAGTTACCTAGGAAATCTTACGAAAGCTGTATCTGCCAAAATTAGACATTGACAGTAAATTCTTTCTGGTGTAAAATGACAATCAACTTATGTAAATCCTTATGAAAGTCTGAGACCAAATTTATAAGTGTAATTCTCGCTAATTAAGTTAGTCTGTCGTATTACGTTTATACGATTCAAAATCAAAATATGCTTCATTCAAGAAGGGTTTTACAAGTACTATTGAATCGTCAATATAGAAACAAAAAAAATAATAAATTTATGAATATACCACCGGTTCGGAATGTAATCTACATTCTCACCAATCCACCGAAAAGAACCGCAAAGACACTCGATAGTTACTCTTTTAAAGTTTTACAATTAAGAGTTACAAATACATTAATACCCTGTGTGGATCCAACTAATACTAAATCCAAGCATCTTTATCATCTACTAGCTTCCCACAGTTACTTTGGGCTAATAATGCATTATTTTAGAACAAATTAGGTTAGCATAAAAAAGGTTATAGTGAGCTAACCTCAAAAGATAGACATATGCTAATGTGAACTTTTTTTTAGAACTTTTAAAGAGGAACAATTCTGCCATACATGATTTTTACGAAACTTTAACCGTTTACGCAGCGCACGCAGCGTAAGCTCTCTCAATAGGAAAATATCCCCCGATTTTGAAACATTCTTCATTGGTGCTCCGCTCCTTTTGGTCTTAGCGCGATAATATATAGCTTATAGCCTTCCTCGATAAATGGGCTATCTAACACTGAAAGAATTTTTCAAATCGGACCAGTAGTTCCTGAGATTAGCGCGTTTAAGCAAACAATCAAACAAAAACTCTTCAGCTTTATAATATTAGTATAGCTATAATCTTGAACAGAATAATATGCTTTCGCTATTAAGGACTTTTTAATATATACTTACCGACTTACCCACAATACAGATTAAATTACACAACATAAAACTCAACTTGTTATCTTGTCAAAACTCATACATGCAGCAATCGTCTCATATTAATAGCGTTCGAGTGTTGCTACATGAATTAATCGATTTTTTAGTGTTGCCATTAATCAAAACCGAGTATCGCATGTAATACGTGTTAATAGCAATATCGTTAATGAATGATAATTATGAATTGTTTGTTTTTTAAATATCGTATATTAAATAATATATTTGTCATTTAATTGTATGTTGTCGGCGATTTTTTTTTGATCGATATTTTTTTTATTGTAATTGATTGATTGAGATTTTGCTCGCGGCTTCGTTCGCGGTAATGTTGATTTTGTTTTTTAATGAATGCATATATGACATAAAATATAGCCTATGACCGTCTAGAAGAATGTACCTATCAAATGGTACCGTAATTTTGAAAATTAATTTAGTGGTTACGGAATTTACTTCGCACGTACAAAATTCGCTATCTTTATGGTATACTTTATGGTTATTGGTTGCAATGAGAAGCGTGATGCAATACAGCCTAAAACCTTCTCCAATAAACAGGCGATCTAACGAAAAAAGAGTTTTTAAAATTGGATTAGTAGTTTCGGACATTACCTCCTATATAAAAAAATTGAAACATATACAAAAAAAAATATGTCGATAATTAAAAACCTTTTTTGTTTAATTTCAAAAACAAACTGATATTAAACATATTATGATTAATTTAGTAATAAAAAAAACTACAATTTCTTATTAACATAAATAAATTCTTTCGTAAAAATAAAAAAAAAATCGTTCATTATTTTCAACTTTCACGTTTTACGCGTGAAAAAAAAATTGTCACAAGTCGATACGAATTAAGTTCAACAGAAATGGAGGTCGGTTTAAATGATACTAACAGTTATATGCACTACCTGCTCGCACTGGTTTCGATCGGGTTATATATAGATTTACAACCCCTACTTCACCCGTTTAGGGGTGTAGTTTCCAAAAATGCTTTTTAGTGGAATCTTACAACATAAATGTATCAACTGTCAAAATTTCTAGAGTGTAGCCTCAGCGGTTTAGTCCTTCGCTCATGAATCAGTCAGGACAAGTAATTACATATATAATATATAAACGTTACTGGTCCCAGCGACGTCGTCTGCGCAAGATTATATACCACTATTTATACTATTATTATTATTTAACCCCTATTTCAATCTTTACAGGCAATTTTTTGCACTTAAAAGAGTCTAAGTCCTGTCTCAGACTCTAGACTATCTCTGTACAAAATTCCACTTAAATCGGTCCAGTAATTTAGGCGTGATTGTGTAACACACAGACAGAGTTACTTTCAAATATACAATATAAGTAAGGAAAACAACCATTAAAAAAATAAAATAGATCGATTTCTAATAAACGTTTTTAAATAATGAACACTACAAACCCACAGATAATATATTACACCAAGCACAGTAAGGGTTACATTTTATTATATGTAAAAGAAAAGAAAAAAAAACTTTTTCCTAGTTCCCGCTAACTAACGCGCATAGACAAGAATTTTATCTTTGAAACGATTTAAAACCTTATTAGAAAGGAATGGAGTATATTATCATTCGTTCATACATTCCTAGCACGGTTACAAATGATCGACTTCACAACTAATTAACCACTAATGACGTAACACACAAAAAAAGACATCAACGTATCAATCAATCATTCCCTATTTGAAAAAAACGAATGATATAATCGAATGACCATTCATAATTCGAAATTTGAATATAGCGGCCTTTTGTTGCTTTTTTTTTTTGTAGAAAATTCTATTGTTATAATGTGGATACTTTTTTTATTAACGGCTTTTGGCCGTGTAAGACAGTGGCGACACCTAACGTTATTAAGACGAATCGAAATAGTCGTGTTTTTTTTTTAGTTTTTAAAGTTTCTATCGACATATTATTTAAAAAAAATACAATTTTTGACACTTGGTAGGGTTCTGAGCTTAGTCTCGACGTTATTTCTGACGACGTTGCCTAGCAACCAGCTAGCGACTGAGTACGACAGGCGAGAGCATCTTTGGGCCTTGTGAACATATTGACGATCTTGTCAGAGTTAAAAATGGGTACAGATTATTAACATCAAGTATTATGAAGCTAACTATAATATATTGTTGTAAAATTTCAATTCGTATATTACCAAAAATAATTCATTAAAAATATATACTTAATCGTAACGACTCAATCGAAATACCGAAAATGAAGTAAAAATAAAAATTAATTAAACATTTTGTTTTCGTACATACGTAAAAACATTCCTCGAGTCGATTCTTTTGTAATATAAATAAAAACATCGCCGAGTTATTGTGCTGTCGTTTTTCGGTACCGGAAATGTCAAAATGTCGTAATTTTTGTAAGTTCCCGTCACGCCTTGGAGCGCTTTTATAAAGAATGTTTTTTTTTTTCTTTTAAAATAATATTTTATCAAAAACCGTGTACATATAAAACTAACCTTTTAATACTTATAACAGATAAAAAATTACTTAATTTAAATTCTTTTTCGATCGACTTTTAAAAAGGTACTTAACACTTACTAAAATTATAAATGCGAAAGTATTTCTGTCTGTGTGTTATGGAATCACGCCTTAACTACTGAATCGATTTGAATTAAATTTAGGACAGAGAGAGATGAATTAAATCTAGAATCCGAGAAAGGACTTAGGTTACTTTTTAATTTACAATTAATGTAAGGGATAGAAATAGGAGATGAAAATTTGTATGGAAATTACGTCATTTATGAAGCTAAAAGCATGAAGCTTAATTAGATTTTCAATTTTTCTACATCTGTCAAATTCTCATATTTACACAAAATATTATATACATAAAAACATAAAAAAAATCTGTCTTTGAAAACGAAACATGTAAAATTTTAAAATAAATATTTTCTACAACATTTAGAAATCGGTGCCAAGTTAATCATTCGAAGGCGGCGCCAAGTAAAACTTTTTACGTGTTATTTACGATTAAAAATAATAGCAACCGTTAACTGACTGAATGATCTATCAACACACAGTTCAAACCACTAAACAGTTTACACTGAATATGGCACCCAGATATGAATATGACATAGGCATTCGCTAAGAAATAATTTTACCCAAATTCGGAGATGAAAACTATCTAAGTTTGTAATAAAATCAAGCTTGTATTTCAATTTTAATATTTTTTTTAATATGACAATATACCCTATAAGGATTTAAAGATGAAACTCCACATGGGCTGTGACTCCTCAGTAATCTTTACAACACATGTCTATAAGGAGTAACTTATGCGTAGTTCAATTGCTTATTACCTGGGAACTCCACCAATTATTAACAGATTTTCTTTTGTTTAAAAGGTTATGCTTAAGTTAGTTCCATATAGTTTTTAAATCAAAATATTTGGAAGAATATCATATAAAGAAACAGAATTGCTTATTTTGCTTTTAAAGTCGGCTTTAAAAAAAATGTCTTATATAAATATGTAAATAACTTTACAAAGAAGTAGAATTGTTTCGTAGTGTTTGGTATTATGTTATCATTTTAGATTTAGACCCAAATCATTCATCAGAGAACGTATCATTCGTTCAGAAACATTCAATAATCCTTCAATTCCAAATACGATTCCAACAACACAAACGTTTTCGTAACAACCCATCGTCCCAACATTTTTCCGAACCGGAATTTCCTAGCGATCGCAATTACGATTTCAACATTAATTTTCTTATTTGCCGCAAGAAACACGCCTGATATTGATCTTAACATAAAACAATGATTTTTCTAGACGTACACAAAGCACTATTTTTATGCGAAATAAAAGAACAGTTTACCGATAATCTCACGATAGTGGAGTTTATAGCTCTTGTGCATCGTGCGTGGTTACCGAACGGTGACGTCACGGTCCCGCAGGTCCCACCGCGGCCAAATTATATTGACACTCGAAACGTTCAATATCAATCCGTGCTGTGAACGAATTGGAGCACGGCCGCTTGTTACGGAGCTCACGCGGCACTGGTTGTCGATTTAGAGTAATTTCAAATTTGAATGTTTTTTAAATTGCTTTTTTATTGGACTAGAATTTATGGCGGCCCGCGTCTGTTTTGCCGCCAAATGTCAGTACGGTAACTTAATTACATTTTTTTTTATTTGTTTAGCTTTGATTGCTTGCATAATACTCATCAATTTTCATTTGTTACAGGTATGTGCAACTAAGGCGTAATAAATTAGTGTTAGAAAAGGTTTGTGGGCATGTTTTTTTAATGTCAGCCGCGAAGGCGGGAAAACTTGACAATGAACTTTGCTGTGTTATTTATCTGTGGCGGTATTCATGACTTAGAATTAGTTATGAGCGTTTATATGAAAGGAAGTTAGTTGTTTTTTTACCGCGGTTATAGACGAACGAATTTGTCATACATCCTGTCAAAATAAAAAACTCTTTGCGTAACAAAAGGTATGTTTTAAAATGTGAAACCAATTTTGTTTCGCCATATTTTTTCCCACTATTACGCTAGCGTAGTTAATAGACAAAATGGCGGCGTCACGGGCGACACACACGGTAATGGCTTTTATCTTAAGTGTGGCATCGGCCTTAGATGCATCCGCAATGCGGACTTGGCCTTAGGTGATTAACTATATAAGATATATTACATAACCAACTTATCGTATTTTGTATGTAATATGTAGAATTTTTATTGTTTTAATAAATGTAAAAACTGAAATATCTTAAATTTAAAACAATATACGATGACACTTCGACATTTATAAAAATGTTAAGTAACTCTTCCAATTAAGAATGAAAAAAAAAAACATATTAGATTTATAAACAATAAATGCAGATTTTTACATACTAAATATTTTTGTCTATGATTCCTATGAAGTTACCTGAAGACGATCATTAAAAAAGTACATAAACACAGAAGCTCCTTCCTTTGCTGAGTCGAAGTTCGTGATTTGTAACGTATTTTTTTTTTGTAATGTTTGTTACTCGGTCACTTCTTAACTCATTTTGAACATACTTTTTAATTCGAATTTATAAAATTTCAGATTAAGCCCATAGAATTTTTATCAAAATCGGTTCATTAGTTTTCCTCACTTAAACTGTGATTGTCAAAGTATACGTTATTGAAAGTTAATTCTTTCAGATGTAATAATAAACAATTTATGTAAATTGTTATGAAAGCCTGTAAGTAAAACTTACAATTGTCACCTAACGAGATGCCCACTTGTGGGATTTAATGCAAAGTGTCATTAAGACACCTATAACGACACTTTGGACGACGTTGCCTAGCAACCAGCGACTGAGTATGACAGGCGAAAATAACTTTTGGGTCACAAAGTAAGTTGGAAATGAGTATGAACGTAAAATATCTTCAGTTATAAAATAGTAATAATTCTAAGATACATAATTTAAAAATGGAATTGAAATCGCATTGTAATACAATTAATTTTTTATACGAATATGATTCATTCAGCTTAGTTCACATGGCTAGCGGACCATTACGAGTTTGATTCCCGGCTTACACATTTATTAATGCATGTTAGAAAATTTAATATTTTAGCTAGACGATATTTCGTTTCTGAGAAGTTCACGCTTGGAAATAATGTGAGACCGTATCTTGACCCTGATCTGAAACGTTGAGGTTTAAAAAAAAATGTTTACCAAATGTAATTATTTTAGAAGACTGTGTGTTGATAAATTAATTGATAAAATTAATAGACGAAGATGGTTTATGTTTTCGAACGCACGCTTAGTAATAATTCAAAAGTTCATATTTTTTTGGTACGAAACGCAATACATAGTTTTACACTTCAGAATTCGGCCCTTTATTAATTTAACACAAAATATTGATGGAATAGTTGTTTAATTAAAAAAAAAAAACTATTCTAAAACTATTCCATCAACATTATGAACCATTACTATCTTGTTTTATATAGATTTTGAAGTCGGTTCCGCCGTTTAAAAAAAAAACTCTTGTACCTTATAAATATATATATAATATACCATATCTATACAAATATTATAAAGCTGAAGAGTTTGTTTATTTGAACGCGCTAATCTCAGGAACCACTGGTTCGAATTGAAAGAATATTTTTGTGTTTGATAGTTTATTTATTGAGGAAGGTTATAGGCTATATTACATCACGCTACGTCATAGGAGCGAAGCAGTAACCATAAACGCGTGTGAAACCGTAAGGGGCTTAAAACTAGTTTAAATTAACCTAAACCCAAACATAAATATGCTAGAAAGTCACTTACCAATTAAACAACAACTACATTTAATCAACCGTAGTTAACTATAACTCATAGTTAAATATTAACCTGCGAGGAAATATTTTTCTAACCAACATGTCGATGGCAACAGATGCTCAAATTTATTCGATTTTAATGACTAGACCAGTGACAAGAATAGGGGTTGATGGTTGATGGGTTTAGAAACGGAACGAGTGTTGCAATAAAAAATTTAAAGGGCAAAGTTATTTATAGTTTTAATATCAATATTAGTTTATTATGTCGAAGCTGTGTGAAAAAATAAATTAAATTGTAGCCTGTAATACTAGCTGCCCGCTGGCTTTACTCACTCGACTGCGCGACGTGAAGGCGGGTAATGTTTTTATCAGTTAATGTATTAAATTAACGCATCACACTCAACGGCCCCCATTAAGATCGCGTGACATTGTGTCGGGAGTCCGAAAACACTCACAAGCCTAACACAAACACCCAGACGACAAACATCCGTATGGCCAATACAGATATTTGCCGTGAGCGGGGATCGAACCCGCGGCCGTTAGCGCTTAAGTCAGTCTGTCAAATGTATGTATGTGGGTTTATACCTTTGTGGCACCATTTAGACCAAATACGTAAGCCGATTTTGAAAAATGACACGTCATCTGATTCGGCATGATGGCGCGAATATCATAAAATATGTTAAAAAAAAATCAAAATGGCCGATTTTCGATGCCTAAATATGAAAGAGAAAAAATATAATTTTTCAATCAGAATAACCTTTAAGGATCTATAACGATTTCATTTTTAACAAAGTATTTCTAATTACAAAAAAAAAGAATAAAAAAAACTTCTTGTCAACAGTATAACGCGCGCCAAGTCGCGCGTACCAGCCAGTCATACATGACGTCACGAAAATTTGCATACAAAGAATAAACGTTTTGTTTATAATTAAATAGCTCAACGTCGGCTTAACTGTTTCGCATTAAACTAATGACATTAATTGGTAATAAGCTTCTAAAAGGGTTTTGAAATACGATAAAATAATATTTTATACTTTTATGTAAAACGTTTTACATGTACACTTAAGTGTTTAAAAAAAAATAAAGTAACAGTAAATGTCCCATAGCTGGACAATGGCCTCCTCTCATATTGAGGAGAAGGTTTAGAGCTTAATCCACCACGCTGCTTCACTGAGGCGAATATACCTATCGATGGATATCCTTACGATGTTTTCCTTCACCGAGCACGAGATGAATTTAAATACAAATTTAGCACTTGAAAAGTCATCGGTGCTAGCCGGGGCTTGAACCCGCGATTATCGGTTGGGATCGACGTGTTCCAACCACTAGGTCATCTTGACTTTTTTAGGTAATTATTTCTCATTCAGCAATTATTTTACCACCAAATATCGTGCTATTATAATTTGAATAGCGAGTGATGTGAGCACTTTACGCTAATTTCCTTTGAGAATGTAGTACTTCCACGGCACAGTTAGACGCTGATAAACATAGAGAAAATGGCGTCTAAAGATGTGAAATCTACTCTTAATCATAGTTTAAAGAAATATATCCACCTTAATTTATATTTTGATAAAAGGTATAATGAATTCAAAACAGATTGGTATAATAAAATTTTTTATCTAATAATATATTAAAATATTGCATATTGCAAAATATTAAGCACACTTGAATATTATTAGTTTAGATGACTGTTTTTTCTTTTTAATAATGTTGAATACATAACAGTCTTAAGTATTGCTTATCAGCATCAGCATCAGCAGTTAAGCTTGACAACAGTAAAATCAAATAAAAACATCTCCCAATAAAAGAATTACTTCGACTACGTCGAGTAGCTCACTTCCTTGCGCTGTGATAGTGAAGAAGTGACACGTTATATATTCGCACTTTGCTCACTTCTCTGCTCGTTTCACTGTTCACTACTGCAGAAGTGAGCTGAATGCAAGCCTTGAGCAAACTCATAACCAGTATAATAATATATTGCTCCATTTGCTCATTATAATTTTAAAATAAACGCGTAATTTTCTTGGTGAATATAAATTAGAATAACAATGTAACAGATACAATATTTGAATTATTCATATTTAATTTTTTTTTTTGTGATTTCTTTTTTTTTAATTATTGCGTAGTAAACATTGATACAATGGGTGTAAAAAAAATTGTAAAAGGCTTTTTATCCTGTGTTAGATGTATTGTATTCGTTTTTTATAGATTCTAAGTCTTTACATTATACAATGCGATTCCAATACCTTTGAATAAATGATCGTAATCAGAATTGTAATAGTTAAAAAAGACTGGAAGATAAACGAAATGTTTAGTAATGTGAGACGTCTTATTAGTTTTGACTTTCGCATAAAAATCGTCGATTTGGGAAGCGCTGGGCAGCGACAAGCAGCAGGAAGAGTTTAAGTGGTTATCACACTTGCTATCGACTTCATTAACACGTGAATATTTCTATTCGACGATAGATTGTCTTTTGACAAGTAGCGAGTTAACAAAAATGTGTTTTTTCTGTACTTTAAAAACTTTAATTATGTTATAAATTACAAAATATTTTTATTGTTTCAATGATAATAAAAATTCTGTTAAAATTATCCGGACCACATTATTTTAAGTTTATTGTCATACAAAAATTAATTAAAAAATAATTTACCGTTTAGACGTGAAAGCATAACAGACAGTCACTTAAGCATTAATAATTATCAGTTGGTTTATTTATTTTTGTAAAACAAGTGTATGACAAAATTTTAATTGATTTATATTTTATTTACATTTCACAAGACAATACTTTAAAAATACAAGTTCAAAAGCAAATACGTTTACATAATGACAAGATTATTAGACTTATTTTTTATATTAAAAATACTAAACCGATTTTAATAATCTATAAAACCAATGGAAGATACCACTTTCAAACAAAGAAAATCTAACTTAATACAATCACAAAACTTTGCCATAATCCGCGAAACAATATACAGATGTTTGGTATCGTTCGGATATTAAGTAATTTTGAGATTATTTATCATGGACTCCCGTAAAGTAATTTTTAACGCCCGATTCAAATAAATATTTTAATTTAACTTTTTGAGTAATCAGTGTACATAAAAATATGATATGAGTCGAGATGGCCACTAGTTAGAACACGACGATCTCAACTGATGATCACGGGTTTAAACCCTGGCTAGCACCTCTGGTTTTTCAAGTGCTAAATTTGTGTTTAAATTCATCGTGAGTATGCATGTGCCGGGAGAAATTTTGACACATGTATATCCGCAGTGGAGCAGCGTGGTAGATTAAGCTCTAAACCTTCTCCTTAATAGGAGAGGAGGCCTTTGCCCAGCAGTGGGACATTTACAGGCTGTTACTTTACTTTACTATACAAAAAAGTCCCTGACGAATTGAGAACTTACGTTTTTGAAAGTCGGTTAAAAATTATGTAAATACAAAGTGTATATTCAACAACAAAAGATAACAATTGAACCTCTATCGGGCTTGATGGAGGCAACATTATAGTGCAAAAATAATAGTACATACAAAAGAGAAAAAAAAATAGCCATTGACAATCGGACAGACGGACATTGTGTGTGCACATCAATTATTATTTTAAAATAACAGTTTTGTTCATACAAAATAAATTTACGCACGGTTGCGTCCCGTGCATGTGTGTGTGTGTATAGGATGTTCGTTGATGATTGATTAATTGCGAGTATATTTTTCGTTTACTTTCTAAAACTGCTTGTATATAGTGCGTTTTGCTTTGGTTTATTTTTTTTTGTTGTTACGATATTCTTTTTTTTTTTTGTTTAAGTTCCGGAAGGCTTTGGGTTTGAAGGAAGTGTAAGATTTAAATAAAATATGGTTTATTACGAGTAGGCTTTCACGAACACTTAACAATATAAAGAAGGGAGTATTTATATTAATGGGAAAGGTAATCAAAATCAAAATATACTTTATTCAAGTAGGCTTTTACAAGCACTTTTGAATCTTCAATGCAGAAAATAATACAGAAATAAAAAAATGTCTTGACAGCCACATGTCTATGTGACGGACAACAAAGTGATCCTATAAGGGTTCCATTTTTCTTTTTGAGGTACAGAACCCTAAAAATATGCATTTACCACCGGTTCGGAATGTAGATTCTACTGAGAAGAACCGGCAAGAAGCTTGATAGTTACTATTTTAAAAAGTTTCACAATAGGTACATTTAAGGGTTACAAATACATATATTAAATACACTGTGTGAATCCAGTTTATACTAAATCCAATCATCTTTATATCATCTATTATATAATTATCATGAAAATCCATCCACTTTATATACTAAAAAAAATTCGACCATTTAAAAATGTAATTTTTCGGCACACACGTAAAACAAGAAATTAAAAAAAAAAAAACAAAAAAGTCCACAATTATCATAAAATGAAAGCCATCCAAATAAATTACTTAATATCCAAAAAAAATTTTTTTTTCAAACATTTTTTTAATGAAACATTTCGCCACACGCTGTATAACTCGGCGTGTACATGCACATCAATTATAAAGGCACCGCGCGGAACCGTCGAGGGCGATTTGGAGGTCACGTCTTGCTAACGAGCGGACATTTTATAAAAACACGAAAAAAAATACCAAGTACCAACGAACGGTTTGCGAAATTTTTCACTTAATTTTTAATCGATTAAAAATTTTGATCCCTTATGATTTTCGATTTTTTGTAATAGAAAAGTATGTCATATCGATTTCTCTACATATGTCATATCGATTTCTCTACATATTTTCGTTTTTAAATAACTTTTCTTACGTTCATTTCGTGAAAAGCATATTTATTGATTTTCTATCTTCCAAATAATGAACGATATTTGGAAGATAGAAAAACCAAAAAATATGCTTTTCAAATTCTCTTCTCTGTTTTTCATTGAACTAATCTTTAAGTGTCTCTTTTATATATTTATGTGTAATCTCTGAAACTACTGATCCGATTAAAAAAAATATTTTTGTGTTGGACAGCCCGTTTATCGAGCAAGGAGCATAGGCTATCACGATACGATTCATAGGAGCGAAGCAGTAACCATAAACGTTAGTGAAATCACGTACGTAGACATACGAAACGTTTATACTATTGGGCGATGAAATTCAGTACTTATTTCCAAGTTTGAATAGCTCGGCAATTGTCTTGTTGGTCGTTAGCTGGTTGCTAGGCAACGTTGTCAAACAAAGTCAAAATGGTTCCGATCTGGATGACAAAATCCATGAGCACATAACATAAGTATGGTTGTATAAAAACTTTGATAAATTAAATTAAATTCAATGAAACATCTTAATATTATAGGGACGACTGCTCTGGTGTTGAATATGAGGTATATTGCGACGGTTGTGGGTTCGATCCCCGCTCGGCGCAGATATTTGTATTTGTATCAATATTTGTTCCTAGGTCTGGGTCCTCTCACCATGACTCGGAAAGTAAAACTGTTGATCCCAGTTATTATCACAATCTCCTGATAATGACCGTTACTCTTAGTCGTAATGGTTACTGGCTTGCCTTCAGAGGTTGCAGAGGTCAGATGACAGTCGCCCTGTGTAAAAATCAGTAACTCGTCAATTTCTAGATTAGAATAGTAAGCAGACCCTGGTATAACCGGGAAAATACTAGGTAGATTATATTAGTATTACGGTCATATGCATAACATTACAAGAAAGGAAGTTATGCCATGTAATAGAAGGAATAATTTCTCGTATCCCGCCTGAACATATAATATAGTTATTACATTAAGTAATTAAATTCAAGTCAATCGGAACGTTAAATCCGGCGTGCATAAGCGCGAAACTAACTTAAATTAAAATAGACTAAAATAAATTAATTCATTTTAAAAACTATATTTCACTTAGAAAACATTTTCCTAGGCGAGGCTAAGTACAGTCTTTTTTTCTTTACTTGTATTATCTATACATATAAAATTACTTGTCCTGACTGATTCATCAACGCAGAGCCTAAACCGCTGGGGCTACGAACTTGAAAGTTTGGCTGTAGGTGCCTTTTATGGTGTAAGCATCCACTAAGATAGGGTTTTTCGATTTTCCACACCTAAGAGCGTAAAAAGGGGTAAAAACATTTGTATGGGAAATCTTATTCCGTGATCACATTAAAATTTAATACACATACTTCTGGATGACAGTAATGCAATGTAAACCATAAAACGCACGAATATCATTCCCTATTGAACTGCAAGGGGGTGAAGTTTGTATGGACCGAATTTATTTTTTTGGCCGATTATCCTGAAAGTTAGCATAAATAGAAATCAAAAATCATCCCTTATAGTTGTGCTAGGTGGGATTTAAGTATACGCAATGCCGCGAGGAACTGCTAGTTTAGTATACAAATATGGCGTACTTCTAACCACGCAAAGAAGGTAGAGATGAAAATTATCTATCAAATGATTAAACTGAATCATTTTTTTATAATGAAACATAAAATTCGAAAATACGTGATTTTTTGTCCCGGGTTTTGTTACCAGATAATGTAAAGAAACATAGACTATATAAGTATGTCTTGCAGTTTTCATTAAGATTTTACATAAGTTGTTTATCATTCCTTTACACCTGAAAGAATTGACTATCAGTACCTTATTTTTGGCATTCACTTACGACGTATCTGTTAGAAGCTTATAAAGTTGTTTTATATCAATTACGAGAGTAATACTTAAGTTTTGTAATTCTCGTTTAATATTAAGAATATTAATTTGGACTGATTTGAGCACAAAACTAACTTCAACTGATATAGGCTATAATTAATTTATTTATATTAAATTTTAATTTAAAATAAAAAAAATAGACTAGAATTAATTAATATAAAAATAATTCCAATTAAAATTGTTTTTTAGGTATAGTTTTCAAGGAATATAAATATTATTACATTTATAAAGAATAAGAAAAATAATCGACCATGTTAAACTACACTTAAATATAAATAAATTTATTTATTCACTTTACTAATTATTTTTCAATCAACAAAATAATTTACAAGAAGAATTTATTCGAATGAATTATTTATTATTGAGGAATATTAATATTACTTTGTAAGTTAAAAAGTTGGAGGTAAAGTTATTGATTAAAATTAAATGACCATTCAATTCGTTTGTAAAAAAAAATAAAAATCGAAAATTCTTCAAATATTTAAAATAGTAAACTCATCATTAGTGTTACACGTATTAACTTCATTCTTATAATTCGGTCAGGTAAAGTCTAAACCCAATGATTTAGGCGGGAATTACACTTATAAGTTTTGCTTTCAGATTTTATTAAAGATTTACATGCTATTGGAAATACAGAAAAACCGCGTATCTAACTTCTCCTATAAAGTCTAAATTTGAGGCAATTATGAGGTTACATTAATAATAAAAATAAGGCCATATGGGCATTTTCCATTACGTAGGATATTGTATTGTATTTGTAGTGTCACCGACGATATGTCAAAATTTAATGAATACAGACAAAGTCACAAAAAATGCTAATAATGTATATATTATTGAAATCAACAACTAACGCCCTTTCCAATGATACTAAACACGGTATATTTATCTCAATTTACTTTTTTATGAGAGTACTTTATTCTCGCTAGAGGGCGCTACCATATTAGATATATCCACATTAGATATAGTGACACGTCATATAACTAGCGGACGATCAAGACGCTTCTATCGAAACCTTATTGGTCCAATTCTGAATAGTAGTTCAGGAGCTATGAGGGAACAGATGAAGATACATAGCCTGTAAAAATCATAACCTTTATATGGCTTTGTCGTAGTCGGATAAAAACAATATTATGTCGCCAACCATGGCAAATATTAGAACAATATATATAGCAACAATCGCTAGTATTACACGGGTCGTTACTTATGCAAAATTTTTGTTTAACACATAATCGTTACGTTTACAATAATTACAACAATTATACATCAACTAAAACAAGATATAGATCTTAAATACAATAATTGAGCTATTAAACTCGAATTAAGAAACTTTTTATTATATGTTAGTTTAATTAAATGTTTTATTTATTCATATGGTGCTCCGCAAAAGTCGACAGTTTTGATTTCGCCTACGCCGAATATTTTTTGAACGCTAATGCATTTGTGTTAAGTAGACGCAACTAGACACTATTGGTAACATCTGCGCAGTGATTGATTTTATATAGAGTACGTGAAAATAATGTAATAAAGCCAAGATGGCGTCGTGGTTAGAATACGTCGATCACAACCGGTGATCGCGGACTCCAACTCCAGCTAGCAACGCTGATTTTTCATGTGCTTTTGTGTTTAAACTCATCACATGCTCGGTGAAGTAAGACATCGTGAACCTGCATGTGCCGGGAGTAATTTTGATACATGGATATTCGCTAATCCGCAGTGAAGCGTTGTGGATTAAGCTCTAAATATTCTCCTTAATAGGAAAGGGGATTGCTCAGCTGTGGGAAGTTTATAGACTGTTTTATTTTGAAATGAAATATTGACTAGTTACTTATACTCGACACACGACATAAAATATACTAAACTAGCGGCCCCTCGTGGTTACACTCTCGCTTAACAGTACTTAGGACTTTCATACAAAATTTTAAGCCCCGTTTTACCCACTGCGTCGTATTTTGCAATATCACGTCTTAGTGAGCACATACATCCTTAAAAGAACCTCTATGTAAAATTCGAAACTCCTAGCACTTATACTTTCTGTGATTTCATAATGAGTGAGTGAGTGACTTTTCACTTTTATATATAGAGGTTATTAAACGGGAACCGTGATTGATTGACTGATCTATCAATCAGCTCTAAGAAATTCGATGGAGCAAAAATATGGCATGCAAATTGTTATTATGACGTCAGAAATTTCCAAAATTCGCTTATGAAACAGAGGTCTAAAGTTAGAATGGAGAAATGAAAGTTAACACGAGCGAAGCCGCAAGAAAAAGGCTACTTATTATTAATATTCATGAGTAATCTATACTTATAATAAAGCTGTAGAGAGGTCAATTCTGTACATGAAATATATTTTCAAAATAACTATCAGGGGGTGATTAGTGATCGATACTGATGCCAAAAAGGCAATCAGTAAAATTTTTGTCTGTCTGTCTGTCTGTCTGCCTGTCTGTCTGTATGTATGTTCCTTATAGAAACAAAAACTACTGGACGGATTTTAACGAAACTTAGTACAATTATTCTTCATGCTCCTGGGCAGGTTAAAGTATACTTTTCATCACGTTACAATCAATAGGAGCAGAGTAATAAAGGGAAAACGGGAGACTTTACTCCAATTTTTAAGCTTCCGTCGCCTATGCAGCCTTAATGGTTAAAGTTACATAGAAATCGTGTATGACGGAAATATTCTACATAAAATTTCCTAAAAAATATCCCACAACAGCATATGTCTATCTTTTATGGTTGACTCACAATAACACGTGTAACTCCTGATAGGTTAGCAGTTCGGAGAATTCTGATTATATTTGTTTACTCTTACGTTTATAATACTCTCACTGATCACTAATTTATAAAAAGTTAACATTATTACCTATAAAATAAAAAAAAATCATAGAAATCAAGTATTGTGGATTGACATATTATATTTCCCTATTAAATTACGATAGTTAATCTGTCTGTCACATCAAAATCACTGAACCCTGAGGAAGGACATACGCTACTTTTTTTCGAAAAACGACGAAAACGCGGACGAAGTCGCAGGCAAAAGCTAGTAAATACTATTTTAAACAAATGTATAGGTCGTATGGATTTTTAAGGTGATCTGGTTATCTATGTATTTTAATCACATGAGGTCCAAAGAAGGAAGAGAGATTCTGGGAAAAAGCTCACCAAATATACCAAGATATTATTAAGATATTAGGTATAGTATAAAAACTTCCCCACGTATCACCAGGAGCGAGGGGGGCGGCGGGGTTAAAAAGCTGCTAAATAACATAACGTGGTTAATGGACAGCCTCTTATGTATTTCTGGAGACCTGGTATGAGTCAAATCCATGCGAGAGCTGTCAAATTTGCAGTTTTTTTTTTAATTATTATTACACGTTAATAATACATTCTTTACTCATTGCCACAACCAAACGCCATAAGGCCAAGAATTCTGCTAACTATGTTGCATCTAAAAGAAACTCTATAATTTGTATCCTAATGAATATTGATGAAATAATTATCAATTAACGTTACAACGACTGTACAAATTAATGTAATTCCGAATTTAAAATAAATAAACTAGTGACGTTCCATTCGAATAATCGATAAAGACAAAACTATAAATAAAATTAATTAAATAAACATCGTACGTTGTGTGGTCGCGAAATTAAAGCGCATTACGATCACTCATAATCTCGCGGAACTAGTTTCTCACACACACATTGAAATGTGCGTTTAAACACACACAAACACGTAAAGTCATAAACGTACACGCACACGTCAACGTGCACGCACACAGAGAAAAAACTGATATGCATCGACCTACCAAGTAATTATATGTTTACAAACACCGCTGCTATATATTTAGCTATAGTATAGTGTGTAGTGATGGAGACATGACGGGTATCGACTCGATAATTATTATAATTTCTCTGTCATATAAATCATCGGGTGTTTTATTTTTAACGGATATTTTATTATTTTTTTTATTAAAATATGCATGAGTCAAAGATGTTTCATAATTTTTATAGTTTATACGTTGTTTATAATTTTTGATTAAGTCAGCTGTCTTGAAACGTCTCTGCTATTGTTTTATTTTTTGTCACATTTACATTTTTATACGTGTAACGAAAGACACAATACGATATTTTATTAACTTAAACTATAGTTTTAGAATGTTCTTTTGAATTTCTTATTTTTTAGCATTCCTCTTGTTTCACAAATTTTGTTATTTAACAGTACTCAGACTTTTTAGCAAAACCGTTAAACAAACAGAAATTAAAAACAAGACTTCTTTTTCCAGTATAAATTAAAAAAAAAAACTATTAAACCACATAATATCGATAGCTACAACCCCTCCCTAACGCTGACGGTTCTCGCACGTACAGACAGACAGTGTTATCAGAATAATGACAGATCTCAAGTCGAGACGGTACGTGAGGCGAAGATACCGCAAGCAAATGCACCGTTCCGTTGTATAGTGACAATAATAATTTATTCAATTCTCAACCTTGGCTCCTAATGAATAAAGACTAAAAAATTCATTAGGTAAAAGAGAAACTAACACGATATAGTTTTCATATTTTGAATTCCATACCATGAAATAGATAATAGATAGAAAATAAAGTGGTAAAAACATCGATTTTTGTTGATAAAAAAATGGTTTCACAACACTAGTTTCGAATGAACGTTTTTGCCAAAATACGATTTTTATCTTGTCTGAATTATTGTAAGCAAACGTTAGACGTAAATTAGAAAAAAAAAACAGATTCTTAGAATAGATTAAAATTACCCATAAATCAAATTTATGTTATCTGTCCATCGTCCGACCGAGTACCAGGCGGACATAATCTTGCAAGAGTCTTTCAATTTTCCATATTCGTTTAATAAAATTATAGTACAAGTTTTACTATTTACATTTTCATAGAAAAAAATACTAATTTGCAAGGCATATTTGTATTCAAGGTGTTGATATATTTATTAATGTCACTATACGTATTAAATGAATGTATTTTATATTCTATTTCTAAGAAAAAAAACAACTTATGATTTTTTTAAAGGAAAAATGTTTAACGCATATTTGTGGTAGGAAGTTTTCGAAAATCGAATTATATTCCGTTAATATTTACTTGGAACATTAATAAAAAAATGTTATGGTATACTTGTAGTATTAATATTTTATGTATACAAAATTATTGTAATACTTACGTGCAACTTAGTTAAGGTAAACGTTAATTATATTTTTAATTTTGTATCTATTAACAAAAAAATGTTTAATATTCCAAGATAAAAAGTGGATACTCTTTCTTTTAATCCAGCCTGCCTATGTTGGGTACAAATATAATGGCTAGGTATATAATTACCTTAGCATATGCAATTATAAAAATATTGTTTATAAATATGGATGGCTAATGAGCAATAATGTGTTAACCCACAAAAAGTCAAATCTAGGATATTGACGTATTTTGAGACTGCGTCACGTATTGAACAAAATTCAAAATGTTCAAGAGTAGGGAAAATGTTTCTTAATTTAATGTTTCGCATATTAAAGAGTGTTTTATATTTTGCACTTCGTAAATTTTCATATAAAAAAATACTTATTATTCTATAAAATTCTTCACTAAAACAATAACCTTATAATATACTTTTAATTCATTTCATTCTTTTTTTAGATAATAATAGATAGACATATATTTTGTCAAACAAATTTATTAAGAATAGGTTTGACATTTAGACACCATTTTCTCAAAATAAATTACGTGTGGCTTGACACAGCATTGCTTATAAGCATCCAGCTATAAAATAACATTGACTAGCTGTTCTACGCGGTTTCAATCACGTTTCTAATTAGTGTTTCACTATGAGTCGTAGGGTGACATAATATAGCCTAAAACCGTCCACAATAACGGACTATCAACACAAAAATATTTTCTCAAATCGGATCACTAGTTCCAGAGATTACCACCCACATATATTTTACCTCCTTATAATTCTAGTACAGATAGATATATGCACGTGTTATTTATGGGAAACCTTGAAAAAACTACCATAATATTTCACCCATAACTAGTCTGATGTAATCGCATTCGATTCTGCTTGTCTTGTTGAAGGAAAACACAGTCGATAAACACGTAAGGTGCATGCAAAGTGAAGTATTAAGGAGCGACCTTTATTCTCACGTTATACTAACTCAGATATCGCTTGAGGCGATCCGAGATTTACGCAGGATGTAGTAAACGAGCCAAGATCGTTCGTGCCTTAGAATAAATGTTAGAATGGAATAGGTATCAGCCAAGGCGTGTCGTTTACGAATTCAAATTCGAAATATATCGTAATGGCTTTCGACCATCGCTTTTCTCATAATGTATTTTGATGAAAAATATCTGGTAACTGGATACGTGATGATAAGTTACCACCGTTCTTGGACATTTGTAGCAGCAGAACAGCTTAAATAGGAACATGTAGGAGGACGTAATGAAAGAAAGAAGGGTATATACTTTTGACTTTCTCATACACTGTATAAATCGCGTCTATATTAGCCACTTCAGGCCGATCGTCTGCTAGAGCAAGGTACTGCCCCGATTGAACTCGCCCGCCTACGAGCTTTAGTATACACTAGGCTCTAAGTTTTGACATCTAGGCTAATATTATAAAAAAGGTATTTGTATTTTGGGGTTTATCTCTGAAACAGATCCGGAAAACCCCTTAATGAAGAAGGTTATAGGCTATATTACATCACGCGTCCATAAAGGCGAGTGAAGCCGCGACGGGTAGTGACTGGGTAGTCTGATATGTCCGTACCCGTAGATATTAAACCAGAAAGACATTTTCTCCGAAGTCCGGATGATCGAATTTCAACTGTACTTTTAAATTTACACAAAAAAAATATTTAAAAAATCTAAAATCAACAACAATTTAAAGAACTACCTAAATAGTGACAATTCCTTGTTAGAAATGAATTTTCACACGCCATCAGTTAAAAGATTTATATAGAGTTTTAGAAAAAAAAATTGTGACAATTTTCCACAACGCTGATCTTTCTCACGGCCCATGACAAAATGGACAGTCCGAAAAATCTTAGAATAATAACTAATTCGTATATAATTATGGAACCCGCTTCCGTCTTATGAGAATAAACCGCAATTGCCCTGTTGCGTGTTGCACAGAAACTACGAAATAAAAAATGTTAACTGAAATATATTAATTTTCGACTTTACCACTTTGGTTTAGAGTCGTTTTTCGCGTTTAACTGTCATGATTTTACTTATGTAAAACCGATATAAAAGTGACGTTTCTCACGCCATCTTTATTTTTTAATGTTTTTTTTTATTTCGTGTCATAGGAACAAAAATTTATTGTTTAAATTTGACGTGTGATGTTACGGTGGGACTTTTTTTGTTGTTAATAATTTTCTTATAATTTTATATGTTTTTATAGAGTTTCGAATAAAAGGTATATATTATATCCTTTTGTTTTTGCTGTTGTAAATTATTATCTACAAGATTATTAGTGTTGCAATTGTGTAGTTGTACATAATAATGATAATTAGTACAATTTTTATTTTGAGAATGATATATTTTTTGTGTGAATTTTTATTACGAAAATAATAAGTTTCTAAAAATAAATTATCTTATACTAAATAATACTTTATTAATATATGGCTGTTATGAATTTCATATTTTAACAGTTCTTTTATTTTTATTTTTTATGCCTGTAATTGAGGGAGCACACATGTTTTTTTATTGTGTTAAGTAATTTTTTAAACGAATTGTGTGTATCTTTTGTTGGAGATCCTAAAATAAAAATAGAAAATAAATAAAAATATAATATATAAATTTTACATAATATCTTTTGTTAACAGTATATTGTAATTATATTTTCAATAAATATTATTACATAAAAGTTGTTAAGTGTGTGTAAAATCAAATTACATTTAAACTGACATTTGACACTAAGGTAAATTAACAGCCTTTCAATGGAAAAGGCCTCCTCTCCTATTAAGGAGAAGGTTTAGAGCTTAATCTACCGCACTGCTCCACTGCGGATTGATATATGTACATGTGACAGAGTTTCTCCCGCTAAATGCAGGTTTTCTTACAATGTTTTTCTGTCAGAGTATCTCCCGACATTCGACTAAGGTATAAACCAAATTAAAAAAAAAAAAAAAACTAGAAAACCTGTTACATTCGTGTTCTATCACTATTAACGTCTGTTCGACATTGGAACATAAATTCAAATAAAATTGTTAAAGATAATTAAGAAATACACCAAACTGTCATATAAGTTACAATAAAAATACTACTATATAGTGTATATGTATATTACAAGACGATAACTATATTACTACATACCACGGAAATGTCAACCCGTAAAGTTTATATAGTTTTTTTTTTTAATTTAATAGATAAATATCACATTTAAGAACGCCATAATTGTATTTTTAAGCAAAACCAAAAATGAGTAAGTTCTCAATTCGTCGGGTTATTTTTTTTTGTATTTCACCGATTACTTGACAACGGCTTAATCGATTCGGTTATTTTTTTTTTGTTTGAAAGGGTATATAAAAGCTGATGGGTCGTATAGAATTTTCATCAGGTTCTGTACTCAAAAATTTTAAAATCAAAAAATGATTTTAAAATCAAAATAACTAAAAGTTTGTCATTCAAATTAACGAAATTACGTATTTTGCTTTTAAAGTCCTTCTTTTTTTTAAAAGTCTTGTAAAGATAACATTTCAAAAACAATATAAAAAAAACGTCTCTATATACTCACTGTCCCTTGCGGTTTCACTCGCGTTTATGGTTACTGCTTCGCTCCTATGAGTCGTAGCGTGATGTAATATAGCCTATAGCCTTCCTCAATAAATAAACTATCTAACACAAAATTATTTTTCGATCAAACCAGTAGTTCCTGAGATTAGCGCGTCCAAACAAACAAACAAATTCTTCAGCTTAATAATATAATAGTATCGATTTACATCAGAGAAGTAACTCCTTATGTCTATTTGATCTTTCAAATTAAATAGAGAAAACAATTTAATTTAATCTGACTCTATGATTTCTGATCATAAGTTAACCCTTCGATATCAATTATGTAGTCGGATAACAAAATAACGAACGACGAACCACATTCCCTCGTTTGTAAAACGAAACTTAAATGGGATAGCGAAAATACCATGTTCGATGGAGTATTTCATAGAATTTATTGACGACCGCTCTGGTGTAGCGGCACTGAATGTACCTCTAACGCCGACGGTGGCGAATTTGATACCCGCGAAGCATATTTGTATATTATATACTAGCTGGTGCTCGCGACTTCGTCTGCGATGTCTGTGATGTCTACGTCATAGTAGCTTTATGCGTGCAAAGTCTCAGCCCGATCGGTTTAAAATTGACAAAGTTTCATACAAACTTTCGTCCTCTATTTTATCCCCTTGGGGGTAGAATTAATCGAAATTCTTGGCTAATGCCTACGTCATAATACCAACCAGCCAAATTCCGTCCAGTAGTCAGGACTGTGCGTTGATAGATCACTATGTCAGTCAGTCACCTTTGAGTTATATATATTTAGACTATTCTTATCTGGGTGTTTGTTCTTGTAAGTTCCCACTGAAGAGCGCATAAAGTTGTCCCAGTTTATATCACATAAAATCTATGCAAATGTTTATTTTTTTATTTAAATACATACTACAATCAAAATTAAAGTTACAAAGAGTTTGCCTATAAAAAGACGAATTCAAATTAAGAACAAAGAAACACAACAAAAACAACAAAGAAACAACATGATTACAATAATCAGATACAACAAAAAGAAAACAACAAATTTTATCCCTCTTAGCCAATTTTTCCGCTAAATCTATAGCATATGTTTCAATGAACTCCCATGGCGTCACCATGGCAACACCCCAAGACAAAATTAGTCGACTTTCAATTACAATTAGTGGTATTATATGATAACCCCCATTTTGTATTTAATCAGATTTTCACTTGATAATTGGGATCAAGGATTTCGGGTAGTGATGTCCTTGTATCGAAATTATTTATCGATATTTTTTATTACGTAGTAATGTAAGTTGCAATGCTTTTGTTGAATTAAAATAAAAATGTAAGTTATAAATTTTATAAATTACCAATAGCTATATTTGCGTTAAATAACATGAACGACAAAATATATAAATATTCAATCAGGAAAAACAACAAAATAAAAATAATAAAGACAACAAAATTATAATGAAACCATTACAACAAGGATGTTGCGCACCATATACGGACGGTAAGGATTTTTCCAACTTTTTAAAAGCGAAATACCATCAAACACCAGGACCTCCATTCCGAAAATTTACGAAATAGTAATAAACCACGTTCGAAAATAAAAATCGTATTGAATTATTCATTTCGTGCATCGATCCTGTGGCATCGCGTCAGCTCGCGATTGTGGCAAAAAGTCACACCCTCCGAATAATTTTGCCATGCTTGCTGCACTGTTAAATTCGATCTTACGTCACATAAATATTCATCTGTTTTCTTGTGATCACGTGAAAGTTTTATTGCTTGTAGGTTTTTTTGCGTGAAAATTTATTTTAGATAAATTCGTTGATTTTATAATGAAGAGTTTTTTTATATGCTTCTTTCGTTTAATCAGTATATCTTAAAATTGTAATATTTTGTCAACCGACTTTCAAAAAGGAGGAGGTTCTCGATTCCATCCATTACCCCAAAGAGGGTGAAGTTATAAATGTATATGTAACCCGAGCGATTAATGTATACAAAAAGTCAAATTCGAAGATATTTGTGTATTATATAACATGTCAAGTATTTAACATTATTAAAAAATGTTTAGTCATCTTAATGAAATAATAACGGAAAAAAGATTCTTAATTTAATTTTTCGTATATTAAAGTGTAATAATCTCATATTTTTGAAAAACTTTTTATTAGGTAAATTTTTTTATTATAAATATCTAATATAACTTTTATTAAAATAGAAAAGAACAGATGGATATACATTACTTCAAACATATTTAATAAAAGACATCTTTAGACGGCATTTTCTTAAAATTAAGTCCGTGTGGCTTGACACAGTATTGCTTATTAACGTCCATGTATAAGATGAAGCCTTTAACCAAATGATCATAAACCACCATTGATTGATACCGTGTAAAATTTATTAAATTTAACTTAAAAATTAACTCCTGCACCACAAAAGATAAGATGATCAACACATGTCTACCTAAACAGCGACTAAAATTTTAATCGATGCTTTAAATCTAGTCTAAATTGATATATGCGAATAAAATCGTGAAAAACTTATTAACAATATATCACACGGCTAAAATAGGTTTTAGACATCTATTAAACTCACTTAAGCGTTGTTTAATCATAACGAGCTGTCCTTGCAGTTTCACGCGTTTATGGTTACTGCTTCGCTCCTATGAGTCATAGCGTGATGTAATATAGCCTATAGCCTTCCTTAATAAATAAACTATCTAACACATTTTTTTCAATTCAAACCAGTAGTTCCTGAGATTACCGCGTTGTAACAAACAAACTCTATAGCATTATACATATATATATTAATACAAAACAATTATTAAACGTGGATTTGTAGAACAAATTCTTATAGACACGCGTTTAACGTATGTTTAACCCTTTTGTTGTGAGGCAGTTAGTCTCGTGTCAATCGATACATGTGACTGGTTTTGCCAGTAAGTTGTCATTACTTAAAGACAGTTTAATTACTTGAACCTACATATTACTGGTCTAAACCTTTATACGAAACAGCGAAGTCCATTCGAATCTAGTTTATTAACTATTGTTTGATCTTTAACTATTGAATTCTTTATATCTATAAATGGTAATTCGAAAATAAATTAAGTTGATTAATAATAAGACTTTTTAAAAGAAGCCTTTAATGGTATGCATATTAATTATAATTTAATTTACTTAGTTGATACATATGTAAACTACGGAACCAGTTTTGACGAAAATTTAGGCCAATGATAGTGTTTATATTTTTTAAACAAAAGAAAGAACTAATCAAATCGAGCCGTTTTCGAATAATCGATGAACATACATAAAAAAGTTCCCGACGAATTGAGAATTACCTCCTTTTTCGAAAGTCGGTTAAACGCTGCTCTTACAATATACATTAATCTGATACTCTTTCAAGTGTCATTAATTTGTCATCGATAAAGATAGCTCCATTATAAACAATATTCTATCTAAATGAAAAATGTCCATCACTCTTTTTCCTATTACACCAATAAGGCAAGATATACATAAATAATTACTTAATATGATGTCTATTTATATTAACACCAGTTATCGTAAACCGGTATGAACTAGTTAGAAAAATGTAGTAAGACCGATTTTTACAGAGTCGTACAAGGCGAATAAGTTTGACATCAGGTTATAGAATCGATGATAAAGAAATAAATCATATCGCCAACACTAATCTATAATTATAAATTCAATTTAGTGTCAAACAAAAACGCACCCGACGCTTATGACATATACATTTGTACGAAATAGTGATGTAACGGAACATCTTTTTGCGTATATCGATAAAAGATATCAATACGAACCGACAGCGGGAAAAACTCAAATGCCCGCGCGTCAGCCGTAATAAAAGTGAGTCGGCAAGGATAAAGACATTTTGCGAGCGGTCCGCGGGCTTTCACCTATACAGGCAAAAAGGCCCGATGACTTTTTGGTGGCATCGAGAGCTCAACTCGAAATGGTACGGCCAACTTTTAAAAGCGTCACAAAAAACTGTAAACACATAGTCTATATTATGTAAATGAATCGGTGTTTAAATTGAATTTAACGTGAAAAATTTTGCGACAGTTTCGCCTCGTGTCATTATTCCGTTTAAGGGCCATTAACGCCCTATAAGTCAGAACAAAGTATCGCCATAAATTCACATTGCGTAAACCATTAGTGACGGTCGTAATTCGATAAAAACTGTTTGTCGACATCGATACGCCATAAACGTGATTAGCAATCAATATCTGTTTTATCACTTTGCGTGTTTCGAGATGAAAGACTTTCATTCATAACAAAGTTTAATACTAAATACGCGTTTATGAGCATCGTTAAATAAATGATGACTTTTTTTTTGTTGTTCTTTGTTCTGTATTGAGTTGAAACTTGATTTATTTGAACTATTAGCATTAAGCGGATAAATTGAATTATATCGGTGTTAATATCGCGGCCTTTTTTCATTAAATGCATTTGTTTTCAAGTAGCGACGTTATAATAGTGAATTTTTATTACTTTTACGATTTTCTGTTCCAAATGCCTGTAGGACTTAAATCCGTCTTTTGTACTAACTTTGTAATTAGATTGGTCAAATATTAATCACATTTCAGCAAAACCCATCAGCCAATCATGCATTTTAAATCTAGATATATCAAAAAAATAAATTAAAATAAGTGACGTTAAAAAATAAACAGTAACAAAAATCGACAATTAAATATTATCTATAGAAAAAACCACGCCAATTGAAATTACAAAATTACGTTTAAACATTACAAAGTGTCGCGCAATAAAACTCCCATAGTTTTATTCGCGATAACTTTTATTTTTGTTATCGAAAGACAAATTCAACTGGATATCACAAAGATGTGACCGCGACGATGACCACTTGACGTATTTGTGCCATACGAATATCGAGATCCGTGGAGATTAATCGGATTGCCATTGGTTTTCGAATTTCGAACTAGCGACTGAGACAGACGTCGAATATTCTATTGACGAGCTTGTCAAAGGTGGAAGTACAGATTACCAAATAATAAATAAATAAATTCGTTCAAGTATGGTATAAGCTCATGGATTTTGGTACCAAAAATGTTGTCCACTTTGGATTACATTGACTAGCGACTGAGACGTCTTTGTCCCAATATTCTATTGACAAGCTTGTCAAAGGTGGAAATGAGTACAGATTTTTAACGTTAAATAATATGAATGTCACATATCTATATATGGATGTTGGTAAGAAATAATGTGTCCAATGTACAAAAAGTTAAATTCGGAAATATTGGTGTATTTTGATGGTGCATTACATATTTAACATTATTCAAAAAAGTTTAAGTCATTTAAACTAAATAAATACTGAAAAAATAGTGTCTCAATATAATGTTTAGAATTGAACTGTGTAATATTTTTTTACAATATGCAGTACACTGATATAACGGAAAACTTATTATTAGTTAAAACTTTTTATTATACCCATCTGCATTTATTTCATTTACCTTTTATCAAAATAGAAAAGATGGATATAAAATTCTTCAAAGAAATTTATTAAGTATGGGTTTGACATCTTTACACGCCATTTTGTCAAAATGAAGTCTGTGTGGCTTGACTTTATATTATTTATCAACGTACAAATATGGAACTAAAAACGAGCCACTTTCACTCGCGTTTAACATAGGACTTTTATACAAACTTCCAAGCACTGTTTTACCCCTTTAGGGGTTGAATATTGTAAAATACCATCTTAGTAAGTAACTACGTGCTAAAAAGAACCACCATGTAAAATTTTTAGCTCCTAGCACTTGTTGTTTCTGAGATTTCGTGATGAGTGAGTGTGTGAGTTACCTTTCGCTTTCATATAGAGACTAGTGGCCCTGGTGGTTTCACTCGCGCTTAACACAGGACTACAAACTTCCAAGCACTGTTTTACCCCTTTAGGGGTCGAATTTTGCAAAATCCCATCTTAGTAAGTCACTACGTGCTAAAAAGTAACCCCATGCATAATTTTAAACTCCTAGTACTTGTAGATTCTGAAATTTCAGATTTTTCTGAGATCTGAAAGAATTTATGTTTGACAATATCTCATTTTCTACTATTAAACCATAGGATTTTGTGTTGACAAAAATCGCTCAACGCATCTAAACATTTTCTACTTCAAAGGATATTCATATGCATATTTTTCCTCTCTAAGGTATTTGTTGAAAATAAAATTACAATATAACATATACAATATAACAAAAGAATTAAAGACTATATAAAATCTAGAACTCGGTCGATGTCATTACAGCTAGGCATAGTGCCCAAGACACTGGTGGCATTGCCTCTTCGAATGACCGAACTAATGTATATTCCTTTCTAAAAAATTTTTTTATTAACTATTACGAACGAAACCAGTAATTACAGTTTAAATATTTAATAGCTGAACTACTGAAAATTACAAAAAATAACCGAATAGCTTAAACTACTTAAATAGATTAACAAACAACTAATTAAGAAATAACGTAATGTGTCGATATTAATACAATACATTTCATGTGGAAATTGAAATAAAATAAATCTATACTATATAAAGCTGAAGAGTTTGTTTATTTGAACGCGCTAATCTAAGGAACTACTGGTTCGAATTGAAAAATTCTTTTGTGTTTGATAGTTTATTTATTGAGGAAGGCTGTAGGCTATATTACATCACGCTACGACTCATAGGAGTGAAGCAGTGACCATAAATGCTAGTGAAACCGCAAGCGACGTCTTGTATCTACTAACCAAGTATGTATGGAAATTACTTCAAAATCAATATATACAATTTCATTTACTTGGGTGATATTTATTCCAGTTGTTTCGATTTAAAAACCAAACTATTGTACCGATTTTGATAAAACTACCTAAGTTAGAAATTAAAATTTACGTTCATATAATTCTGTGGTTTATAATCTATGATTTCAAAAAAAAACAATTCTGTCAGCATTTTAGAACATAGTTTAAATAAATGACCGAAGTCCCAAATGTGAAACGTTTTTTGTGACGAATAATCTGAGTTTTTTAATTTAATTAACTTTAATATTAAATATGCGATAACTAACATATTACATTAACAAAAAAGTTAAAGTTTGTGATTGTCCTGTTTTGACTTGATATTGATAAGGGTTTAACTAAAAATTCATTTTGTTTAGTATATATATAGTTATGGAGTAAAGTGTCGGAGTTTTTTTTTATTTTTAATTCAGTACATTATTATTGCTAAAACAATAATGACGGAACTTAAAAACGAAATATCGACCTTGTTAATTTTCCATATAATTCTCAATTTATTATATCAAAGGATAAAAACTGACAGAAAGATTAATGTATAACTTTATACTTTTGTAGATAAGTATTGTTTTTTTTTTAAATATTAACATAAGTACTCCTTATTTGTACATCAGTACCGCGTTAATAATATCATTTCGTGCTCAGATGCGGGAATAATTTATGGTTAAATTAAAAAAAAAATGTCATTTGATATTTTTCTTTTAATAAAGGCAACAGTAATTCACTACACAGCCATATTTGATATTGTTCTTGCTTTCAAAAATGTTATATTATGAAAACTATACTATAATGTATACGTTAATTATAATATTATTCATATCTAGTTCTTAATTTAAATATGTAATATTCCAAAAGAAATGAATGTCATTTTATAACTTTTTTATAAGTAATACAGCAACCCTACACAACTAAACAATAAATTAATTTCGCTATCATAAACGTCATTACTAAATGCACTCATTGTAATACGAAAAATATGATTCTAGTTCTCAATTCAAAAATGTAATTTTCCAGTAATTGAAAAAAAGAATAGTCGAACATAATTTAAAAAAGCGAACTGGCAGGCGAGTATAGCATCCTTGATAAAAGAAAGACAATTTCAAAAAAGGAACGCGTCTCCACGTCATTCAGTGTCCAGCCTCGGTATGCAGTTTTGTACCAGCTACCGTTTTTTTAATGAAAAAAGCATACGAACAGCGTCATGCGCTAACGGACATAACATTAATATTAATAACATATTAATTCATTATTTACAATCTTTTGTATATTTTAATTCGCAAATTGAGTCGTTAGTGAGTTAATTGATACATTTGGTTATTTTGTATGACGATGATATTTATAACTGGATGCTGATAAGCAATATTATGACAAGCCACGCGGACTTCATTTTGAGAAAATGGCGTCTAAAGATGTCCCTATTCTTATCTTTTCTATTATGATAAAAGGTATAATGAATTAAAAGCAGGTTGGTATACTAAAAATATATATCTAATGACAAATTTTTCAAATATATGGGATTATCATATACATTAGTACGCATAGTAATTGTATATATGAGATTATTGTATACATTGCAAAATATATGTATAAATTGCACTTGAAATCCGAAACATTACATTAGGAAACTTTTGTCCGCACTTATTTAGTTTAGATGACTTGAAATGTTTTGAATAATATTATCAGAATACATTAATATTTCCTAAATTGTCTTTTTGTGGGTTGACACATTATTGCTTATCAGCATCCAACTATAGATATGCTACATTCATTTTTTAAACTTTAAAAATCTGTACTCATTTCCAACTTTGACAATCTCGTTAATAAATTATTGGGACAAAGACGTCTCAGTCGCTAGTTAATGAAATCCAAAGTGGATAACATTTTTGGTACTAAAAGCCATGAGCTTATACTTGAACGAATTTATTTATTTGTTATTTGGAAAACAATCACATATGGATAACACAGGTTACATGGAATTATACAATACAAAATCCAGTGAAGTTTCTACCAATTACGTAAGAATTAAAAAAACAATTGACGGTATAATCTGTGCCCACTGACAGTGACTTTTAAATTGTAGCTAGGCAACGAATGTTTTGCCCGGTCTGACAGAATCTGAAGACATTTTGTATACCAAAATTTGTGTGCATATATAAAAAATCTATCTTTAGTTATAAAAGCGATTGACTTGAAAATATTCAGTTCCAAAATAAGACGTAATTTTCATATAGTTATAAAGAGAAGAGAAAATGGTTTACTAGTTATTAAGAATCAATAAAACAAATGTAATATACTTACAGTGAAGATATAGTTTTAAAATATCGTACCGAATATATGTTTGCGCATCACTTCAGAACGGAAACTCCTATTTGGCTATTTTTTTGTTGTGTTTGCTATAGTTAGGACTAGGTTTATATAAAAGATAGAAATTCGTATTCAAATTATGCGGCCGTACTTAATTGCAGCCCCACCCACGGTGTATTTCGGTACTTTTCGAGCGGTTCGCGTTTTTGGTTACAGCTCCGCTCCCATGTGTCGTAGCGTGATGTAATTTAGCCTGTAACCTTCCTCAATAAACGGGCTATTTAACACAAAAAGAATTATTCCAATCGCGTTCGTAGTTTCCAATATAAGCTCGTTCAAACAATCACACTTCTTTCGTCATTAATTAGTATTATTCAAATCGAAATTTTCTTATCGACTTACGCGAAATACATTTTCCATTTGATGGAAAACGTATTATCTATTAAGTTTACCAGAGAAATCCATTTGCGTGAACGCGGTTTAGGTAATAAACGTGGGGACAGACACACATACCGCATAACACCGTCCATTCAAGTGGTAGAATAGCTGTATTCGCGAAGGTACCAAGTTCTTGGTGCTATGCAGTCTATGTCCGATATTTCTTTGAAGTCGCCGCCTCGCCGTCCTCGGTATAGGTATGGCGTGTGTTGAATACCGCCGTCCCTGACGAAATGCTTCGCTCGAAACCCGGTGGACGGCGGAGTTATTTTTGTGCGAAAAATTATATTTTTCGAATTTCGAATTAGGTTTTTGTTGCAATTTGTAATTTTATTCTCGGTCGGTTTTTTTAATGCCAGGTGATGTTCGTTTTTTTTTTTTATTTTAGTTATTCGTTCGTGTTTCCGGATTTCAACGATTCTGTTTACGATTCGTATCGAAATCGTTGCAATATGTCCTTCTTTTAAATATTTTCATTCAAATCTTTATAATATTGAAGGCGAGATTTACACTAGTAAGTTTTGACCACAGACTTCCCTTGCGGTTTCACTCGCGTTTATGGTTAGTCCTTCGCTCCTATGATTCCTATGATGTAATATAGCCTATAGTCTTCCTCAATAAATAAACTGTCTAACACAAAAATATTTTTTCAATTCGAACCAGTAGTACCTGAGATTAACGCGTTCAAACAAACAAACTCTCCAGCTTTATAATATTAGTATAGATTTACATAAATTGTTTATTTCATTCCTTTTACGCCTGAAAGAACTTATTATCACTGACATATTTATTGAAACTTAGAGCTTACATACATACAGTCTATTTTTCTATTTCTAGCCACATATTTCTAGCCACACATAAGAGTTAGATAAGAAATTATCGACTGAATGATTGAACTAAACCGTTTTTTATAATGAAAAATTATAATGAAAACAAAATTGATCGAAAATTCGTGATTTTCATTCGGGTATTGTTACCAAAATAAAGACAAGTTAAGAAAAATAGACTATAGAGTTAAATTTTACCTGGTTACAGAATTGTTTTCAGTTACGGAGTAAAACTTACAAGTTTGATTGACGCCTTAAAAATACTCTTTCTGAAGTTACTTATTTCTAAAATATAATTCATATAGAGAACAAATGTCTTTTGTTTTTCGAAATGATGATTTTCAAAATATTAATTATTTTGATATTTTTTAAAATTCTCTTTTTTTCGAATTCAGATATATTTATTGAAAACATTAACCGTAATTATTAAAGGCTAATTTACGTTCAATAACGATGTATTTTTGAATAACTATATTTAAAATATCTCTCTCTCTTAAATACATACGTTAATTATTATTTTTAATTACATTCGATAATCATATTTTATAACCCGTATAGATAATTTGACTTTATTCTAAATATCTACTTATTTTAAATAATAAATTTATTAAAATGCAGACTAGTTGCCGACAAAACGATCTATATAAATAAAAATTAATGAAATGAATTTATATAATCGCATCCAATTACATTTTTGATGTCAGAACAAGGTTTGTATGCAAGAAGTGTTTAAAAAGTTGCACGAAAAATTATAAAAAAATGCTTTTAAAAATCTACACATAAAAAAGGAAGTATTGTTAATAAGTACATCCGTGCAAAGCCTGGGCGAGCACCTCATAGCCATTTTGACAAATGTTTTACATAAGGGAAACACACAATTGCGGTCGACATATGTTGCGGTGACGGCCATCTTGCTTCATATTTTTTAGGGCTATTGTCATTCACACGGTGTGGTTACATTCAGCCCAGTTCGAAATTTTATTTTATTTTTATTTTTAAGGTTTCACTCAACATATATTATAAATTAAATATATTTATAACTTTTTACTTTTAATTTTTTATTTCTTATTAATTAAAAATAGGATCATAAAAAGGATCATTTATTACAAAAAATTGTAAACCTCATATAAGCGACTTAATCTAGGTAAAGTGCTCTATTATTTACTTAGATATTAAGACTAAACTAATCAAAAATATAATATGTTTTATAATTAACCTCTTTTCTGCATATTGGTGTTTGAAAAGAAAAATACCGAAAAAAAGTATCAAATCAGATATAGAGTAATTTCATAGTAACCTTTCATGGGAGTCAATTGTACAGAATACCAATAGAATAAGTTAGGTATGAGGGTTAAACCTCCGTGACTTGACCCGGCTAATCGAGGTGGGGTAAGGATGGGGTGTAGTGGTGGGAATCAAATAAAAATATCGATAATTGTAACAGTCTGTTACTGACCAATATTCAAATAAGTAAAAAGTAAAAAAAATCAAACCAAACTGTTTAAAATTAATAACAAGATCTAAAATAATGTTTTATATGATTCTTTAGAATAAAACATAAATTACTTTAAAAAAAGAAATAAGTTTTAAAAACATTTACTTTGTTATTTATAAAATATCATGATGTCATTTTTTTCTTTAGTTATTACATTTTTATTCAATCAATACGTTACCATTCTCGTATATAATTACTTAATTTAACTATCAATTAAAAACAAATAAATGTTAAACTTTTAAATATGTTTTATAGCTTAAAGTTAATTTTTAAATAATAACTACATTACGGTCACCATTAAAGTGAACATAAAAAAACTCTTTACTTTTTAAATAACAGTTATCAATATCGTTAATCTGACATTTTATGAAAAAAGGTATTTTTAAATGTCAACCATCTTAAAAAGCATATTATATAATATACATAAATATTATCCTCGACTTTGCTCGATAAATTATTCAATATAAGAACATAATTTTATTATTATACTAAGTTTCACTAAAAACTATTTAGTATTTAAAAAAATGGCGGCTCAACTTGAGTGTCAGTACTTGTACTACTACTAACAGTTTAATTCACGTTTATAGGTATAAGTATGAGTGGTATCGTTATGTTATATAGCCTGTGGTCTTCTTCAACGAATAGGCTATATACGACAAATATTTTCACAATCCAACTGACAGTTCCTAAGATTATCATGTTTAAAGAAACTTAAATAATTTTTCTTTGGTGAAAATTACGTAAATACCACTAAATATTAATATATCTACATTTATAAATACAGGTTAAAAGAATTATATTACTGATTACTAACAAAGTATTCACAGTAATAAGCTCGTATTTCAATATTAGTATAGATAAAAAAATACAAATGAACAACTAGATTTTTTTATACTTATAATTTACTAGCTGTACCCGAGATACGTTATAATGCCACATTAAAATAATATAGATTATAGCCACGTGGGCTACACCCTCTCAAAGTTCTATCAATCCTTTTTATGGTTTGTAACGTATTTAGGACAAACATACAAACATTGATTTTCATTGATATGTATATATAACAAGATATGTAATAAGCTGTTAAGTAATTCATCTTGATATATCGATTATCGTCGCTCTGTTTAAAATACACCTCATTTAATATCGAATTGACGCGAACGGTAATTTTTCCTCAAATAAATATTATTTTTAATACAAATTATGTCTCTTTTAAAATGTATTGACATCAAAATTACGCTGTTTTGTATCAATTATTGTATCTACACTATATTATAAAACTATATACATAGCTTACTGATTTTGGCATCCAGTGTGTCGTGCAATTTGAATGACCTTGCCTAGCAATCAGCTAGCGACTGAGTATGAAAGGTGATAGTATCTTTGGACCAATAAGATTATTGGGAGCTTGTCAAGTTGGAAATTATTTTCATTGATTTGTTTTAGTAAAAGAAAACTACAGCTGACTGATTTATCAACGTACACAAATAGTTATTATGACGTAGGTACCGAGATGAGAATGGATTTTTGAAACATCAATTCATAAAGGAATGAAATTGTGGTACAAATTATGTATTTAATTATATATTTAGAAATGGAACTTGGTGCTAACGTTTGCGCGGCATGACAATGCGAACAATGACGAATGTATTACAATTTGACTTCACGTTTAGATAACTTCCCGCGAGCACATCGCTATTAAATATAATTATAATCATGACCGCTGGACTCTTACAAAGTAATTTTTAAAAAGGCCGCATTTAAACATTCAGTACCTTGACCTTAAATACGATTTTGTTAATATACTAGCTTGTGCTCGCGTCTAGGCTTGTGTTAATTTAGTTGTTGTTTTAAAATAATACGCAAAAATACATAAAATATAATCCACGACCATCTATAATAATTTACTTTCAAATAGTACAATAATTTTAAATATAGGTTCAGTGAATCCTAAAATTCACTCTCTTTATTATATTAGTATAGATTAAAGGGAATTATTGACTAATGATATTAATTTAAAATAACACATAATTGATATATTTTTTATAATTACTTTTATCGATAACACAATATTATCGACGTGTCACATCACTATAGTGGAGTAACGACTCACCCCCAAGCCCCGCCTTCGCTCACGCAACCCTGTGCGTGTACGTCTGTGGATATTTTTTTATTGCGTAGTGCGCTGAATGAATATTTTTTTCAGTAAATACTTGGAAAGAAAACAGATTAAAAATATCTGAATATCTCTGTTTTTATTTCAGCTCTGACATTTTAAATATTAGATTATATATTATAAAGGAACAATTTGATTCCTTCAACTATTTCTAACGTTTTTGGCAGCGGTTCACAAAGAAGTATAACACTCTAAAAGATTCAATTTAAAAGAAGGTGACTTTAAATTTAATTTCTTTTGATAACATGCTTATTCCTGTTATTTTGATCTTAGTGGATGTAAGAGGTCATAAAATTGACCAATATCCTGTACTGTGTTTCGGAAGCTTGGGAAGTTTTCGGAATATACCAATTAGCATGAACTCAGTTATTCCTTAATGGGAATAAAAAATCAGCAATTTCCTTTTTAGGCGATAGCAGAACATAGCAAAAAAATAGATTTTTCTGTTTTTATTTTATTTGTGTTTTTCTTTTTTTTCAACTATATTTGCTGTGTAATTGTTATGTACATTTTTTTTATTTTGTGTATTTTATGTGACTAGTTTTACTTTCTACATTTATGTCTGCTGTATTTGTCATAAATAAAAACTTTCTTTAATCTTATCTCTTCACATCAGCAACCCGTTGCTAAGCAACCGCATGTATACCAGATTTTACCAGTAGATAATAACTTATTCTCATTGTCACCAGGTCAAAATATGGTTTCAAAATCGACGCAGTAAATACAAAAAGATGATGAAAGCAGCGCAAGTGGGTGGCGCGCCCCCCGGCTTAGGCCTCCCACCCGGCAGCCCCCCCAACAATAACCAGCTTCTACATGGTAAGTGTACAAATATTTTTTTTGTCTAAAAATCAAAAATACCATAGAAACTCCTCTTTGGAACTCAGATTCAATTATTCGAAACGTTTAGTTGTCGGTCTGTGTAATATTTTCTTTTAAGAAGTGTTAAAAATGTAAATAATGGCTTCAACTTGTAAACTAAATTTTGACTTACCTTAAACCGATAAGATTTATCAAACTCGAAGCCTAAGGTAGAAAGTGAAGTACCAACCTGTAAACGTCCAACAGCTGGCCAAAAATCTCCTCTCATATTAAGGAGAAGGTTGTGAACTCAATCTACCATGCTGCTTCCCTGGTTATACATGTGTCAGAATTTCCCCCGACACATAAAGATTTCAGCGCAATGTTTTCTTCACCGCCGACCACGAGATTAATTTAAAAGCAAAATCAGTAGAGATCGACGTGTTCTAGCCACTAGGCCATCTCAGATAAACGTATAATTGTCGTTAACAAACCATGCAACATTTTGACAGTTAAAAACGACGTTTCAGTACAAAATCCAAAAATCAACTGTCAACATGCTCCAAACCAATATTGATAGCGATAGTTTCACACAATTAGTCTTCTATTAATTTTGTGACGAAAATTAACACTATGTTGTTTAGAATATAGATTAAAGATGTTTTTTTCTTCCTAGGTGGTGGCGGCAGTTCCAGTGGTTCCCAACATTCCCCGTCCGCGTACCAGAGTGGGCCGACACAGGCCCACTCGCCCACGCCTAGTTCTACGCCAGTATCCGAGCTATCCCCGGGCTTGTCTCCGACCGGGACGCCGTGGGACGTGAAGCAGCCGCCTCAGCCGGCTTGGGATGTAAAGGTTGGATATGTAAGAAACATTTTAGAATCATTGCCTTTTATACTTTGATGTTTGTTTAAAAAAAATCTGTTATCATATCTATATATGGACGCTGATATGCAATACTGTGTCAAGCCACACGGACTCCATTTTGAGAAAATGGCGTCTAAAGATAACATACGTATTCTTAATAAATTGGTTTAAAGACGTATATATCCATTATTCTTTACTATTTTGATAACTGTGTGTGGCTTGACACATTATTGCTTATCAGTGTCCATATATGAAAGAGAAAGGTCACTCACTCATTACTTAATCTCAGAAACTACAAGTGCTAAGATTTTCAAATTTTAGGACGTAGGTAATCATTAAGACGGGATTTTGCAAAATACAACCCCTATGGGGCTAAAACGGGGATTGGAAGGTTGTATAAAAGTATTAAAGTTAAACTATTAGTATACTATGTTAAACACGAGTGAAGCCACGAGGGTGATAAAGATTTACATAAGTTATTTAAAAAAAATACTGTCATTTTCTTTATTTTTGAAAACCACAGCTTTTGTAAGGTTACCTAAGTAACTGTTACAAGGTTACAAAGTTTTATGTCAGTTACAAGAGTAAAATTTACAAATGATTTCTCGTCTTAGAAATATCTAAGATAATACTAAAACAAAATAAAAAATTGTGTTTAAAAAGAATATATTATTTCAAATCATATGTGATAATAATGTTAATATAAATTACAAATCTTTTAAGAATTGAGTCTAATAACTTATGTTTGTTACAGCCGACGGCTGGCCGCTCACCAGATGGGACCTCATGTGACGTGAAGCCTCCACACCAGCAGTCGTGGGACCCGAGGGTCGGATACGTAAGTATCTCAATTTCAAACAACTATTAACAATCCTTGAACTTTGGTTTTCTAAAATGACAGGCCAATTTATAGTGGACAATATAATGGACGTAGAAAAATGCCAACTGCTTAATGATAGTTACTATGATCTGAGGAAACTATATACTTTAGCTTCCTAGAATTCTAGTCTACAGATATATAACATATTATATAACAGCGAAAAGTGAGTTTGATTGTTTAAACGCGCTTATCTTAGAAACTACCAATCAAATATGAAAAATCATTTTAATTATCCAGTTTATTGGCTAAAGTTATAGGCTATAAAACTTCACGCTAGAACTCATAAGAGTGGAGCTTTTACCATAAACTTTACCATACAAATTTAAACACGATTAAAACCGCGAAGAAGCATTATTACTAGCCTTGTAAAATGTGAGTTCATTTATTTTTACACTTTCACGTCTCGACTGCACAACATATGATTAAATTTTGCACTAATATTGTTAGCGTTAAAGATAAGATATCCTTTTCATCTTTTCGATCTTCCTAAGCATTGCTCCTATGGTATGGAGAAATAACTTTTAGGCGAGAATTACAGTCATAAGTTTTGCTCTCAGACTTTCATAAAGATTTACATGTTGCTTTACACCTGAAAGAATTTACTATTAGTACTTTTTTCTTTTTGACAGCCACGTCTTTCGTAAGGTTACCTAGTTAACTGTTACCGGGTTACAGAGTTGTTTTATGCCAATCGAGAGTAAAACTTACAAATGTAACTATCGTCTAGGAGATCGTTTGGCACAACATAGTCTACATTACCACGACGAAAGCCACCGGTAATCAGATAAAAAATATTTCTTCCCGAAAATAACTTTTAAGCGATCGGCATAACAAAATAACGTATATTTTGTAACGTATATTTTGTATCAGTATCTGAATCCACAGATAAAATCTTACTGTAAAACTGCAAAAGACGTAATAAAACCATGCTCAACTCAAGTCTATCTAAACATTATTTAAAAATCAAACATCGCTTAAAATCGACAGACACGTTGACGCAGTGGTCACTGCAACTGACTGTAGCGCTAATGGTTCGATCCCCGCTCACGACAAATGTCTGTATTGACCATACGTATGTTTGTCGTGGTCTGGGTGTTTGTGTTAGTGTTGTGTTTCCGGACCCCGACACAAGGTCACAAGATCTTAATGGGGGCCGTGAGTGTGATGCGTTTATTTAAAAAAAAAAAATTTAATTTTATGAAAAATTGTTATTATTATAATGTCACACATTACATTTGACAGCTAAAATAGGTTTAAGATATCTATTAAGCGTATATTAAGCTATGTCAGAAGCACGTTAAACTCTTGTCTTTAACGGATTTTCATAAACACGCGTTTAACGTATGTTTAAATCTTTTGTAGTAAGGCAGTTAATCTTACACAGTATAAAAGTCACTTTCCGCCGTCTGTACGTTTAGATCTTTTAAACTGCGCAACAGATTTACAATAGACGGGTTGATTCAAAAGGAAAGTTTATATGTAGAATCCATATCCATACTGATAAATAAAATTGAAATGTCTGTTTGTAATTTCAAAGTAATAGCTTTTACTAAAAGCATATGAAAGTATATACGGTATTTACATATAAAAATCAATTTAAAATTTAACTGTCTGTCTGTCTGTTTGTTTGTCTGTTTATTTCGGCTAATCTTTGAAAGGGCTGGATAGATTTTGACAGGAATTTCACTAGCAGATAGCTAATGGTACAAGGAGTCACTTAGGCTACTTAGCGGGCACTAGTGCAAGCATGTTATAGTAGAAAAGTCGAGAATTTCAATGATTTGTATTGTGATATCGTAAAAACTACGTTTCACCCGTGCGACGCCGGGACGGATCGTTTGTTAGTTAATAAAATAAAGTGGGAATCTTTTCAATTTATGTAAAACGTTAGGTGCGGTCGTTCACGCCCTTTATCCATATATAATATTAAATGTACTCACGCACACTATATACGTACATAACGTATATACATAATCGTATCGTCACGCTATACTTGATGACAATGTAATTTTATATTAAATTAAATATAATTGTATAATTATTGTGATTTCGTTGATGAAATGTTTGTTTTACATTGTTTTTAATTAAATTAATATATGGCTTGTGTTGTGTCGGTCGATTACTCAAAGTTTGACACGTAAGGAGTAATTTATTAAGTTGTCATGGTAGCATAGCGATCCCGTGACGTCATAATAAGACGATGAGGGCACCGCTGGGGTTTAGTGGGTAGTCTGGTGCACTCGGTTCCAGGAGTCCCACGTACCCGACTGATCTCCCAGGCGGAATGCATAAAAGCATTCCCCAGCGACAAAAAAAATTGCGTAGGATTATTATATTACCCCTAATACACCCCCTTACAGCCCTATTTCGTATTAAAAACCCTATGTCTTTTCTCAGGCTCTAGACTATCTCTGTACCAAATTTTATTTAAATCGGTTCCGTAGTTTAGGCGTAATTGCGTAACACATAGATAGCGTTACTTTCGCATTTGTAACATAAGTAGTAATTAAGGATAAAATGTTAGTACCAACTTTTTCTTATAGTTTGTCTATTTTTATGTACATAATTTATTTCATGTTTTTCTCGTATTGTAAAAAATGTACCATCGGAAACAGCGAGAATGTTGGTTAGTCACACACCTTGAGTTAAACGTGACAAAAGCTGAATTCGTTCAAATTTAATTATAGAAAAAAAAAATCCATACAAAGAGATGATTTTTTTTCTGTATTTACAAATTGAGACTTTGGGAGTCAACTATGACGCAAGAGCTACTTCGGTTAAAGAATAAGTTTGGCCATTCAATTGGGTAATACTGTCAGTAGTTTGGGAATCTTATTTAGTTACAGTGCTCGGATGAAAGCTACAATTTTTTCGCAATAAAATATCCTTTTGATGAGTCTATATATGTATGTAAAATTGTACATTTATTTCACTATTTTAATATAATTCGTGGGCCGATTTTGATAAATAATACGCGTATTTGATTCCTGACGGCGCGAATGTTATTGAAAGCGTGAAAATTTGGTAAAACAAAATGGCCGATTTTGAGACGCCATACTGTGAAAAAGAAAACAGTTAAAATCGATGAACTATGTTACGTGCGGTATCGTTGAATAGGTATTGAAAATTCATTATTAGCAAAAATAACGATTTAAAGTTGATTAACGATTCACACTTATAGGCTCTTAGACAAAACTGATATTGAGATGGTACTGCTGACTGCAAATGGTCTTGTTCCGCAGTCGGGTTTTTAATTTTTTTAATTACTGTTTTATGGTTTTATTGTATTAATTCATTTTAAGTATATTGTGTCAATTATCTTACATATGTAGGTGGTATAAATCTTCAAAACGCAAATAACGAATGATTACCCCCACAGGGCGCGCCACCCGGCCCTTGGGACATGAAGGGCGCGCACCACGCCTTACACCACCAGGGCGCCCCGCAGCCGCACCCGCCCTACGTGCCTCAGTACTCCTGGTACCAGGCTGATGCGAATCCTGGACTTTTGACGTGAGTATCTTTGACCAGATCCTTTAACTGTTAACTTAGTTAATTCTAATTAGTAGATATTTAATTATGTTAATTTGAAGTTAATGTTTAATCATATTTTGATAGTAATAAATATTAAAACGACATTTTTTTTTTCGTTTATTTTTTGTAATTTCCTGGCTTAGGCCAGTCTTCAAAATGTAGAATACATTTTACCGCCCAAATTTTCGTTGATATACTACAATTGACTACGAAATATTTAAAAGATCCCATCACCTTACTTTGTACATTATAATTAAGGGTTCATAAGAAAGTTTATTAGTTATAAACAAATAAATAAAATGAACTATATTATTTGCAGCGAAAATGGCTTAGCACTTTTCCATCGGATGGGATTAAGGAGTCAGTTCTTGGGATCAAATGAGCAAAACAATTATGACAGCTGAAGAATTTACTAAATATAATACCGAATTATAGTTACTAGGATTATTTCGAAATTATGACCAGGTTTATAAAAGGCTCAAATTATCGTAGACATTTTTTTGTAGTGATTGACAAGTTTGACAAATCATAATTAATAAAATGTATACATTTGTCAAACGTGTAATTATACGATACATTTTTTACTTCTTAATTTGTCAATCGCTAATAAACTTTGTCTAGAAATAAAATGCTTGCATTTGTAGCTAAAATTAAATTATTACGTGATTGTCAAACTGGTCATAATTTATATAAACCGTTTAATATTTCAATAATCGTAATGGCATACACTACGCTAAAAAGAGATAACACTTTATATATAGCAAATTCATTTATTTATTATTTATTTTAAAAGACGAGGAGACGTAATTAATCGATTGAAATTGAATTTTCTATTATTAATATATGAATATTTTTTTATAGGAAATAATTTATTAATAATCAAAATTACGTCCCCCCTCAATTGATTTGGCTGTATACATTATTAATAATAGAAAATTGTTTGTCAACAGGGTCTGGCCAGCCGTGTAACGACCATCGGACTTACTGAACAAAAATAAACACTAAAATATTAATAAAACAATCACTTAAATTAACGCGCACGTAGCGCACAAAATGGCGCGAAATCGCGCACAAAATGGCGGTCCTTAAGAACGGCACAACCAACATTATCGTTAAGAAAATTATTTAATAGTAATAAAAGAAAAATCATTGTAAATTTCTATTAATTATAAATAGGATAAAAAAATGTTTATAATGGTTATTGTAAATTTAATATTAATCCTGATTTAGTAACGGTGGCCACGACGAAATGATAATTATTATATAATAATAATAATATAAAGATAAAACGTTATAATTTTTCCTCGCAGTGTATGCCATTATGCTTTATATAATAAAAAATGTACAATAACGACTGATGTACATAATAATGTCATAGAAATTGTATTTTATTGTTGTATATATTTTCAACAGTGTTGTATGTAATATAACTATTGATTCTTTGAAAATTGTGCAATAAATGTGTAAGGATGGTTTTATTTTGTGATTTTTTTTGGCAAACTGAGTATACAGTGTGTTATCGTGTGGTCACCGAGGTAAGATAAAAAAACGGTGTTGCCTAATGAAAGAAATTTGCGAAATTGATTTGTGTATACGCATTTTTTATATTGGCAACACTGTTGTAGCAAATAATGGTTTCTTTGTTTCACTTAACAGCCGTCTTTAAGAATAGTTACTACATAAAATAGTTTTGTTTTTTTTTTCTTCTTATTTTTAATTTTTTTTTTTTTGTATTAAAAAATTATGTATTGAGTTCCAAATATGCCACCTAAAACTGGTGCTTTTTATAAAATGATGGCTGACAAATTCGCTACCATTAAAAGTTAACTAAGCTTTAAAGACATTTTTTTTTATTTATTTAATAGAATTAATCATTAAAATCAAACGGGAACACAAACCAGTCTGTTGTGATACATAATTTTAAGTTTTTTTTAAACATGGCGTCCTATCAATAAACGTCATCTTGTATAGAGTTTCTATATATAATAATGACAGCAAAAATATAGATTAAAGATACCCGTTTATTCATAGGACGTATGTTTTATTTTGGTGAACTATAAAAATGTATTTATTACATGAAATTGTTCAAAACGTGTTCTTTATGCAAATCTATTTAAGCTGTTATTATTTCTAATGCAATCTGAATTTATTTGTAATAAATACTATGGTCTATTGTTAGTTCAAAAACTTTGACAGATAACAAAAAATAATTTTTTAAATTGGCTATTGACAGAAATGTCAAAATATTATTAGGCAGAATATTTTTGGTTTTCTTTCAGAATATTGCAAATAAATAAAAAAGTTTTTGACTAAATATAGGCTATAGTATATTCTAGAATGGGTCTTACGGGATGTCTTTGTAAATACGTTTTGTAATATATAGAGAATATATACATATAAATATAGCTTAGATAGTATAATTACTTTATGACTACTATGTATTATAAGGAAAACGGAAATAAGAAAAAAAAAGTGAATTAATTTCTTTTGTCAAATAAAAAATTGAAAAAGATTTCATTTTGTGTTTTTTTTTTATACTTTACCAAATCGTTATGGATAATAAAAATTATTAACAATACTCCTCGCCGTTATTAAATTACAATCAAAATGATAAAAAAAGTTACACATAAACTTATTTTAAACATCAAGACTCTAGTCTTTCAAGACGTATTTATACCTCAACTCGTTCAATAATTATATAAATATTATGATGAGATGAAAATATATAGTAGGCATTTTATTTCGTAATTTCAATAAATAAATAAGATATAATTGTGGGTACTACTGGACAAAGATTAAAAAAACTAGTTTTTCAGAAAAAGATATCCGTTTATTCTTACAACAAATATATTATTAATTTTCATTTTGTTTTTCATGTTATTAATTGTAACAAAATGTTATTAATTCTAAAAAGGAATATTAATCCTTTTGTTCGATCATTTTTTATATAAGCAAGATGTAGTCTCCTGTAACTGAAGGAACGCATATATCGTGTTAAGAGACATTGTTTTTTTTACACACGAATAGCGTATATCTTTTGTTAACAATCCTGAAATGAAATAAATCATATTAGAGCAATAACAGTTTCATATGGACGCTGATAAGCAATACTATGTCAAGCCATACCAACTTCATTTTGAGAAAATGGCGTCTAAAGACGTCAAACCGATTCTTAATATATTTGTTTGAAGAATTATATATCGATTGTTTCTTTTCTATTTTTCACATTATTGTTGACACATTATTGCTTATCAGCATCCAATTAATATGTAAAATTTAAAGTTAATAAAAAACCCTGACAATCCAGTTATTGAGACCATTTTAACGAGCCCCAACACGATGCTTCTGTTGTGAGTTGTCGAGGACTTGTGTATCCTGCTGACTCACGACGACGCAGCAGGTCAAGGTTATGCAACTCGATCAGGCCAATAGAAGATGCTCAGATACTTTTAACAACTACAAAATAATTGATAACCTTAAAACGTCGGAATTTTCATAAATTATAGCCATCCATCTCGATTAAATCAGCTTTTAAACAAAAAAAAAAAAAAAACATTTTACTTAATTAGTTAGGGAGCTACGATGCTACAGACAGGCATACAGATATACAGATTCACAAACACTCTCGTCAAACCTACTTGCAGCACCAGAGGAGCCACAAAAGCCTTGCCATGAATGAGGAATAAAGGAAATTGAAAATAAGAGAAAGAATGGGGAAGGAATTTAGGTATGCGTCTCACTCACCGTACAACTTCAGACCGTACGAGTACGAAACGTAGTCTGTAGGCTACAGCTAGGCTCTGCACAGAACACAAACACCCAAATCACAATAAACATCGACACTGCCAGATGTCAGATGTTTGTCCTGAACGGGAATTGCTTCAGTAAGTTGCATTAACCACTGCGCCAACCTGTCGTTTCCTAGTCTAAATGGTTACTGATTTGCCGTCGGGGGTTATGGCGGTCAGGAGACTTAGCTCTGTGTATAAATAAATAAATAAACGCATCACACTCAAACGGCCTCCAATAGAATCTCATGATCCTGTGTCGGGGATCTGGAAACACACAACACAGAACAGAACACACAAACACCCAGACCACAACAAACATGAGTATGCCTAACACAGACGTTTGCCGTGAGCGGGAATCGAACCCGTGACCGTTAGCGCTTCAGTCAGTTGCATTGACCATTGTGCCAACCTGTCTGTCAAGATCAGTAACTCATTTTAATTACAATTAATACTATAGTCAGGAAAATATTTGAGAGAAAAATAATTAGCTAATAAATATATTATTTCCTTCTTCTACTAACTTAATATATTATTTCTACTTCGCATATATGGACGCTGATAAGCAATACTATGTTGACATGTTGCCACACGGATATTTTGAGAAAATAGCGTCTAAAGATGTCACGTCTATTCTTAATAAATGTGTTTAAAGACGTATGTATCAGTATTTTTCTTATTTTCTATTTTGATAACAGAAATAATGTATTAAAATCATATTGGTGTAATTTTTTTTTTATAAATAAGTTTTTTAAATAGATGTTTTTTTTTAATTTTATTAGTAAAACGACATCAACACCGGGGAATAAATAAATAGTCAGACTCTTTCAATACAACACTTCAGTATATTTTCCATTAACTTCTTTTACATCGAATATTACCGTTACTTTTACAGTTTTCGTTCGAATCTTCATTTCCTCACACTTTAATTGGATGCTGATAAGCAATAATGTGTCAACCCACAAAACTTAAATTCTGAGATATTGATGTATTTTGATACTGCATTACCTATTTAACATTATTAAAAAAAATTGAAGTCATATAAACTAAATAAGTACGGAAAAAATATCTTCTTTAATCGGTACGAATTGCAAGTGCGTTCCATATTTTACAATTTATACAATAGCCTCAAATATTTGAAAAACTTCTTATTAGATAATATATAAAATATATTAGTCTGAATTTAATTCATTATACCTTTTATCAAAAATAAAAGAAAAGATGGATATATACTTCTTCAAACATATTTATTAAGAATAGGTTTAACATCTTTAGGCGCCATTTTCTCAAAATAAAGTCGTTCTGGCTTGACATAGTTCTGCGTATCAGCGTCCAATTATCTTATTTTTTTCCATTCGTTAAGTCCATCCCTTTTTTTTTAAAAACAACCTTTTCGAGTTGATAACTAAAGTGCCAGTCTTGTTTTTAGAAATCTATATATCAAAATAGTTTTTAATATAAAATTACATCTTCTATTAACAAATATTTACGCAACCTTATAATTGTAAATTAAAAAGTATGGAACACGCTTAAAATTTCAAAATAATAAGTTAAGAATTTGTTTTTTCCAAATTTATTTATATTATTACTTCAATTTTTACTACAATACTGTTAACAATACTCATTTTTAGAATACATCAATATCTCCGAATTGGACTTTTTGTGCGTTAACACATTATTGCTAATTAGCATCCAATTATTATTGGTACGTTTAAGAGCATTTACACACTGGGCATACTTCCGCCGCAATCAAGCTTTTAATATCGGCCCCTATAAGCATCTCAAGATCCTAAATCGTGGATCCGGAAACACACACACTACAAACACCCAGACCACGACAAACATCCATATGGCTAATACAGATGTCTGCCATGAGCGGGGATCGAACCTGCGACCGTTAGCGCTGCAGTCGGTTGCAGTGACCACTGCGCCAACTTGTAGTCAAAATGAATATCTATACAAATAAATGATATAAGGTGTCCATTTGTAATTTCAAATTACAGTTTTAAACTAATTTCATATGAAAGTATATACAGTAGCTACATCACAATACAACTTTTTAAATTTTTGTCTGTCTGTCTGTTTGTCCGTCTGCTTGTTACGGCTACTATATGAAACGGTTGGGCCGATTTTGACGAGACTCTCACTCGCGAATAATAAATGTTATAAGGAATAACTGAAACTATTTTTATTTTTAAAATTTTATTCATATTAATTAATAAATAATATAGAGGGTTACGCGAAAACAAAATTGAAAAAAAAAGAAATAGTGAACAATATCCGATTCAAGAAGAGATGATTACCACATTATATAATTTTTTTTTGTTAAATAAACGTGAATGAAACCTTGAGGCATAGCTAGTGTGTAATTTAGCGTATAATTTGTGAACATGACATGGCCACTGATAAGCAATACTATGTCAAGCCACGCTTCATTTGAGAAAATGGCGTCGAAAGATGTCGACATCTATTGTAAATTTCTTTGAAGAAGTATATATCTATCTTTTCTTTTCTATTTTGATAAAAGATACAGTGAATTAAAAACAGATTGATATAATAGATACTTTTATCAAATAATAAGTTTTTCTATAATAATATATGAGATTATTGTGCAAATTTCCAAGAAACTGAACTCACTTGGATTTAAAACATTAAATTAAAAAAAACGTTTTTACATACATATTTAGTTTTGAAAATTGATTTTTTTTTCAATAATGTTAAATAGGTAACGCATCATTAAAATACATCAATATCTCAGAATTTGACTTTTTGTGGGTTAACGCATTATTGCTTATCACGTAAGATTAAAGCGATCTTTCACTTAACTACACGCGACACAACGTCCATGTATATAAATCCTTAAATCTCACAATCCATCAAGAAAAACATCGCAAAACAATTTATATGCCGAAAGAGATCATATCTTTGATCTGTATACCCTTATGAAGACGTCTTTGCCCAGCGGTGGGACTTTTATGGGCTTAGTAGTTTTACGCATGCTAATGAACGACATTCCTTCTTGAACATGCCACACTGAAATATCTCTTTGGAATTATGTTATATATCTCCGTTTAGGTATAAAAAAGTAGATGAAACGCGAATCAGTGATTGCTTTGAGTGTTCCGTCTCGTATTTCAAACTTGAGTGGTTTTTATAATTTCATGTTCATTAACTTTAGATATTGGAGAGAGATTGAGATGTGTAGAACAGTTATTTTCAGGAACGAATTGGTAGACGATGTTTGACAGGCAAAGGGTTATTATTTCAACAATTTGGCAACCAGGATAAAACGCGTTAAAATACCGAATTTTAGAGCCCAGAACCCGGGAATACATGTAGTGTAATCAAAAACAGTTGGAAATATCATAAATCACCTTTTTTTATTTTTCAGATATTATAAAATTAAATTATTTATTATCTCGGGCGCAAATTAAAATTTTTAAAACACAACAAATGAAGCCGACCCCAGTATTCTCGCCGTAGTAAACTAGGACAAATCTGGAGAAACCCGGATGGGTGGCAACATAGACAGGCAGCTTAGTAAAAGGGTTGTGGTTACGGAACCCTAAAACCGAGAACCACGTAGTATCATATCCATCGTAAGCTGAAAAATGCTGTTTCAAATTAATTTGTGCGTGTAAAACGAGTTGAGATATAATTATCTGCTTTGCATACCAAATGCTTTCAATAATTTGTTGTTCTTGATGTGGTCGATTGGCATTGATTGAGCTGGTTACACACGTTATATCTAGTAAACAATAACTGCCTTAATACAAAAGATTTAAACAGACGTTAAACGCGTGTTTAAAAAAATTCGTACTACGAATCCGCGTCTAAGCACAGTTTTGAGTTAAACATGCTTTAGATATAGATTAACATACGTTTAAGTGAGTTTGATAGATGTCTAAAACCTATTTCAGCTGTCAAATGTAACGTATAACATTTTATTAATAAGTTTTTTTATGAGTTTATTCGCTGTAAAGCAATTTAGATAATATTTTAAGCAATGTTTAATTTTTAAACACTGTTTAGCTAGACACGTGTTGAACATGGTTTTATTGCATCTTTTGTAGTATGACAGTAACAGTTTGCATATCTACACGTGTTATAAAATATAAATAATAACGCATCACACTCAACAGCCCCCATTAAGATCTTATGACCTTGTGTCGGGGGTCCGAAAACACAACACTAACACAAACACCCAGACCACGACAAACATCTGTATGGCCAATACACACGTTTGCCGTGAGCGGGAATCGAACCCACGAGCGATAGCGCTTTAGTCAGTTGCAGTGACCATTGCGCTAACGCGTCTGTCAATATATATTAACGAAACGAAATCTTTTTACACCTTTTTACAAAAATATCGCGAACGGAGGTGTATGAATTTTTTCACACTTATAATTGGACGTAGTTTAGCAGTAAGGACTCAACCCACAATATGTTATTTCTGAGTTATTGAGGTTTTAAGTTTAGGTGTGTATTGCTCCAATGATTTAGAATTTGTAATATTTTGAATTATAATCACGTAATGACAAAATATACAACAGCTGCAGTAAGAAAGACCAAATTATTTCCGAGTTATTGGGAAAAATGTTGGTTTGAGCCGTTTCTGCTAGTGTTTTAGTGGTTTGAAGGAAAATACCCGTCCTTATGTGGGTTGGTTCGCGTCATTAAAAAATCATACTTATGGTAGTAGTATCACGTATCTTTTTTGCTGAGTGAAAGAACCAACCTTTAGGACCTCTTTGGTATATATAACTCATTTTTGACCAAAATGTGGAGTCCTTTCTGCTAAACTACGTCCAATTAATACAGAGAAGGGGAGAAGGAGAGAGGAATTTCAAATATATATTTCAAAGTATACATAAAAATACATTAAGTCACTAAAGAAAACATTACATTACCATGACCTATCCACGCAGTTATACTCTTTTGTTTATTGTAACAGTCTCTAGTCAAATTGAGAATAGATTATCTGTGGTCACTCTTGAAATCGGTTGAAAATTTAATGAACTACGGTCAAATTCCGACCACTAGTTTAATGAAAGAGATCCTCGCCTAGCAGTGGTAATGTCCTTTTCCAATGTAATCTGGACGTTGATAAGCAATAATGTGTCAAGCCACACGAACTTCATTTTGAGAAAATGGCGTCTAAAGATGTCAAATGTATTCTTAATACATTTGTTTGAATAAGTATTTATTCATATTTTCTTTTCTTTTTTTGATAAAAGGCGTAATGAATTAAAAGCAGGCTGATATGTTTAATATATTATCTAATAAAAAGTTGATTAAATGTATGAGATTATAGTATTAAGTACAAAATATGGAACTACCTTGAAATTCGAAACAATTAGTTAAGAAACTTTTTCCGTGCTTATTTAATTTATATGACCTTGTATATTACTGAATAATGTTAAATAGGTGATGCAGTATCAAAATACATTAATATCTCCGAATTTCACTTTTTGTGGGTTGACACATTATTGCTTATCAGCATCCATCTATCTCTACGCCAACATTGATAAAAATTGTGTCAACAGCTTGTGCGTTAAAACATAACAAACAGACAGAGTTACTAATATTAATACATAGATCAGTATGATAGTGATATAATATGGTATCATTTTAATTTAGTCAAGATGCGATGAAACTAGACATCACTTACAATCAATGCAATATACTAGGTGCACCCCGCGGTTTTACTTAAATGGTTTTACTTCCACACTTTCATGTCGTATCGGGATGTAATATAGCCTATAACCTTCCTCAATAAACGCGCTATCCAATACAAAGTAGTTTCAGCGATTACACACAAACAAACTGTACCATTTTATAATATTAGTATTGATTAATTGTAAGTAAATGATGACTTGATTGAAGTCAATGATATTATAAATGCATGCTGATAAGCAATAATGTGTCAACTCACAAAGAGTCGAATTGAGAGACATTAATGTATTCCGATACTGCGTCACGTATGTAACATTATTTTAGAATGTTTATAGTCAACTTAACTACTAAGTATGGAAAAATGTTTCTTTATTTAGTGTTTCGAATACTGAAGTGTGTTCCATATCTTGCAATATGCAATAATCTCATATATTTAAAATACGCATGATTAGATTTAGATTAGATTTGACTGATGTCTTTTTACTATCCGAATATACTTTTAATTAATTATACATTTTATCAAAGAATAAACGAAAAGATGGATATATACTTCTTCAAACAATTTGATTTAGAATAGGTCACATGGCGTCTAAAGGCCTTTTTCTCAAAATGAAGTCCGCGTCGCTTGACATAGTATTGCTTATCATCGTCCAACTATAGATACGTTATTAGTGCATAAATTTTGGCACTCAAAATGTGGCCACTTTTGGAAAAATTTGAAAATATTCGTTGCCTAGCTACCATTTGAAAGACCAATTGTCAAAGCTGGAATTAGACAAAGGTTTTTAACGTCGAATAGTATTTATGTAACTTATATAAGTCATAAAATATACTTGTTACGTTAATAAGTAAAGAAAAATTATGAAAATTGCTGATAACTAAAAATGGAAGAATTTTCTACTTAATAAAATGTATCATTTATTTATTTATTTAATACTTTATAGCACACAAACGAAAAGAACATAAAATAAAACAAGAAATATATAACAAGAATAATAAGAAAATGAAGAGTCTCATTGCTAAAGCACTCTCTGACAGATAACCTTTGGTGAAAGTAATATCAAGGCAGAAACGGGGTAGTGCAAATATTACACTATCCATAAATTTTATAATATAAATACAATATTACATAAATTAAGACATATATACATATATACTTAAATATATACATATATACAAAAAACCTACATATAATACGATTATATCATTTGTTTTTAAACATTAACTGCCTTTCTACAAAAGATTTAAACAGGCGTTAAACGCGTGTTTAAAAACAATCCATACTGCAAACCCGCGTCTAAGGACAGTTTTCAGTTAAACAAGCTTTAGACATAGATTAACATACGTTTAAGTGAGTTTAATAGATGTCTAAAACCTATTTCAGCTGTCAAATGTAACGTATAACTTTTATCAATAAGTTTGTTAATGAGTTTATTCGCTGTTATGCAATTTAGATAATATTTTAAGCAATGTTTAATTTTTAAACACTGTTTAGCTAGACACGCGTTCAACATGGTTTTAAGGCGTCTTTTGTATGACTGTAACTAGCTGCCTCGCGTAACCATAAACTCGTAGTTTCACTCGCGTTTATGGTTACTTCCTTGTTCTTGTGAGTCACAACGTGATGTTATACAGCCTATAACCTTCCTCAACAATTCTTAATCAACGGTCTATACAACGCAGAAAGATTTTTCTTTATCGAATTAGTAGTCTCAGAAATTCAATTTAAATTTAATAGATTATTATTTCTAAATATTCGAAATAATTAATACACAATTCCATGATTAAAAATGTAACATCGAACCATACAATGTACACCAACCACAACGATCATATTCAAATGAACGTACGTATATCCTTTTTTAATTTCGCGGGAATCTTTGATTGCCATTTGATATTCCCACTGGGTTTAATTGATTTTCTCAGCACCCCCCCTCCCCCGCTCCCTACCCCGTGAAAAACAGGGCACGTGCAATTAAAATGGCGATCGGCAGCCAATTAAACGTCAGTTTATTGAATCATCCTGTTGATGGGACCGTCGTTGTGATGTTTTTTACGCAGCGGCGTCAAAGCAAAGGAATACTTGGTTTTTTTCGTTCCGTCCATATGTGTTTAGTAAGAAACTGTTCGTACGGCTGACATGACTGGATAGTTGATGTATTTCGTGGGTTTGCTTGTGTTGAATTGTTTGTAAGGTGATGTATGATGGGTGTATTTTAACGATTCGATATTCATATAATTATTTTGTGCGTTGTAATATATCTTAAATACTAAACCGATTTTGATAAACTTAGAGAGTGTATAACCCTTTCAAACAAAGCGTAAAAAAAGGCCATTTCCGTACAAGAGAGTTATTTACAAAATCAAATTAAGGAAGTTTTAAATTATACACAAAACAATAGTTTGCATTTGGACGTCCACGTGTCAAAATATAATATTTTTTCTTCTTTTAATTATAAAAAAAATAAATATAAAAAAAAATGTTTCTTTTTCTTCAAAACTAAAACATAAACAGTCAAACGTACAATACGAAACGCACCACTTATTAATATTTCCTTCGGTCTTATTTTGAATATTTTTTTTATATTGTTTGTATATGGCAAGACACGAAAATAGTGGATCTTAATATGGAATATTATGATGTTATCACCATTAAATATAATTAACAGGATACTAGGGTGCAAAATGTCATAGCTACTTATTATTTTTATTCTTAGTTAAGTACATATCAACGAAGTCAATAGCCAGGTGGGCAACCGAATAAAATAAAAAAAATATTCTTTTTACCCCACCGCACGACCCAAAGGAGGTTAATAAGTTTACCAGCCTATGTATGTATAAACGCTGATAGGCAATACTATGTCAAGCCACATGGACTTCATTTTGAGAAAATGGCGTTTAAAGATGTCAAACCTATTCTTAACAAATTTGCTTGAAGACGTATATATGCATCTTCTCTTTTTAAATAGCAGATTGGTCAAATAAAAAGTTTTATCTAATAATAATTTTTTCTAATATATGAGATTGTTTTAAATTACAAAATATGGAACACACAATATTCAAAGCAATAAATTAAGAAACTTTTCTTTCGTACTTATTTAATTTAGATGACTTGGATGTTTTTGGAAAATTGTTAAATACGTGACGCGTTATCAAAACACTTCAATATCTCGGAATTTGACTTTTTGTGGGTTAACACATTATTGCTTATCAGCATCCTCATGTGGGTGTCATTTGTGGCACTATTTAGATCAAAAGCGTGAGCCGATTTTGATAAATGACACGTATGATTTATGACGGCGCGAATGTCACAGAAAGCATTTAAATAAAAAAAACAAAATGGCCGCTTTGGACTCCATTGCGTAGAAAAGAAAAAAAATCGACGGACTATGTCAAGTGAGGTATCGTTGAATAGGTATTTAAAAATCATTTTTAGTTTCTGTAACGATTAAAAGTTGGTTAGTAACGATTCTGACTTATATGCTTTTAGACAGAAGTGATATTGAGACGGTACTGCTGACTGTAGATGGTCTTGATACGCAGTCGGGTTTTTGTTTGGTTTAATTAACTAAACTTGTTATATACTCAGTTACAATGTTGCGAATGACTTAATGTTATATATACCTAATACAAATATGTGTAGAACAATGGGTAGGATTTTTGTTTAATGGAATGGAATTTTATTTCAGAAATCACTATTTGAAACAATATTTTCATATTATATAATCGACGACCGCTCTGGTGTAGTGATGCTGAATGTACCTGTAACGCCAACGGTTGCGGCTTCGATCCCCACTCGGGGCAGATATTTATAGTTGTATAAAGATTTGTTCCTAGGTCTGGGTGTTTGTCCTTGTGGGTCTCCACACCGTGCCTCGGAGAGCACGCAAAGCTGTCGGTCCCGGTTGTTATCACAATCACCTGATAATGATCGTTACTCGTAGTAGGGAAATTATTCTAGTCTAAATGGTTACTGGCTTGATCTCAGGGGTTGCGGAGGTCAGATAGAAGTCGCTCTGTGTAAAAATCAATAACTCGTCAATATCTGGACTAGAATAGAAAGCAGACCCTGGTATAACCGGGAAAAATGATGATGATTTCCATATTATATAATCAAATTTTAAAAAGAAGGTGATAGGCTATAAAGAAACACGCTACGATACATAACATGCCACAACGTTTAATGTATTTGGATGTAAAAACTATTATATATCAAGTTTTATTTAAGAATTACAAAAATATTAACAGTGTATTTATATTAATATCGTGTAAAAATATACATATACATTCGATAAAATGCTGGTATTTTCTGATTACAAAAAGATACTTAATTTTAATTTATTTTTATAGACAATAGTTACATTTGTAACTTATATTCCTGTAATTGATATAAAACAATTATGTAACGTAGTAACAGTCATCTAAGTTACCTCACTGTAGCTGTCAAAAAAAGGACGGTATTTTTTTCTTTCAAGAGCAAAGCAATGACTAACAACTTATTAAATCTGAGAGCAAAACTAATAAGTGTAATTCTCCCCTTACAATTGGATGATGATAAGCAATGATGTGTCAACCCACAAGAATTCAAATTCGGATATATTAATGTATTCTGATAATACATCATGTATATAACATTATTAAAAAAAATTAAGTCATCTAAACTAAATAAGTATCGAAAAAAAAATTTATAATTTAATGTTTCGAATATTAAAATGTGCTCAATATTTTTCAATATGCAATAATCTAATATATTTGAAAAAAATATTTTCAATATACCAATCAGCTTTTAATTAATTATATCTTATATTAAAATGTAAAAGACAATTTTCTCAAACTGAAGTGTGGCTTGACATAGTATTGTTAATCAGTGTCCAATTAATCTCAAAGAGCATACCCAACACTACCCGCCTTCAGCAACAGTCGGGCAAAAACAGCATATGCGCGAAACTCCCTCACTAAAGTGTCATTTAACAAATAAACTTAAAAAGCGAACCCCGAAACCGAACAGAATACAACGGAAGTAAACGCCCACGGAACCCTTTAAAAAACGACCCTCAGCTCTCGTGTTTTCGTTACAAAAAGAATTTTATAAAAGACTTTTTGAAAGATGCCTTTTTTAACATCTGGCGTTGGTAAGATGTTTATTGCGAATTCATTTGTTATAGCGTTTTATTTTAATGACTGAAATGCGAAATGTGTTACCTGATGTTTAATTTAATTAATTTTTATTCTATAGTAGAGTAGAGCCTAGATGTAGATCTGGGGCTCGTTTACGGACAGGTTCAATCGTGGCAGTACCACGCTTTTACAGAAAATTAGAGGTAGCCAATTAACCTTAATTCTTGTTTCCCGTTATCCTTGCCGATCCGCTTGCTGCTTAATAGAAATAATCAAAACACCGACTGCGTAAAAAGATCAAGAGACCAAATACCATATATATATATATATATATGTATTGCTCTGAAAGAGTGTTATAGTTTTTTATATTATTTTGACAAATATGGTTTAAAATAACTTTACCTGAAAGAGAAACAACATTTAGGATATTATTTATTTAATAAATCTTTCTATTTCATTAATTTATATTTTACACCGACTTTCACTTCTTATCTTCTTCTGCAATTCCCATCAGATTTAAACGTATTTTCAATATTAAAACTACCAGTACCAGAACTTCATTACACACATATGCATATATATAAGGAAACAATCTCTCGTTGGCTCTGGCTTATTTTGATAATTGTGCTTTGGCAGAGCTCAAACTGCTAAACGGATTGGGTTGAAATTACGGCACACAGATAATTGGACGCTGATAAGCAATACTGTGTCAAGTCATAGGGACTTCATTTTGAGAAAATTGCATCTAAAGATGTCAAACATATTCTTAATAAATTTGTTTGAAAAAGTATATCTTCCAGTTCCATTTCTTTTCTATTTTTGATAAAATGTAAAGTGAGTTAAAAACAGATTGGTACAATAGAAACTTTTATATAATAATTAGTTTTCAAATTTATGAGACTATTGCATAAATTGCAAAATATGGTACGTACTTGAAAATCGAAACATTAAATAAGGAAACATTTTTTCGTACTTTAGTTTAGATGACTTGAATTTTTTTGAATAATTTAAAATACGTAACGCATAATCAAAAAACATCAATATATCCGAATTCGATTTCTTGTGGGTTGACACATAATTGCTTATGAGCATCTAGTATATAATGTAGGCATCCGTTAAGAACTAATTAATCGAACAATATCTATATTACTATCGTTATCAGTACATGAAAGATTAAGAGTTAAAAGCATTTTGTGCTACCATTATAGAAATATCGCTGGATCAGCAATAAAGTGAACGAATTAAAAATCGTTTCGTTTTAGTGTGTAAAACGCAAAAAACAATTTTACATTTGAAAATTCGGTCGTTTATTTAAACTTCCATATCAGAAAATGTTGATAGAACAGCTATCTATATATATTTTTAAAATCATAGATACATATAATTCTGTGGTATGAATCAAATTTTATAAGAGCATCTATCGAGTTTCTTGCCGGTGGTATCTTAAAAAATCTATAACCAATGGACCTGTAACTTGACGATTCGAACGTGTTTTAAAAAGCCCATTTGAATAAATATATTTTGATTCTTAATTTGAATTTGATGAAACCAAATTTTTTCATCATCATCGAGATTTTAAATTCGATCTTTAATAAAAAACATTGTTTGCTGATAAGCAATAATGTGTCAACCCACAAAAAGTCAAAGTTGGAGATATTGATGTATTTTGATACTGCATTCAACTATTTATTAAAAAAATCAAGTCATGTAAACTAAATGAGTACGGAAAAAAGTTTCATAATTAAGTGATTCGAATTTCAAGTGCTTTCCATATTTTGCAATTTATACAATAATCTTAAATATTTGTATTTTTTTTTTGGTAGATAATTAATATATTAAACATATCAATCTGCTTTTAATTCATTATACCTTTGATCCAAATAGAAAAGAAAAAATGGATATATACTTCTACAAACAAATTTATTAAGAATAGATTTGACATGTTTAGACGCCATTTTCTCAAAATGAAGTCCCTATGGCTTGACACAGTATTGCTTATCAGCGTTCATATATGATATTGTTAAATAACAACAATGTCCGATAATCGACCTCGAAACATCGAAACGAAACATCACATTATAAATCAATCATTTCATTATCATTCAACATTAAATCACAAAAAAACTCACATTCAAAAGCTAATCATGGACAAATAACCGTATTCGAACTTAGATGTTTTCGCGTCCTCGCCAGCTGTCTCGAAAACTGGTCAAGAACGAACTGAAGCACCGAGAAAACACACCGTACATTCGTACAACGCGCAAAGAGAGCCGACATCCGACATTCCCTCTAAAAAGAACCTCGCTAAATCGTATGAATAGTTCTAGCGGGCATTAAAGGTTTTTTATAACGCCCGAAAGATCTCTGAAATAACATGCCTCTCCCAGACGCGATGGCAAGAAAGAATTATTTTCGTTTAAAAAACTGGAGAAATACTGACTTGCGCGGCGTCCTCAAAGCGTGCTTTGAAACAGAATGGTGCGTGGATGCGAGAAGCGAATGTGTCAGAATGGAGGTGGTAAATAAAACTGCACTTCAATTTGACTGTATTTATATCTTTAATTAATGTTCTTTCACTTAGCACAATTTCGGTTATAAGCAACAACTTACGTTAAGACGAAAACATTTATATTATTTTAATTAGCAGATAGTAAAAAGACAGTAAGTGAAGACGGTCGCATAGAGAGCGTGAATAGATGTATGAATGATAAAAAATTACATTACAGATGATAAATAGAAAATTTAGTGAATACTAAACAGGAGACATTATTTGTTTCAAATAATTTTATAATTAACCTTTTTTTTATAAAAGGACATAGTTATATCAGTTATTTCGATTTCAAAACCACTTCACTGAACCGATTATGATAAAAATTCTATCACACCAAACTGAAAGTAGGGTAGACTGGGTACCATACATTGCTGTTAAAGCTATAAGCAGCGGCTAAAGCCTTTCATATGATAGCATAGCAATATATCTTTAAAATATTATTAATACCAGTAGCTAAGTATAACAATTTGGCAGGAATAGGCCATTTTACTGAACCCATTTTGATAACATTTCTAAAAGACCAATTTGAAACGATATTTTTTCAAATAAAAACAAGCTCCAATACGATACTTCTACCATAAATTGGCGGGGACTTTCATCCTGCAGATAGCAGATGTTGCTGCAGGATCAGGTCAGGGTTGCGATTGGACTAGTTCAAGTCGCTCAGAACCTTTCAACAACTAGAAAGTGATAACATAAAACGTCTCAACATATCTTCAAGAATTATAGCTAAAAAACATCTCGATTACATTAACTTTGAAACAAAAAAAAACGCATCAAAATTCCATTCGTTAGGGAGCTACGATGACACAGACATACACAGGTCAAACTTATAACATCCTTCCTTTTAGGTCGGGAGTTAAATTATTGCTTATCAGAATCCATATACCAAAAGTGATGACGACATACACAATATAAAAAAAATTAGATGTACCTACAATAAGGCAGTCTTATCGCTTAGTAGCGATTTCTAACAGACAACCTTACGAGCTTGGAAACTGAGTTGCGATGTGTGAAGGGACAACCCTTACCTAAGCGTATATAAATAAATTAATTAATATTATAATAATATATAAATATTATGCAAATAAACCTACAGTATTAAATAATACATATAATATATATAACACATATATTACATATAGTGCACATTTATAATATACGAGTACTAGCCGGTGCTCGCGGCTACCCCCGCGTATATTTTGGAATATCAGCTAAATAAATCTACCAGCGAAATTGTGACCTTTCCAGGATTTACCCCCTATCGTCATTTTAAGGGATGATTTTGAAATTCTGGGATACATATATTTAATTATTCTCCCTAAGTAATTTTTGTGCTGAATTTAAGGATAATCGATCAAAAAAATACATTTTGTCCATACAAACTTTACTACCCCTTGCACCCTAGTGTGGAATAATAGTACCCCGTTTTCTATTTTATATTTCATTACTATCATCCAGAAGTATGTGTATTAAGTCTTTAGTTAATACGACCACGGAATAAGATTTTGCATACAAAATCAAAATATGCTTTATTCAAGTAGGCTTTTACAAGCTCTTTTGAATCGTCAATACAAAAACAAAAGAAAACTAAACACTAATTAATTAATTAATTTACCACCGGTTCGGAATGTAGATTCTACCGAGAAGAACCGGCAAGAAACTCGATAGTTACTCTTTTTAAAAGTTTTACATAGAAGCGTTTTTACCCCTTTTCACCTTCTTAGGGGTGGAAGATCGAGAAACCCGTTCATAGTGGATGCCGGCAACTTAAAAGCGGTTTAGGCCCTGCGTTGATGAATCAGTCAGGACAAGTGATTTTATATATATTGATAACAATCTATAATATATAAATTAACGTTTATAAATTAATATCTCATCATTTTTAATACAACAACGGTTTTAAATTCGCCACTTAATACGTTTAAAGCCCACATTAAAAAACCTTTAATTGATAAAGCATATTATATCATACAAGAATATTTTGACGACAAAGAGGCGTGGATTTGATACGCGTTGATTTTCTATCCGGATACCATAATTAAAATGTAATAAAAATACATTATGTATAAATGATTTTAAAAGAGTAACTATCGAGTTTCTTGCCGGTTATTCTCTTTAGAGACTACGTTCCGAACCGGTGGTAGCTTTATAAAAATCTATAAAAAAAATATGACATGTAACTTTTAGATTCGAAAGAGCTTTAAAAGCCCATTTGAATAAAGTGTATTTTGAGTTTGAGACTGCCTTTGCGATTCACATTATAATATGAAGATCACGAAAGGTATGATAGACAAAAGCAATTACGAGCGCTACCCAATAATATGCCAACCCGCAAAAAGTCAAATTCGGAGCTATTGATGTATTTTGATACCATCACCTATTTAACATTATTAAAAAAATCAATTTATATAAATTAAATAAGTACGGAAAAAAATTTCGAATTTCAAGTTCAACATTTTGCAATCTCAAATATTGAAAAAACTTATTATTAGATAATCCTTTTAATAATATCAATCTGATTTTAATTAATTATATCTTTTATTAAAATAGAAAAGAAAGGTTGGATATATACTCCTTCAAGCAAATTTATTAAAAATAAGTTTGACATGTTTAGACGCCATTTTCTCAAAATGAAGTCCGTGTGGCTTGACAAGTATTGATTATCAGCGTTTAATTAAAGAGTATGAACATATATTTCTAAACAATACACCTTCTCCACATAACATAGCTCCGAGTAACGAGTTACTCCTTAAACTTCTTGATATTTACGCGACAATAAATTTTATCTTCGTTGGTGCGCCCTAAAATTAAGCACAGCATAGGATCTGAGGTCGGTAGTTACGGCGATGATACACGACGATCTCTGCCTCGTAAATGTATACGTCCTTACTTAGATGTATTGCAAAGGGACTGAGTCCAGAGGCTTTGGTTAAAGTTCGTGACAAAATTGTATATTAACATCGATGATATTTTGTAGTTGGACGCTTATAAGCAATACTGTGTGAAGCCACACGGACTTCGTTTTGAGAAAATGGCGTCTAAATATGTCAAACCTAGAAGAAGTATCTATATATATCTAACATCGCTATTTCTTTTTTTTTTATAAAAGGTATAATGAATTAAAAACAGATTTTAATAATAAAAAGATTTATCGAATAATAAGTTTTTTAAAATATGGGATGGAGTTTTCCAAATATGGGGTCACAGTTGAAATTTGAAACATAAAATTAGGAAAAATTTTTTCGTTACTTATTTAGTTTACGTGTCTGGACTTTTTTAAAAATAATCTTAAAAACTTAATATAGAAATTCATAAATATTTCCGAATTTCACTTTTTGTGGGTTGACACATTATTGATTATCAGCATTCATACATATTACGTTCTTATTATTGGAGGTTAAGAATCGCTATAATCGAAATAGCTTTTTTTTATAAATAACAGTTCTTCAGATTTAACTTCAGGTAGTTAAAAATAAACATTTATTTGGACACACAAATGTAACCTTAGTAACCGCGATCTCTGTAAAATAGTTTTATTCCAATGTGTACGTAGCTTAAGCGCCAAATTGTTGGTCAATTTCATTAGTTCTATTTTTTTCATATTTTAATGAGGTAGAGAATACCTATAGTTCACTGACTACAGTTCGTTCACACACTGGCTCGATCGGGATAAAACCTCACTTTCACAGAAGATAAAGTGTGAAGAGACGGTGTGACGTAGCTAATACAAGTGCGTTTCGATAAGTATATGAGACACCTGGAAGCCAACCACATCTCCCATTCCATGTTTATATAAAAGGGGGTAAATGAGTAAATAGTACCACCTGATGATAAGTGGTTACCATCGCCCCGACATCTGCAACACCAGGGGCGTTGCGGGTGCGTTGCCGGCCTTTGGCGGGAAGTTGTCTACACACATTCGACGCTTGAAAACCCCCAAATTAAAGCGCTCTGGGTAAACCTCAGGAGCTATCATTCCACAGCCTGCACATACGCGGGAAAAAGATCGTGGTATATAAGTGGTGTGGATGATATCGAGTCCTGGGGCGATTCCTTTTCTTTCTCCCTATCTTCTTTCAACTTTTATTCCTAGCTACCAAAGCTTTGTGTCTTCTCTTGTGCTACAAATTACCATGTGATCACTTAACATCAGGTGTCCCGCCAGCTCGTTTGCCAGCTACATGTTTATAGATAGTCGTTGGACTAATGTTACTGAGAAAGAAATCAGTAACTCGTCAATATCTAGACTAAAATAGCAGACCCTGGTATAACCGGATCATCAATCATGCAAGGTACATGATTGAACTAAAGTTGCTGAAAATGATCTTCCATTTCTTACATCATTATTCGATTCTAAGCGTACCAACAACGAATGACTAGTCTTACGCAATCAAGTTTAAAACTACCCGCTGCGCGATTAAGAAAAAACATTTAACAATTTCCCCCGGCGTCTGGCGTCACGCCGCGTTGCAAGAACTTGTAAAACTGTGGACTACGAGAATTACAGGAAGCTTAAAAAGCTGTTTGCGATATTTTTATTGATATTTTTAGGGCCCCGTGGACAAAGGGAAATGAGACATCTATATTCATGATATCTATACTAATATTATTAATGCTGATAAGCAATAATGTGCTAACCCACAAAAAGTCAAATATTATATTATAATTAGATAAAAAAATTTATTGTACCAATATGCTTTAAGTTTATTATACATTTTATCAAAATAGAAAAGAAAAGATATATACTTCTTCAAACATTATTAATAATAGGGTTGACATCTTTAGACGCCATTTTCTTAAAATGAAGTCCGTGGGGCTTGACATAGTATTGTTTATAAGCATCCATATACATATTTGTATTTCGTGTGTCAATGGTACGGAGCCCGTGGTGCGTAACTCAGGTTCACAATTTACCGGATTTTTTTCATTCTTCTTATGGTTCATAAGAAAAATGAAAAAAATCCATACATCCATTCATTAGACCACAATTTATATAATCTGTGGTACACTTTATGACAAGAAACTATAAAATATGTAGACTTTAAAAATAAATATCGTCGCTTATAAAATAACTTTAAATACAAAATATCTAAATCGATTTTACGAAGTTCTAAGATAACATACATTAAAACAAGGAAATTTTTTAAAATAAATTAAGCAATACCGTATCAGTTCTGTCTGAAAACCCATACGAATCGTTACCAACCGAATTTAAATCGTTCCAAATTCTAAACGGTAATTCTGATTGAAAAAAGATATGAGAAACTTAAAAATTATAAACGAAGGATACTCCTCTTGATAAAGTTCGTCAATTTTCATTTATTTTTTCACATTATGGCGTCTAAAGTCAGCTGTTTTTATTTTTCCAAATTTTTGTACTTTCTATGACATTCGAGCTATTGTGACGAATTAAACTACGAGTCATTCATTAAAATCGGCCAATGCGGTTGGTCTAAATAGTGCCACAAAGGTACAAAACCATTTACGAGTACATACAGGCCCGCGCCGTCCATACGTGCAAAGTCGTGCGACGCACGACGGCGTCGAGTCCGGAAGGCGCCCGGCCTAACCGATCCTTAAATAAAAATTCCATATGAAAAAAATACTTTAAGAAAAACCAATGTAACTCTTCCTTATGGTTTGTAAAACGGTACGAGTACCTACCTATTCACGATATTCCACTTGACATATAAAATACATACATGACTATAATATAAATAAAATATACTGATAACCACATTACCCTCCTTTGCGCCGCGCAGTCGGGTAAAAAAGGCGCATATTAGGCAGTCGCACGACGGCGCCGATTAGACTTGGGCCTGCATACATAGACTGATTAACACATTACCCTCCTTGCGTGGCGCAGTCGGATAAAAATAGATATACCCATACGGCATAAAAAGTAGGTATAAAGCTCTTATAATACCATTTCAAGTACAATAATTAAATAAAATAGGACCATTGTGTTCATAATTAGGCGTTTTTTTATAAATATGTTAGGGGTAGAAATGATTATAGTAATTTTGCATTAACGGCGCAGCGGGTGACATACGGACACGTGACATTGATTTATATATATTTAATAAGAATTAAGTTATATTTTATACTAGCTTCCGACTTCGTCCGCGTAGAATTGGGCTAATAATGCACTTTAGAAAAAAATTTGGTTAGCATAAAAAAAGTTATAGTGAGCTAACCTTAAAAGATAGACATATGCTGTCGCGGACTTTTTTTAGAATTTTTAAAGGGGATAAATTCTGTCATACATGATTTTTACGGAACTTGAACCATTTACGCAGCGCACGCAGCGTAAGCTCTCTCAATAGAAAAATATCCCCCGATTTTGAAACATTCTTCATTGGTGCTCCGCTCCTTTTGGTCTTAGCGTGATAATATATAATATATATTTTTCAAATCGGACTAGTAGTTCTTGAGATTAGCGCGTTCAAGCAAACAATCAAACAAACAAACTCTTAAATTTTATAATATTAGTATAGATTTTAACGAACTTCAAGGAGGTATTGTATTTAACCCGTGTGTGTGTGTGTAAGTTAGTGTGGCCGCGATTATCTCAAACACAACTTGATCTGATTTAGATGGGTTTTTGCTAAATTAATGTACATTTTCAAGGATTTTTTTTTATATTTAAGTATATAACACGAGCCTTACTACAATTTTCACATGGGAGAGGTCCATCCAAGAGAAGGATCGGGGGGAGGGAGGGTGTCCAAAATGTATAAAGGTAAACTAATTTATTAGGTTTTAAAATCCCTTTCACAGGTATAGGTATGTTATACAAGTAAATGGAATTACGTCTTTTGATTTTGAAGTTTTAAAAAAAAATCTTACGTAAATAACTAGGTGGTGCACGCACCTTTGTCTGCGCAGGGTTATTTACCCCTAATTATTATTATTATTTTACTCCGATTTAAACCCCTTACAATCCTTTATTCGCATTAAAAACTCTATATCCTTTCTCAGGCTCTAGACTATCTCAGTTCCAAATTTCATTGAAATCGGTTCATTAGGTGTTCAGACGTGAATGCGTAACACACAGTTAATTCAACGTTTACTTAAAAGCGAGATGGCATAAAATCTACATCCGTCTCGCTCTTAAATCAAAATGAACAATAAACTTGCGAGCAGTAATTTTCGTATCGAGTTCAGACGCGTGCCGCCATTTCTATGGTGCTAATGCCATGGTGTTGTATTTCACATAACAGTTTTGTTTCTTAAGCGTGCAGTTAATTTATAATATTATTAATTGTTAATTATTGATTATGTATATTTATGTAATTAGTAGCCTTAAGCTTTGGTTTCCTACGATTACGGTCCCGTATTATTATATGGACGCTGATAAGCAATACTGTGTCAAGCAACACAGACTTCATTTTGAGAAAATGGAGTTTGAAGATGTCAAAGTTATTCTTCATAAATTAGTTTGAAGACGTATATATTCATCTTTTCTTTTCTATTTTGATAAAATGTATATTGAATCAAAAGCAGATAGATTTGTTTAATATGTTATCTAATAATAAGTTTTTAAATATTTGATATTATTTTATAAATTTCAAACTATGGAACGCACCTGAAATTCGACACAATGAATTAAGAAACTTTTTTCCATACTTATTCAGTTTAGATGGCTTGAATTTTTTTTAATTATGTTAAATAGATGACGTAGTATCAAAATACATCAATATCTCCAAATTTAATTTTTTGTGGGTTTACACATTATTGCTTATCAGCATCCATATATACATTTGAATTTTTGACGTATCATCCTGTTATAACCTAAGAGGTAACGTCATATTTTGATCAGTAATATTGAAACACTTAATTGTTAAAAATAATTATTTATAATAAATGTATATACTAATGAGCTTTTAATTAATTATACTTTTTATCAAAATACAAAAGAAAATATGCATTTCTTCAATTCAATTCTTTGGTTAATGGCTTTTAGTGCATTTCTTCAAGCATAGGTTTGACATCTTTTGACGTCATTTTCTCGAAATGAAGTCCGTGTGGCTTGACACAGTATCGCTTATCAGCGTTCATCTATAGTTATAAAATGTCAAACCGATTCTGATTAAATTTGTTTCAAGAAGTATATACCCATCTTTTGTTTTCTATTTTATAAAAGGTATAATGAATTAAAAGCAGATTGATATATGTATTTAATAAAAAGTTTTTCAAATACTTGAGTTTATTGTATGAATTGCAAAATATAGAACGAACTTGAAATTCGAAACACTAAATTAAAAAACTTTTTACCGTACTTACTTAGTTTATATAACTTTAAATTATTTTGAATAATGTTAAATGGATGACAAAGTATTAAAATATATTACTATATCCGAGTTTCCGTTTCGTGGGTTAACACACTATTGCTTATCAGCGTGCATATCAATATAAAAGCATGAATTTCTATTTGCTTTATATATGTATATATAAAAATAATCCGCAAATATGTTTGTCAAACGTATTATACCATTAACAATAACATCGTACAATGGTAACAAAACCCCTATTTCGAGTTTTATGGGCGTGTCCGGCAAAAAATATTCTATTAAACCGCTTTCGATAAACTCACAAAGATTAAAATGGGGACAATGAAACGTATTGAACTGGTTTTGATAAAGTTTTGACGGTCGTACCCGATGATGTTCTGTAACTATAGATGTTATGGGCTCATGGATTTTGGCACCCCGAATGGAGACTGTGGACGTTTACTAACCACCAGTTAGCGACTGAGATTGATAGTTTCTTGGAGTTCGAAGTGGGTACAGATTTTTTACGTCAATTATTATGAACGTAAATTATCCATAGTTGGACGCTGATAAGCAATACTGAGTGAAGACACACGGACTTCGAAGTTCTTTAAATATATAAGATCATTGCATATTGCATAATATTTAACACATTTCAACATCCGCAACGTTGAATTGGATGCTGATAAGCAATACTGTGTCAAGCCACACAGACTTCATTTTGAGAAAATGGCGTCTAAAGATGTCAAACCTATGCTTAATAAATATGTTTCAATAAGTATTTATGTATATTTTCTATTCTTTTTTGATACAAGGTATAATGAATTAAAAGCAGGTTGATATATTTTATATTTTATCTAATAAAAAGTTTTTAAAATAAATGAGTTTATCGTATAAAGTACTAAATATGGAACGACCTTGAAATTCGAAACAATTAAGAAACTTTTTCCGTACTTATTTATTCATATGACTTCATTTCTTATTGAAAATTTAAATAGATGATGCAGTATCAAAATACATCAATATCTCCAAATTTCACTTTTTGTGGTATGACACATTATTGCTTATCAGTATCCATTTATAAAAAAGTATTTTGGTGGTAAATTCGAAATAGCTGTAAGGTATAGGCGTCAAAGTAAACGAAATTGCTTAATGATGTCAAACCTATTCCTAAAAAAAATATTTGAAGTATACATCCATCTTTTCTTTTCCATTTTGATTAAAGGTAAAGTCAATTAAAATCAGATCGGTATAATAGACTTTTATTTAATATATGAAATTATTATATACATTGAACACGGAACACACAGTATTATAATAATAATAACGCATCACACTCAACGGCCCCCATTAAGATCTCATGACCTTGTGTCGGGGGTCCGGAAACACAACACTAACACAAACACCCAGACCACGACAAACATCCGTATGGCCAATACACATGTTTGTCGCGAGCGGGGATCGAACCCGCGACCGTTAGCGCTTTAGTCAGTTGCAGTGACCATTGCGCCAACGCGTCTGTCAAAACAAAACATCAACAAATTATGAAACATTTTTTCGTACTTATTTAGTTTAAATGATTTTAAATTTGAATAACGTTAAATAGGTGACGCAGTATCAAACATCAATGTATCCGAATTTGACTTTTTGTGAGACACAGTATTGCTTATCAACATCTGAGTATAGTATTTTAAATTTTTATTAGATTTTTTTTCGGAACATTAACGGTGTACTAAATCTTTTAATACGTATTATGTTATTCAGAAACAGGATCCCAGGACGCTCAAAAGAAATTCTTTAAGTAGTTTTTTAAAGTAGCCACGCCTCTTCCTATAACGTGATCCATTACGGAAGTAAGGTGTGAAGGAAAAAAGCGCTATTAAAACACGTTGTGTTAACTTGAAGAAGTTATACAATACTTAGTAATATTATAAATAACTTTGGGTGTAAATCACGCCTAAACTGCTGAACAGATTTAAATGAAATTCGGTACAGAGATAGTCTGTCGTGTATTTAGCATTTAAAAAAAATCATCTTAACTAATTAAGTATGGAAAAGAGAGTTACTTAATTTAATATTTCGAATATTAGAGCGTGCTCGTTGAAAATTATAAAATTAAAAAAAAATCTTAAAGGCAATTCTTTGATTACAGTAGGTATTTCGTAATATATAGCAGAGGTCGTGTTTAATATATTCTTTTTAGTAATGCATTTTTATAGCTGCTTGTGTATAAGTGCTGATATCGAGACCTAAGATGATTAGATAAAACTGTCTATTATAACGATCTGCTTTTAATTAATTGTACATTTTATAAAAATAGAAAAGAGACGATGAATATGTACGTTTCCAAAAAAATTAGTTAAGAATACATTTGACATGTTTTGACGCCATTTTCTCAAAATTAAGTTCGCGTGGTTTGACATAGTATTGCTTATCAACGTCCAACTATCTGTGTACATTTATTCCAATCGCTCCAGTTCGAGCTGTGCTTTGATAAATGGGCCAACGAGAGATAGTTTCTAAACATATGGATTTTAGCGCTCACAGTGGTGACCATTTTGGACGTCGTTGTCTAGCAACAGAATGAGTATGGATAGTACTTTTGGGCTAACAAGTCAAGGAACGTCAAATTGACGCTAATACTATGCCAAGTTTTGTTTCAGTTATGAGCTAAGAGGAATTTGCCAATTTTGAATCATCCCCCCCTCATGCCTGGATCGGATTGTGATGAAACTTTTGTAGGTTATTCTGGGGACGACCACGAGTGTTCCCTAACACATCTATATATTTTAAATCCCATTTCAACGCATACCGGGCACAGCTCGTTATGTAATACTTTCATCACCCCCCTTAATCCTCACGTCATAATCCAGAACCAATGTTATTCGAGTAATAATATCGCCATAAACACCTTTGCCCAGTGGGACACCGAGAGCATTAGTGCCGGTGTGTTATAAAGCTGTGGGCACAAAAAGATCAACTCGTATGGTACACGCCATAAGCGGTAGCGGGTATTGAAATATCTATATATAGTCTATTGTTCTTTACTTGTCCTATCAACGAAAAACACAATTTCGATTTTTTTTTTCATTACAAAAAATTATTCAGTTCAACTATTCGATCGATAATGTCTCACTTCCTGTGGATAGAGAATACGCCACATTTTTCCCTTTAATACGGCAAGTAAAGAAAAATAGTATAGTCTTTTTTGCTAATATAATATTTTTTAAGGATTTTATTGTTGTACTACAGCTCGTGTACACTGGCATGACCGTCAGCACCACACTCTTACAGAAAAACAGCGAAGTGGCTAATATAATTTCTCTATATATAATATAATCTCTGTTTTCAACTGAACAGAGAGAAACCTAACACAGATTTTTAACATATCAAAAACAATTATAATATACTTAATTCAACATTATTGAATCGTCAATAAACTAAAAAAATATCTTTAAATTAATAAAACTACTACTTACTACTAGATTCTAACGAGAAGAACCAACAAGAAACTCGATAGTGTCTATAGTTACAAAATGTAATGTTACTTACCATACAGGTTTAACTTCAAGACACCAACTTCATATCAGTAACATTTTTCCTATAGACAACCATAATTACTTACCATCCTACTACATTTCCTAGAAAAACCTAGGTCCATGAACAATCTAGGTCTTCAATGCAACACAATGTTGCAAGCGACAATTATGATTAATATTAACCAGAATATGACTTTAATAAACATCAAGCTACAAAAGATAAGCCGACTTCAAAAACGAATATAATAGATACAAATGGACTAAAAGGCAGGGAATAAATATTTTCTACAATATTTTGAAATCGGAATCTCCTCGTTTTTGGAAGTCGGTTAAAAAAAATTAAAGGCAGTTTTTTCTTATGGCATTCAGCATTAATTCTAGAGCTCTTTTATAAACACATTAATAGTTTTTAAAAAATATTCTATGTATCATAACAATATTTATACTAAAAAAAATTATTAAAAAATATATTGATAAATTGAAGATTGTTTTATTCAATTATATTATAAAACTGTGGATGTGTTATAAGCTCATGGAGTTTACATGGATTTTTTTATGCAGGACGTTGCCTAGCAATAAAACACGTCCATATGTCCATATATGTTACTTTTGAAATTCGATTTCTTTTTTTAAAGTTTTACTTATTCAATATCTCTTTACACCACGCCCTAAGCCCGTGTTCACACGTCGTCAGCTTACATTAGCAAGTTTCGGCGCCCCGCTGTCTCCTATTGTGACCTCTGCCTAATCGCGATGCAGTTTTTGGTAGCCATCATTGATTTCTGATTTTGAGGGCTCCGTATATTTAGTTTATATTTAAATTTGTATATTATGATGCTTATTCTCATTTAAATTTAATAAAATAAATATTTTCTATCATTACCAATTGAGCAATAAAATAATAATAAAGTCAATCAATACAAACAAAAGAATAATTTAATACAAAATATTGTAGATTATTATATATTATTATATTCTCATAATTTTTTGAGATAAAAAATATACCTCTAACGTTTACTATAACAACTGAATAAAAGTTTAGATAAATTTAAAGAATTATTGCAATTTATATTTCACTGATTTTCGAACATCGAAGTGATATTAATATTATTGGGAATTTTAAAACACACGCATTTAAAAAACTGCCAAATATTTTATACATATTATGTAAGATTTTATTAAAATCTATTCCTTAATTTTTGCGTAATACAATCACTGACATCTTATTGATATTTGAAATACATTTGTATCAATAATTTTAAAAATTACATAAAGTTTTAGAAACGAATATTTTATTGTAGTTTTTTGTTGGAAGTATACATAGGTATTAATTTAAATTAAAGCATAGAAAACAAAATTAAAAAAATTACGTCCGGATACATTAATGAATATATATATATTTTATTACATATTTTTAATATCCTATTTAAGACTTATAATCTGAATAATTATTTACCCACATTGTTACCCATTTCATTTTTTCTAATTAAAATATCACCTCATGGGAAGTGGCGCATTAATCACAACAAAGACTTTAATAAACTTTTCCTCCATCCATCCTGATAGCTACAAAATTAAGCTCCATGATAGTATATCCTAAGAAAACATACATACACTTAAAAACATTACATACTTTTTAGAGTCTAAATTAAGTCAACCGTTTTCGTATCCAAATAATATCCAACTGAACCCTAAATTGGGAATAATAAAAAAAGTCCCGTCCGCTTCTGTTCGCCGCCGCATTAATTTGTTCTTGATGTTACTTCTCATATAAATATATTTTTTGTCTCATCGAGTCTTTTTGGTAGGAAGCTGGAAGATTGTTCCACTTATGGCTGGCGAGTGACATGATTTATTATATATTATTTATATTAATTTTTTTTTTTTATTTACAAAAAAAAATTTGAAAATCGACTGGCAGAAAAGGAAGTACTAAGCCACCAGCTAAGGACTGAGAAACCTCACGATGCGCACCGTCTTAACCAACACTGAATTCTGTATACGACCCTTGATTTAACATCCTAGTGAGAGTTTTTTAAGATGTTGATCGAAACTCATTCGCTAATTATTATCATTGATATGACATTGATCGACACGACAACAGGAATAATTATTGTTGAGTTCAGACTCCACACGGCGGTCATCTAGAGGACGAGGTCTAAATATTTACTTAATTCTTCGGTTGCGGCCTTCAAGAGACTTCTCAAACGTTATACTTATTCCAGTTATATTGATTTGAAAACAAAAGTACTGAACGGATTTTGATGATAATTCTATCCTATCTGGAAGCCCGAAGATACCCTTTTAAACAAAAAAAAAGAATAATCTGTTTTTTTTTCTGTGTATTGCTGTTGGCCCTACTGGCCTTGACAGCGTCGCCGAGAGAGACCGGGTACTGAGACTCGGCTTGAAAATGGTAGCCCCCGTTAGGGCTCTGAATAGACGTCCATCATAAGGGTGTCCTAATGAGATTGCACCTCGGCTTAGAACGTCGAAAATAGAACGTCGAAATAATCGGGAGTTATCGGTGAACATATATACATACGGCGAATTAAGAACCTCTTCCTTTTTGGAAATCGGTAAAAAATGAGAATCAGTAAAATCGGTCCATAATTAATAAAGAAATCGCGAAACCTACATAAAAAGATAAGTCGAATATAAAGCTTTCTCTTTTTAAATTTTGTTAAAAAGGTTTCCAGTATAAAAATACTATTTAAAAAAATTCTTAACAACGTAGGATTTACTGCTCTTTATATGTAACTTCTGAAATCATATTAAATGACATCATGTTTTTTTTTAATGACGTATCATTTGTCAAAGGCCTACAAACTTTAGGTAGTAACAAAAAAAAAAAACAAATGAATATGATAAACTTTTTCTCGCTCAAGTCAACCAGTTATTAATATGGTCAAAAACTACTATGGAAATAGGCAACATTTTATTCAACCGACTTAAAAAAGAAGGAATTTTAATAATTTTTATTATTCGTAACGTTTTTTTTCTAATAATTAACGTAAAAAAACTCTGTCATTTATTAACTTATTTTAAATTATATAGATGTGTTATTATATAAATGTATATATATGTTATTTTTTGTTTGGAAGGATGTATTAAATTTTAAAACCCCTGATAATACTTATGAAGACCATTTCAACAAGCCCCAGCGCTTTAGGTACTTCTAATGTAAGTTTATGAAGAGTTGTGTATCCTGCTGATTCCAGATGATGCTGCAGCATCAGACCAAGGTTACACAACCATGTTATTATAGTCTCATCGAAGTCAGATTATAGTAAATTTAGATTCGATTAGATCAGTAGAAGTTGTTCAGATCCTGTCTACAACTATAAAAGAGCTGATAACCTTCAAATGTCTACAGATCTTCATAAGCTATAGCGAAGAACTTTTCCAATTACATCAGCTATCGCATCAAAATCGCTCCATTCGTTAGGGAGCTACGATGCCACAAACAAATATACACGTCAAACTCATAACACTCCCCGTTTTTGGTTGCAGGTTACAAATAACACCAGATGTCATTAGTTCTTATCAGGATTAAGGATTGCGCTTCGGAATAAACCCAGCTATTTAAAATAAACCACCAGGAACGAATCACATGGTCACAAGTGGAACGAACTGAACAAGGACGTTTTTTATTAATTTTCAATATTATTAAATTCGTGGACAAGAAAACAATACTATAACCAATTTCTCAGGAAGATGGATTAACTGTTTTTGATTCCAATCCGTGATTCCGGTCGCGATTGTGTTTATGCGTTTATTCGTCTGTTTGTCATTCTAAGAATGAACCTTTGACTCCCAAAAAGAAACTTAATTTAGATATATACGCTTTTTATATTTTACGATATAATTATGTCAAGCCACACGGACTCCATTTTGAGAAAATGACGTCTAAAGATATTAAATCTCTTCCTTATAAATTTGTTTAAAGATGTATGTTATATCCATCTTTTCTTTTCTATTTTGTATTGACTTAAAAGCAGTTTTAATGGTACAATAAATAGTTTTATCTAATAATAAGTTTTTTAAATATACAAGATAATTCGATATTGCAAAATATGGGACCTACTTCAATATTGTAAGCATTAAAAATTAAGAAACTTTTTTCTGTACTTATTTAGTTTAGATAACTTGAAAATTTTTGAATAATATTAAATATGTGACTTATTATCTGAGTACCTTAGAATTTGACTTTTTGTGGGTTTACACATTATTGCTTATCAGCGTCCATTTATGTTAATCGTTTTAAGAATTCCGTACCTCCAATCGAAAAAAGAACCACTTCGTTATCTATCAAGACCACAGAAACTCGTATCAAGTTGAAATTATGTCTAAATCGGTCATGAAAAAACAAATTTTTAAAGCAACACAATCAAAATAAACGATCGTTTACTAACTAGGCAACGTCGTACAGTTTGTACGATAAAGAATACTCTCGCCTAAAGATACTGTCGCGTGTCAAACTGTACGACGTTGCCTAGCAACCAGCTGCTGGTGACGAACTTGTCGCAATAAATAATGTGTACAAATGTTTTATGTCAAATAGTATGAATTTTTGTTGGATTTAGGAATATAGGTAATATATTAGTGGGGGGGGGGGGCTATAGTAGATACCCTGAAATGAGGTATAAAAAAACAACTTGTTTTCAGTAGATAATAGTGGTCAAAATTAATGAGCCAATTGCCCATTTTGGCTTCCTCCCTCTGGATCAGCGACTGTATGAATATAACATATCCATAATAAAATATCATTGATCGTTTAAAACCACGTGTTCTACCAACTAGGGCATATATTAAAAAAATCAAATTATAACATATTGTCGATCTATTCAATTAATCCCTAAACAGCGGGGCGTAATAATAACAGAAGGGTTGCTTTGTTACGAACAATGCAGTCGACGCGATTCTGTTTATATCATCAGGATCTGTCATAATCTGTGGTACAGTTGCTGAGAAAATTCTCAAGATTAAAAAAAAAATTACATATTTACTGAATCGATCAACGCGGAGACTGAACCTGAGAAAATGGCGTCTAAAGATGTCAAACCTATTCTTAGTTAATTTGTATGAAGAAGTATATATCCATCTTTTCTATTTTGATAAAATGTATAATGAATTAAAAGCAGATTGATATAAATAAAACCTTTATCTAATAATAAGATATTCACTGTATGTAACATTATTATATTTTGCAAAATATAAAACACACTTCAATATTCGAAATATTAAATTAAGAAACATTTTTTCGTACTTATTTAGTTTTGTGTGACTTGAATTTTGTTTTTAATAATGTTAAACAGATGACGCAGTATCAGAATGCATCAATATCTCCGAAATTGACTTTTTCTGGGTTGACACATTATTAACAGCATCTAAATGTATACAGCCGTATAGCTAATAAAACATTTCATCATTTTCAACCTCCCTGTACCGCGGCGACCCGCTGATTTTTCGCTACAAAACATCACATTATCCAACAAAAGTGCCATGCTTGGTCGCATCGCTTTGTTGACAATTGCTACCTGTGTTTCGGACTCACAACGCGATTTTATATTGATAGCTTAATATTTATTTATTCTTTTATAATAACTAGTTGCCTAGTGGTCGGAATTGGGCTGTAGTTCATTAAATTTTCAACCGATTTTAAAATTGACCATAGATAATCTATTCTTAATTTGACCACAGACTTATTAAATTATTGATTGACCACAGATTATTCTCAATTTGACCACAGACTATAACAATAAACAAAAGAGTATATGTGCGCGTGCGTGTCATGTACATGTGTGTGTAAATGTCTTTTTTTAATTGATTTAATGGATTCTTTATGCATAATTAAAAAATATGTTAGTATTTTGCACTCCTTCTCTATATAAACTATAAATGTGCGAAATTTCATACTCCTCCGTTCGCGCGATTTTCTTAAAAAAGGATGCAAAATTTGCTACACATATTAATAAATAGATAACGCTTAATATTTCTTTACTGATATTAATAGTAATTGCCAGTGTAATAATAAGGACTAACTAACTTTTCATAAGATTTTTCAACCAATTTTCAACGTTCTCAATTCGTAGCGTAGTTGTTTTTATTCATTCAGAACTCCGTCATTTCGATATCTTTCATAGAAGGAAGGCAGTCATAGATAGAAGGAGGAATGCGAGTAAAATCGCGAGTGGCGGCTAGTTTTTTTTTATAGATGTTTCGAAATCGACCCGTGTGATTCAAAAGCCATTCATACCCGATATTGTATAAAGATATTATTAAACAATGCCAAAAGACCATCCGGCAATATGAATCCAATACAAAATTATTACTTTGTAATAAAAAAAATATACAAATCAGTTATTTTTACGTAAACAGATAAATTATTTTGGTAAAACTTAGTTTTATATATATATAACTCAAAGACTGACTGACATGGTGATCTATCAACGCACAGCCCAAACCACTGGACGCATCGGGCTGAAATTTGGCATGCAGGTAGATGTTATGACGTAGGCATTCGCTAAGAAAGGATTTTGATTAATTCTACCCCCAAGGGGAAAATATAGGGGATGAAAGTTTGTATGAAACTTAGTCAATTTTAAACCGATCGGGCTGAGACTTTGCATGCATATAGCTACTACGACGTAGACATCACAGACGAAGTCGCGAGCACCTGCTATTTGTAACATATTACTGTAAACAATTATGTATAATATTACAATTATCTATATCTATTAACTATCTATAGGAGCTGTAGAGCTACAAGTCCTCAGATTGACAATTTCGTTTTATATATGGACGCTGATATGCAATACTGTGTTAAGCCACACGGACTTCATTTTGAGAAAATGGCGTCTAAACATGTCAAACCTATTCTTAACAAATATGTTTGAAGAAGTATATATCCATCTTCTCTTTTTTTTTGAATAAAAAGTATAATGAATTAAGAGTATATTAATATATTATCTAATAAAAAGCATTTCAAATATTTGAGATTATTGTAAAAATTGCAAAATATGGAACGCACTTGGAAATCCAAGCAATTAATTAAAATACTTTTTCCTTACTTATACTTGTATATATGACTTGATTTTTTTTAAATAATGTTAAATAGGTGGTGTAGTATCAAAATACATCAATATCTCCGAATTTGACTTTTTGCGGGTTGACACATTATTGCTTATTAGCATCCATATATAATTATTGTTATGCCTGTGGTTCGTTTATCTCAAAATATTTGAAATACATATTTCTAAGTGAGTTTTTGTAGCGTCATTGAAACGGAAGTCCGAGGTTCGATTCCCGTGACACACGATAGCTCCGTTTGCTCTTTTGTGTTCAACAAATATTTATTGTAAAGAAATCCGTTTGACCGTAATGATCCACTTTTAGGTACTCATTTCAATTTTACACTCACAATCAATAACAGGAATAATTTATTCGGTTAAGTTACATTGACTCAAGTTGTTATTGGATGGGTTACCAAATTTGTATGAAGTACAAGAGTTACTTGACAACAAACAATTCAACAACAAAAATTCTTTATTGTACCTAAATTAATAGAAGTCTAATCATCTGAAATGTACTTATTTATTTATATTTTATAAATATGTAAGTACATTTAAGATGTCCCAAGGCGGCCTTATCTCTAAAACAGCGATTTATTAGACAATATTTGGGTATAGCATAAAGCATAAATGGACGCTGATATGCAATACTGTGTCTAGCCACATGGACTTTATTTTGAGAAAATGGCATCTAAAGATGTCAAACCTATTCTTAACACATATGTTCTAAGAAGTATATATCCACCTTTTCTTTTCTGTTTCGATAAAAGGTATAATGAATTAAAAGCAGATTGATATATTTAATATATTATCTAATAAAAAGTTTAAGAAACCAATCTATGTATGTACATATAATGGTTTCACTTTCAACGTAAAAAAAAAATCTTATAAAGTAAAAATAAAAGCAACACACTCAATGGCTCCCATTAGGGTCTCATCATCCTGTGTCTGGGGTTTTAAAACACGCAAACACAAACACCCAGACCACGACAAACATCAATATGGCCGATACAGATGTTCGTCATGAACGGGATTGTATCCGCGGCCGCTAGTTGCATTGACCACTGCGCCAATCTGTCAAAATCTTGGAAATATGCCGCCCAAATTTCACTAAAACAATATCTGCCTTACTACAAAAAATTTAAACAGACGTTAAACGCGTGTTTAAAAAAATCCGTAATACAAATCCGCGTCTAAAAACAGTTTTGAGTTAAACATGCTTTAGATATAGATTAACATACGTTTAAGTGAGTTTAATAGATGTCTAAAACCTATTTCAGCTGTCAAATGTAACGTATAACATTTTATCAATAAGTTTTTTTATGAGTTTATTCGCTGTTAAGCAATTTATATAATATTTTAAGCAATGTGTAATTTTTAAACACTGTTTAGCTAGACACGTGTTTAAAACGGTTTTAATGCGTCTTTTGTATTATGAAACTGTAAGATAAAACTCACAACTTAATAAAAAAAGTCACAATATATACCTCCAATCTCGATGAAACTCCGATATAAATCTCATGCATTCAAATCCTTAACAAATATCACTTTATTTATTAACAATTTGAAGTTAAAGTACACTTAAAAGCCATAACAGCTCTACATGTCACTTTAAAACTATTGAAGTGAAAATAAAATTGAATAATAAACTCAATCACCACCCCATAAAGTCCATTTGAGGTAGAAAAAGGTTTCACCGAGCAATTTTATTTTTTAAAGTGTGCACTTAAAATTGAGGCTTATGTCTTTGTGTTAAAGGTTTAAAATATGCAAAAAAATGTTGTAAAACAGTTGTCAAGTGTCCTTGTTACAATAAGTGGTAACTTGTAACCAATGCTCTTATGCATCTGTGAAATTCGTTATTCTTTTCTACTTAATAGCTATTATTGAATTAGAATCGGTTAAGCATGATTCTGGGACTATGATTTTGTAAAAAATTATGACTTTTATTAATAACCAGCTGTCCCTCGTGGTTTCGCGTTTACTTCGCTTCTTAGTCGTAGCGTGATGTTATATAGCCTATACCTTCCTCAATAAACGGGCTATCCAACGCAAAAATAATTTACATACAAATTTACGAACAAATATTCATAATATTGATATCAAGTCAATCCCTGTAACTTCGCCTGCGAGAAAATTTTCACCCTCAGACGAAATGGAAGTAAGGAAAGGGATGGGGGAGGGGGAAGAGTGGGTTACTGGCTCTCTTAACTCACCGTACGAAACGAAGCTACTTCTCGCCGACTTTGCCGCAAACAAATAGGTGGACTTTAAATAGGCTTTACCAAAGTAATGATATTGTTACCAAACATTTGTAATCGTAACCAAAACGATCAATTTACTGTTATACATACCATATTTGTTTAATAACTTTCAAAGTTTTACTAATAATTTATAGAGGCTGAATTCTATGTCTATTTAGGTCAATATAGGGCTTGTTATTGATACTCTATTGTACTACAAAAATATAGCACAGAAAAGTATTTACAACTGTTGATTATAGTAAAATACAATGGATCTTAGACGAAAATTACACTTATCAATTTTTCCTCTCAGATTTTCATAAAGATTTACATAAGTCATTTGTAATTGATTTACACCTGAAATAACAGTGACTTATTAAAGTCAGTGACTTATTTTTGACAGTTCCAGCTTCTGACAGGCACGTTGGCGCAATGGTCACTGCAACTAACTGAAGCGCTAACGGTCGCGGGTTCGATCTCCGCTCACGGCAAACATCCGTATGGCCAATACAGATATTGGCCATACGGATGTTTTTGGTCTGGGAGGTTGTGTTAGTATTGTTTATTTTTATTGTTGTGTTTTTCCGGACCCCCGACACAAGACCACGAGGTCTTAATGGGAGCCGTTGAGTGTGATGCGTTTACTTATTTATTTATTTCGTAATTACTTACTATATAACTATTACCAGGGTACGAAGTTATTTTATATCAATTACGAGAGTGAAACATAAAAGTATAACTCTACCCTTATGGCTATGGTCATTTCTTCCAGACTTCCTAATAAAGGCAGAGATTTTAGTACATTGTTTGGGTACTTCGAATAATGTAGACCTTAGACCAAACGTCTGTGATAGAAACAATACAGAAACATATCTAGGAAGTCTTGAAGTATCGACCTTCGCAACTAGATCGGGGCTCCCGAAATCCCACTGTCTAATTCAGTTGAATTGACAGTAATTGACTCTTCCTCCCAATTTGACTGCACTTGACCTCGGCTCAATCGAAAAACGACTCTAAATCCGATACCAAAAAGTGCAAGCTTCAGCAAAACCTGATGGTACTCTTACGACCTTCTTATTTGGGAGTCTGGAAGTTATGTTTATTGGTCCAAATGATTTTTCACTTTACGCACAGAAGGTTAGGGTGCATTCTCGTTCGGAAGTTCTTGCTCCATTTGACCTCTGATGCAGGAAAAGGGGTGCAACACCGCGATAAATCAAATCAATTTGATTAATTTAAGATGGTCCCAAAGGAGGCTGATTGTTCGGTTTGTGACACGTGACATTAATACTGTTATTTGGGTTCAGGTGGTCCCAAACTGAGAAACTTGGCATCGTTTCATTATTCGAATTTTGAAAACGAGCTAATGCTTTTATGATAGTCAAAATGTGTATGTGTATGTAAGTTTATATAGCCGAGATTTTTCTCAAAATCTACTAATCCAATTCGGATAGGGTTTTGCCATTAAAATGCATATTTACCAAGAAAGGTTTTAGTGGTACAGGTCGATTTAAGCTGATGGGTACTGAACCATACTGTGGGAGAAATTTGAAACTAAGAATTAGAGATTTGTGATTCTGTTCAAGATTATATAGATGATAAAGATGCTTGGATTTTGTATAAGCTGGATTCACACAGGGTGTTTATTATATTTGTAACTCTTAAATGTATGTACCTATGGTCAAAATTTTTAAAAGAGTAACTATCGAGTTTCTTGCCGGTTCTTCTCAGTAGATCTACATTCCGAACCGGTGGTAAATTCATTAAATTATTTTTTTGTTTCTGTATTCACGATCCAAAAGTGCTTGTAAAAGCCTACTTGAAAAAAGTATATTTTGATTTTGATTTTGTTGAAAAGAAGGGTCACCGATTTCGAAGTTTATAGAAATAGTCTACACGACCCGGAAATCGAGCTAGGCAATTTTTCAAAAACAATTTTTTTATTTTGTTACTTCTTGTTGCAAAAATAATAGCTTAGGTTGTAAGGAATAAATAATAATAATAATAATAACGCATCACACTCAACGGCCCCCATTAAGTTCTCATGACCTTGTGTCGGGGGTCTGGAAACACTCACAACACTAACACAAACACCCAGACCACGACAAACATCCGTATGGCCAATACACACGTTTGCCGTGAGCGGGGATCGAACCCGCGACCATTAGCGCTTTAGTCAGTTGAAGTGACCATTGCGCCAACGCTTCTGTCAAATAAATGTTGTGTGTATAATAATAAGAAAACAAGATTCTTAACTATGCTTTATCAATTGAAGAGTACTTTTTTTGTAAGAACTGTAACAGCCCGTAAGTACCCCATAGCTGGGCAAAGGAGAAGGTTTTAGAGATTAATCCACGCTGCTTTACTGCGGTGTAGATATACATGTGTCAGAATTTATCCCGGCACATGCAAGTTTCCACACGATGTTTTCCTTAACACGAGATGAATTTAAACACAAAAGCACTTTAAAACTCAGCGATGCTATTCTGGTTTGACTACCCATTAGGAGGAATATAACTATTGAGTATTCATTTATATATATATATATATATATATATATATATATATATATATATATATATATATATATATATATATATATATATATATATATATATTTCATTAAAAAAACATGTCTATATTTAAATAAAAAAAATATTATTGAATGTATGTACGTTAGGGAATTACTTAAAATTGTTACACCTATTTGGTTAATTCTTTTCTACAAACACAAATAAAAATACAAATAGTAATCGATCACAATATTTATTTGGTACACAAAGTGTGTCCAAGGAAACGTTGGATCTCGCGGGCTCGTATATACGTATATATTTTTATTTATGAAAAGTAATTAAAAATAAGTTTAGTTCAGTCTTTTTTATATCTAACGTTTAAAGTGTAGTCATTTAAAACACTTTTTTTAGGTTGTGATGTCTCATTTTTCTTATATATTAAAGTATGAACAATTATAATAGGTTCTTCATTCGTAATTCATTGTGAAATTTTTAGTACTATTTTATGTATTTCAATGCTCGGATCTGTTATGTTATTGTACCAAATTAAAAAAAGTCCCGGATAAATTGAGAACCACCTCTTTTTTTGGAGTCGGTTAATAAATATATTCATAGACTATTTGATTGATGTAAATAATTATGTAGATTTGCATTAAACTTTCATTATTATTAAAAAAAGATACTATATAATCTTTACTTATATTATAAATGCGAAAGTTCTGTCTGTGTGTTACGCAATCACGCCTAAACTACGGAATCGATTTTAATTAAATTTAATACTGAGATAGTCTAGAAACCTGAGAAAGGACACAGGCTACTTTTTAATTCAAAAATAGGGCTGCTAGGGGTTGAAATAGTAGTAAAATAATAATAATAAAAAAAAGGGATAAACAATCTTGCGCAGACAAAATCGCGGTCACCATCTAGTTTTAAATATTACTAATTCTTTAACATCATTTTTAGTTTTATTACAAAAATGTGAAAGAAAGTCAAAAATATGCAATTATTGTATTATATTTTGTTTAGTTCTGTAAATCCTGATATAAACCTAAATATAAAAGTTATAGATGACATCAATATTCTATGTTTACCAACAAATAATTTAAAAAGGTACATTTCTATAAACAATACTTTCCGATTTTATTCAAAACAAAACTAAACGACAACTAACGCCATCTATTTCCCAGTAGCGGTACTAACGTGTTGCAACGAGTACATTTATCGACCGTATCTATTATTTATCAATTATGATTATTTATTATATGTACAGTTTTTATATGTCTGTCTGTTGTAATATGTGTTTATAATCTGTTGTATTTCTCAACTTAAAGTGAATTATAATGAGATAATTGGAGGTATATTAAAAATATATATAAATAAATTGTCCAAGGTTTTCAAAATGTCATTTTTTTTTATTTATTAACATTGGTTTAAGGCATAGAAACCTCTTTTAATGACTTAACTAAATATTGTTCTGTTAAGTGATCTCTAGGGTTCTAGTCTCTAGTTTACTTGTAATTATAAATATATTTATGTGAATGATGACAAGCGATCTATCCTAGAGAGGGAGGTGCGTACTGTCGTTATATAATAATAACTAACTTAATCAACGAAGCACAGACAAAATACAGTATTATTTACTTCTATGATATATTCCTAAAATTTCAAATAAAGACAACACTTTAGACTGGTCGATATAATTAAACATGAATGAAAATGGGTTTTTTAATTGGGCGTGGTAGGCCAAATACGAAAATATAAGGAATAACGAAAAATACTTAAAGGACAGATAAGTTTGAAAGGATGATAAACAAACTCGATTTGATTAATTTTAATAATAGACTAACTGTGCCTCGCTGTTTCACTCGTGTTAATTTAAGGAAAAATTATATTTTTTATTATGTTTACTTTCCCTACTTGAATTGGATACTGTTGACTATTTCATTGGTTTCAATTTATGTTTTCGCATAACACTCTTTTTTATTTATTAATTAAAATATATATTTTTTAATAAAAGTCTAAGTTACTCCTTATAATATTTAACTTAGGTGTCCGTTCTGTCAGTTTTCCAGCTATTTTTATAAAAATAAAACGCAGCGAATAATAAATTATTTAATTTATTTAAATAAACACAGAGAGACAATATTCGCCAATAAGCACACTTCGTTACACTTTTAAAACAAAATAAGAATTAACCATTAGGTAAAGTTTTAGATTTTCGAAAATATTTATTAAAAAGTTCCCCGACCAAATGAGAACCTATCCTTTGTTGGTAAAAATCAGATATAATGAAGAAGTTTTCTTTATTTATAACGCACGACAAAACCACATTAAGTTAAAACTCTACTTTTCTGCTATTAGTTGATGAGGAGTTGTGTATCCTGCTGATTCCAGCTGCTGCAGCATCAGGTTAAGATTGCACTATATTATTTTAATATCATTCAATAGTATAGTAAATTTCAACAACTAGAAAACTGATAACATTTAAACATCTAAACAAAATTATATCTAATACCGATTACAGTAGCTTTCAAATAATAAAAAAAAATGTTTTAAAATCTTTACATTCATCAGGTATGATGCCTCAGACAGACCCTACACGTCAAACTCATAACACCCCTATTTTTAGTCGTTAAAAAATAAAAAAGCAAAACAACAATGCTACAGATGTCCCGTCATAGCCCCATCTCCTACGCAATATGTTAGCAACAAAATTAAACTTAATATCTCAATTTAACGAGCTATAAATATAATTTAATAAAAAGAACACACAATATATCTTGTGGAATAATTCTTAAATGTCATTTTTTTTTTACAACTAAGCACGCGAAAGGGGAAAGAGAGAAACTATATGTTTGTCTCGTTCGAAGCGACATGGCGTGTGTCAAATGGTAACTCCCACGGTATTTCTACAGGGACGGAATGGGTATAGTCTTTTTACCCGACTGCGTGACGCTAGGGAGGGTAATGTGTTTATCAGTCTATGTATGCATAGGTAACTAAAGCCAAACCAAAAGCGTTGGCCTATTTTAATTTATGACACGTTTGATTCGTCATAATGGCGAAAATAATATAATTATTTGGAAAAATCAAATTTCAATTAATTACACTTTTTATCAAAATAAAAAAGGTAAAATGGATATATACGTCTTCAAACAAATTTATTAAGAATAGGTTTGTCATATGTAGATGCCATTTTCTCAAAATGAAGTCCGTGTGGCTTGACACAGTATTGCTTATCAGCGCCCAATTATGATATTAATATTATCTGTATCAATTCTTAGTTATGTATCTAGAAATATATAGTACTAACCATTGGGAAGTATATCACATTTGTAATAAGTTTTGCAAAAACAATGGCACGTCTTCATTCTACTCTACTTATAAAAAGATTTATGTCATCACATTTTTTTTTTTTAATTGACCTAATTAATAAAATTAATAATGACTTAATGTATTTATCAGTAATTGATATGATGGTGATAAGCAATAATGTGGGTACACAAAAAGTCATATTATATATAATTTCTCTATATTGATGTAAGAAGAATCGGCTTGAAATCTTTAGACGCCATTTTATCAAAATGAAGTCCGTGTAGCTTGACATAATATTGCTTATCAGCGTCTATTTGTGTTACAATATAAGCGTTATTTTTACAATATAATGAAAAAATACCAACATTAAGATAATAAAATTATTAGAATTATTAAAACCCAGAATGCATACCTGTCGTCCCCTAGCACGACATTTTGTTCGTGTACCGACATTCCGAAGCCGTGTACTAGCTCCGCCCGGCGACATTCGTTACTTATCGACGATTTACACCTTAGGCAAAAATTACACTAGTAAGTTTCGCTCTTTCATAATCCCTACCCTTACTTTACGAAAATCTACTACAACTTTTCAAAATTTTAAATATTTTTTATTTGTATTGACGATTCTAAAGTGCTCGTAAACGCTTACTTGAATGAAGTTTATTTTGATTTTGATTTTACTAGCCGTTCCCCTTACTAATATTATAAACCCAAAAGTTTGTCTGTATGTATGGATGCTTGTTAGACTTTCAGGAAAAAAATACTGAATGGACTTTAATGAAACTTTACAATAATAACATCAGAATAACACATAGGCAAAAGATATTCTGTGAATTCTCCAAAAGTAACGTGTCAAGTAGGTAAGTGGGAAAAAATTCTTCTATCTGCGCGCTATTCTATTAATTGGTATAGGTATAAAGGACCTTGGAAGAGAAAATAAATTACTAATTCTGCGCAAACAAAGTTGTAGCAAAAATTCAGCCATCTGCAAGTTGTTCTGACGCGCGCTGCACACATTGTTAGAATTACACGTTAACAATGTATTATGGAAATGGTCCGGACCCCCTCGCCTTAATATACGACTTACTTACACTTAGTACACTGAACGAACGGCAATGACAATAGTTTATATAACTTCTAAATAACTGAGATTAGCATTTAGAATCATACCATCTTACTGCGTGATGCTCGGATAAAATCCAAATTATCTTTGTACATTTTACTTACTTACTTACTTACTAACTTACCCCTTTGGACCCTTTCCTTGGACGAACCCCTCCCATATTAAACCTGTGTGTACACCCGTGATTATATAACAAGCAAAATTGAATGTATGTTATAAATTTTAATATTTAAGACCGACGGCTTCGGACGCGTCGGTTCCCCTTTTTTAAAAAGTGTTCATTTAATATTTTAAATGGAAATGTCAGTCGCTTATACTACTCTACTAATTATCTTGAAATTTTACACACATTGTCACAAAAGAAATCGATATATTAGTTTTGATCAATAAATACATAAATAATGCCAATGTATAACCAATATATGTAATTCATTTCGTTTTTTTATATACACCAATAAAAGCCATTTATCATGGTCGATGGCGTTACCAGCAATTGTTAGCTTTTTAACTTAATATATAAGAGCAAGTAGCTACATATATGTCTATAAATGTGTATAAAAACTTCTTGTGTCAAGAATAACATAAATTTCTAGTACAATAAATTGTGTTATTTTAAAATTTTTTGATACTAGCTGGTGCTCGCGACTTCGTCTGCGATGTCTATGATTTCTACGTCATTGTAAGTTTATGCTTGCAAAGTCTCAGCCCGATCGGTTTACAATTGACAAAGTTTTATACAAACTTTCATCCCCTATTTTATCTCCTTGGGGGTAGAATTCATGAAAATCCTTTCCTAGCGGATGTCTACGTCATAACAGCAACCTGCATGCCAAATTTCAGCCCGATCCGTCCAGTGGTTTGGGCTGTGCGTTGATAGATCACTATGTCAGCCAGTCCTTTGAACTATATATATATTTAGATATAATTAAGCCACCTATACCGTTAAATAGAGAACATTTAAAAGTCAAACGATTTTATACAATTATAAAATCACAACAATGTTTATTTTTAGTAAAGCAATGATTATTTTTAACTGGATGCTGATATCCTTTTATCAAAAATGTAAGGTAAAGATATATACGTCTTCAAACAAATTTATCAAGAATATGTTTGACATCTTTAGACGCCATTTTCTTAAAATAAAGTGCGTGTGGCTTGACACAGTATTGCTTATCAGCGTCCACATATACTGACTGGTTTTTATAATACATAATTGTATACATAACTTCACATATCAAGAAAGACTTAATTTCCTGTGGTATATTTGTTTTAAATTGAATTAATTTTAAGGTTATTCGTCATGTAATTATTCCAGCCATACCATTAAATAGACAACGTTTAACAGCCAAACGATTTCATGCAATTATAAAGATGTTAAATTTGTTTATTATTATTACTAAGCAATAAAACAATGGCCACCCGTATTCTAAACATTAAATAAACAGCGAATGCGATAATAACATCAAGGTTTAGTGCAGTAATAAATTCAGTTAATTCAAAACGAAAGAATTTTACTTATAGCGGTGCGCCATATCACCGCGTAATGTGGCGCTAGTATCTGCGGTGCTACTTAACACTAGATGGCGTTGTTAAATCGATTTTGTGGTTCATATCTAAGTTGAACGTTTATCGCCGAAATGCTTTTGACTGGTTTTTTGTTGATGAAGTGCTCAATCGTTCACTTTCTTAATATTATTCGTCCCAGGGAAAATTTCTTTGTACTTTTAACTACACAACGCCATAAAGAGATGTGTGTTAAAATTAAAAAAAAAAAAAATAACTTACCTGCCTTAAATTTTTCAACGATTTTACACACCGCCTCAGAATCAAAACGAGTTATATACAAAATGAATTTTCTTATAATTTTTTACATTAGTATTTCCGTTATTTGAGCAATTATTCTGCTATTCAGGACGGAGACAAGTCAGAAATAAAAGAATCAATATTAAAAGTAAAATAATGTTTTTTTTTTTAATTAAAAAAAAGTATTTTCAAGTGTATCCTGTAGACTCATACCGTATATGAATCATTTATGAAAAATAATTTAAAAAAAAAGATTGAATTTAGTTTTATTACTTTTAAATGTTCTGGTAACTCATGTAAAATGCCCAGTTGACAACCTGTATATAGATATTTTTATCTGTGAGTCTGTGTATTTCTATATTTAAGCATATGTGTCTGTTTTATACCGAAAAATTAATGGCTTTGTAATTGGCTGAATCATTAAAATTATATTTCGTTTGTTATGACTTTTTGTGAAAACTGAAAACGGCTTGACCAAACCCATCCTTAATTACTTTCCTTACTTCCTTTTCCCTTTCATTAATTATTTCTTTTTAATCTGGAAACGCATATGTGTCTCCTCTGGTGCTGCAAATGACCGAGTGCAGGTGATCACTTAACATGGGGTCTCCTGCCTGCTCGTTTACCACTTTTATTGCTTATCACCATAAGAAGTTAATTAAATTTAAATACTGTTATTATTATGTAAATATCTATAATATTATTTTAAATAATAAAATCATAGTATTAATAACAATTCTGTTGAACAATTAAATTATAAAAAATAATTATTATTCTATAATTAATAAATGAGTACTATTTTTGTTGGTAAATTTAAAATTGATTACCTATTGACAGTTCCCAGAAACTTCGCATGCGTATACTTAGGAATTTGATACCTAAAAAGCTTGCCACCCTCTTTTTAACCCCTTAAGGGATAGATTTTCAAAAATCCTCTCCTATTGCACACTTATATTTAAGGAACGTTTGTGCAAAATTTTATTTTAGTAGACCCAGCGATTTCAGCTCTGCGTTAATCGATCAGTGAACATGTCAGCCAGTCAATTTAGATTTTTATATATTTTTCATTACTGCCTTCACCATATTACTTGGTTCAGATCCTAAAAAAAAAAGAAAACAAAAAAAATTAAAGCTCAGTGTTCCCAGTTGTGGGAACTCTTCTAACATTTTAAATTTAATTTTCGTAACATCGAACGGCAAAGGAGACGAATTCTCAGTATAATTTAGTTTTTAATCTCGGAGCTTGTACAATATAATTTGGAAATACATTTTTCCCATATACAACACTGGGGTAACAATTTTTCGATGCCATGTTACCAAAAATATAATGACTGTGCTGTTTACGAAGCTAAGCTATATTTAACCGCTTTAATGTTTTGTATTTCTTTTTTAATATTATAAACTAGCTTACCACTCCCGGTTCCACTCGCGTAACCTATGGGCCGTAGCGTGATGTAATACAGCTATAACCTTCTTCAATAAACAAACTATCCAACGCAAAAATAATTTACATACAAACTTACGAACAAATAATTCTTTATAATATTAATATAGACAAGTCAATCCCCGTAATTTCGCCTGCGTGAAAATTTTCACCCTCTACGCGTGTATTTTTACAAAGTAACATATGTCTTTCAACAAATTCTAATTTATATCTACATCAAAATTCATCAAATCAAATAGAATCAAACATTCATATTTAACATGTAACAAAAATTGATTGAAAAAGTATAAATCCATCTTTTATTTTCTTTTTTCATAAAAGGTATAATGAATAAAAGCAGATAAGTATAAATAATAAACAGTTTTCCTACTAATATTATAAATGTGAACGTTTGTATGTGTGGATGGATGTTTGTTACTCTTTCACGCAAAAACTACTGAACCGATTTGGCTGAAATTTGAAATAAAGATAGCTTATATCCTGGACTTACATTTACTATTCATGCGGATGAAGTCGCGGGTGAAAGTTAGTATCTAATAATACGTTTTTCAAATGTATGAGATTATTGCATATTTCAATATGGAACACATATATATTCGAAACATTAAAATAAGAAACCTCTTTCCGTACTTATTTAGTTTAGATGACTTCAAAATGTTTTGAATGCTGTTAAGCATAACACGCGTTATCAGAATACACCAATATCTCCGGATTCGACTTTTTGTACGTTGACTCATGTAAGGTTGCGTAAATATTTGCAAAAAGAAGATGTAATATTATATCAAAAACTATTTTCATATATAGATTTGTATAAATAATACTGGCAGTTTAGTAATCAACTCGATGGGGTTTTTTTAAAAAAGGAATAGAGATGGACATGACAGATAGAAGAAAAAAAGATTTGGGAAGAATATAATAATTAAGGTGCAGTTAAAGAAAATTAAGGGAAAATTGTAAAAGTAACGGTAATAATCAATGTAAAAGATGTTAATGGAAAATATACAGAAGAGTTGTATTGAATGTGTTTCTCTATTTATTTATTTCCCGGTGACGATGTCGTTTTTCTAATACACATTATAGCTTATCAACATCCAATTGAGAAATGGACGAGAATGTAAAGCTTTTACTCACAAAGGAATGTCTCAATTCGCCCGTATTTATGTGTACACGATATCGATTTTAGTGATGGCTTCGGGCGGGTTAGATATAATTTTGCTACACCTACTTCGTCCTTTCATGGGGTTAAAATTAAAAAAGCTATGTTTATGTGTATTTATTTCTAACCAGAACTAGCTATATTAAATAATGTGATTTTACTTTAAACGATGAAATGACCACTAGACAGTGGTTAGAACACGTCGATCTGAACCGATGATCGCGGTTTCAAACTCCAGCTGAGTTTTAAAGTACTAAATTAGTGTTTAAATTCATCTTGAGCTCGGTGAAGGAAAACATCGTGAGGAAACCTGCATGAGCCACACATTGAGCCACACAGACATTCTGACACATGTATATCCGCCAACCCGCAATGGAGCAGCGTGGTGGATTAAGCTCTAAACCGTCTTTGTCCTGTATTGAGATATTTACAGGCTCTTAATTTACTTTTTTATTACTTTAAAATTGACGGACTTTCGTACAATCAATCATCCCTTATTTTACTCCCTTAGGGGTGCATTTTCCAAATATCCTTTCAGAGTAGTTTTATCTGATAATAAGTTTTTTAAAGTATAAATTAATCTATATATTGAAAAATATGGAACGCACTTGAAATTCGAAACAAAAATCAAAAATCTTAAATATTTGAAATACTTTTTCTTAGACAATGTGTTAAATAGATCAATCTGATTTAAATTTATTGCTCCTTTTATCAAAAAAATAAAAGAAAAGGTGGATATATACTTCTTCAAACATATTTATTAAGAGTAGCTTTGACATCTTTAGACGCCATTTTCTCAAAATGGAGTCCGTGTGGCTTAACATAGTATTGCTTATCATCGTCCATATATACAATATAATATAGTATAGTATGTTTTATGTATTAAAAAAATTTAATATAGTCTTTAAACTTATTAAGTGGCAAATGTAAAATTTGTTGCGGGATTATAATAGACTAGTTCCTCGAAGCTTCGTCCGCGTATATTTAGACATTTCATACCTGACAAACTTTCAACTTCTTAACCCTTAAGGGGATAAGTTTTAAAACATCCTTTCTTAGTCCACACTTACGATACCTAAAGAACGTTTGTGCAAAATTTCATGTTTCTAGACCCAGTGGTTTCAGCTCAGCGTTGATCGATCAGTCAGTGAATATGACATCCAGTCAGTTTTGATTTATATATTTATAATATATGGACGCGAATACCAATATTTCCAAGAATTCCTTAAATCATAATAATGATGATAAAGAAGTCCTAATTCCCTAATAGGAGAATAAGAAGCGGGACATTTGGGCTTCCAGCTCTCTCACTCACCGTAAAAAAAGGCTATACAAGCTTCTTTACATCGTTTTTCTATGTTCTTATAATACTGCCCAATTCGAGCCTTTATAGCTGTAGTCAGTAAGCTATGGCTAGGCTCTACCCAGGGCCGGATTTACCCTAAGTGCCGCCCTGGGGCACAGTAAAATTGCAACCCTGAGGCACAATGGAAAATTCCGTTCCTTTACCTAAATCATTACCTATACCTACCTACTAAAACTAGTAGTACATAAAGCACTCTTTAAAATTTAAGAGAAAAGTTTAGTAGAGTATAATATATTTAAATTTACGTTGACGATTTAAATATGTAGGTTTAGTATGAAATTCACATAGCGATATCATTTTAAAAAGAGTAGCTATGGAGTTTCTTGCCGGTTCTTCTCCATCGTATCTACATTCCGAAACGGTGGTCATTATTAATGTAATATTTTCTTATTTAGTATTAACGATTCAAAGCATATTTCTATTTTAATTTTTAAATCTTTATACCCTAATTTTGACACCCTGGCCACAAGCCCCTATAGCCCATAGCAGATCCACAGTAAAAAGCTCTGTCTCAAAATGACTTTTAACTCTTAGATATAACTCCATAGCATCGCTTCCACATACCACAAGCTCAAATAACAAGAACCGTATCATAATGTGTACGTCATGATTATCATTAAAACCGGGCTGACCGAAAGCGTATCATCTTAATATTCATAATTTCCTTCATTGAGGATGTGTTATTATGTATATTTTTTTGTCTTATGTAACTATGTATATGTATAATTTATATAATGTTGACACGGTGATGGTATAGAGTAGAGAAGATGGTAGAGATGCACGTTGACTAGTTGTAAAAATTATGATATAAAAAGCGTTCTCTGAATTTTTTAAGTTTTATTTTTTTTATAATTTGTCTATGTGGATAAATACATAGATGACTTTATACTACAAATTTACATAACATAGATACAAAAAACAACTAACGTACACACATACTTTTTACGTTCACATTTAGAAAAAATGGCGTCTAAAGATGTCGAACCTATTTTTAATGAATTGTCTTAAAGAAGTATATAATCCTGATTTTATTTTCTGTTCTGCTAATAGGTAAAATGAATTAAAAGCACCTTGTTATAGTAAAAATTTCATCAAATAAAAAGTTTCTTTTAAAGTTAATATATAAGTCTATTACATATTGAAATATATGGAACGCACTTCAATATTCAAAACATTAAATTAAGAAACTTTCTCCGTACTTAGTTTATTTGACTTGAAAAAAATTACAATAATTTAAATACGTGACGCATAATTGGATGCTGATAAGCAATATTGTGTCAAACCACAAAAAGTCAAATTTGGAGATATTAATGTATTTTGATACTACGTCACTTATTTAACATCAATCAAAAAAATTCAAGTCATCTAAACTGAATAAGTATGGAAAAAAGTTTCTTAACTCAATGTTTCGAATTTCAGGTGCGACCACACATTTATAAAATAACCTCAAATATTTAAAAACTTATTATTAGAGAACATATTAAATAAATCTATCTGCTTTTGATTCAATATACATTTTATCAAAATAGAAAAGAAAAGATGAATATATACGTTTTCAAACAATTTTATTAAGAATACGTTTGACATCTTTAGGCGCCATTTTCTCAAAACGGAGTCCGTATGAGTTGACACAGTATTGCTTATCAGCGTCCAATTAACATACATCAATATCTCCGATTTTGACTTTTTGTGGGTTGACACATTGTTGCTTATCAGTCATATTATATTGTAATTTTTTCAATTAATTTACAACATTTAATATTATAATAAAAACCCTCTATTACCTAAATTTATTATTTCTATAGCATTGTGAACTATCTATAAGCATCACACTCTGTATAAGCGATTATGTTAATGCCGATCAAACTTAGCTAGTTTCGGGGCTAATGTGGGATAGAATAATGATACGCATCTGTCCTGAGCCGTTTACCGTGAAACTCTTTGCATAAATTAACCGATCCTGAGAAGGTTTGTGACTAATACATATTTTTAACTTATAAAAAAGCACTGTGAAGACAAAAAATATTTTTATCTAATGATGTAGAATTGTTTGTGAAATAGCTTAAAAACAGATTAACTAACTTACTGACTACAGCTCGCATACTGGCTCGATGGGGGCAGTACCACACTCTCACAAAAAATTGGCGGGAAGTAACTAATATAGCTAATGAGAGAGCTGGAACCACTTCTGTGGGTTTTAAACAGATCATCTTATTTTTTTAAACTTCCTTTGCTCAATACAAATAAATAAAATTGCTAAACAAACTTGTAATTTAATGTTTAAATAAGACTTCAGTAATTGAAAAAAAAACAAAGACTAGACTGCCTCATTAAAGTGCAAATAATCCGCCATTTTGGATTTTCACAAATTTTATGCACTCTGTGACACTCGCGTCATCAAGGCGAATCTAATGACATATGATTTATCAAAATCGTTTATAACGTTTGACTTGTTACGAACGGACATATGTACATACAGATACATGTAAATTTTTCTGAAAATCTTCGAATACAATTTTTCTAAACTTTAAAATCGGTCACGTGGTTTCTTTCAACAAATTTCTGTAACTTTCATAGTTTCAATTTTCTTCCCACTGACTTATCTAAATGAATCATTCTGTACATGAGACAAACACATAATCCTCGTCTTGAATTACAAAGTCGGGAGATAACATTTCTATGTCATCTCCAACGAATATCATAATCTCCAGAAAACAAATCCGTTCTTACCAAAAACTAAAAACATCTCCAGCCATAATAACAACTCGTGCTCGTTGGAAATAATATCATGAAATTACGTCCGAAAACCAATCAAAACGTGTGGCCAAAACATTAATATTATGCGAAATTCAATAAACCATTAAATTACTTGTTTCCTTACAAATTAAAGGTAATTGCTTCAAAACCGCATTGACTATGGCGGCTATAGTTTATCATTACGCCTCCAACAGGACGGACAAGTCGATATTATATATTAAAAACAAAAAAAAATATTGAAAAAGAATTTGTGAAAAAAACTTTCGAGTGAATACGAAAAGTGACGCTAAAACTGTGACAATTAATATAGACTTTCCAATTTATACTAATCTGTATAAATTATGTGACAAAAAATTGGATACTTTCCACTTAATACAATTATATTGATAATCGTATGTGAAAATATGTTTCCGTATAATACGATTTTCGGGAATAATTTATTTTTATTTTGTGTGTGTTTTAAGCTTGGAATAATAAGCCGTGGTGGATTTTCGTTGTTTATTTCAAAAGAAAAGTGTTGAACGTTTTTTTTAATCGAAAGTGTATGACTTAATTCAAGGATTCAAGTAGTGTTGTACTTTTTTCTATTCGAGTGATAACTGTCGATCGAAACTGTGTGATTATTTTACGATTTCAATCACCTGGACAACTCTACACGTTCACGTCAGAGCGGTCCGTCTAAACATAGCAACAATGTCAAATCGACACTCTCTTCGTTTTTCTACAGCGCTTATAGAAAACACGATACTCATGAAATAAAACATGCACATGTATAATCTTTTTTTCTTAACTTGTCTCAGACATATGAACACTGATAAGCAATATTGTTTCAAGCCACACGGACTTTATTTTGAGAAAATGACGTCTAACCATGTCAAAGCTCTTCTTAATCAATTTTTTTTAGACGTATATATCCATCTTTTCTTTTCTATTTTGATAAAAGTTGTAATATTTTAAAAGCCGATTAATTAATTAATATTTAATATATTATCTAATTATAAGTTTTTCAAATATTTGAGATTATTGTATAAAATATTATTATTCATTATTGTTAAAATCCGTATTTATTTAGTTTAGATAACTTCAAAATTATTTTTAATAATGGTAAATAGATGACACATTACCAAAATACATCAATGTCTCCTGACCTGAATTTGACTTTTTGTGGGTTGACACATTATTGCTTATCCGCATTCATATATGACGTACTTCTAACTACACATAAGAAATAGACACGAGAAATTATCGTTTGAATGAATGAACTGATACATTTTTTATAATAAAATATTGTAATGAAAAATAATGTTCGAAAATTCGTGATTTCCGTTCCAGATATTGTTACCAAATAATACAAGTATAGAAGAATAGACTATACAGTTTTAGGAAAATAATTTAAACGAACTCGTTACACTCTTTTTTACGTTATAATTTTAATAGAGAATCAAGATCCTGATCAGTCATAATGACACTTTACATCGTATTTATACTAATATTATAAAGCTGAAGAGTTTGTGTGTTTGAACGAATCGAAAAATTCTTATATTTATTGAGGAAGGCTATTGGCTATATTGAAGCTGATAGCCAATAATGTGTTAAGCAACTAAAGGTCAAATTCGGAGATATTGATGTATTCTGATAAAGCGTCAACATAATTTAAAAAATTTTAAAGTCACCAAAAATAAATAGTTACAGAAAAAGGTTTCGTAATTGAATATTCGGAATATTGAAGTGTGTTCCATATTTTTAATATGCAAAAATCTCATATTTTTTAAAAACTTTTTGTTTAGTCGGCCATTTTGTTTTTTCCATTTTTTATGCTATGACATTCGCGTCTTCAATCGACGCAGACCGATGACATAAATGCGTACATAAACACACACATAAGCTGATAATCACATTACACTCCTTAGTGTCGCGCAGTGGGGTAAAAGATGAACATAATCGACATAGTCGTTCTAAAGTTGTGACCAAGGGAAATATGGATTCATTTATATTTTTATATATTATATTATTCTACATAATAAGCAAATGTAATTTAAATTTAGTATCTATGTTTCCGTTGACTATAAAAGTATTTTTATGTCTTAAACATTTCATGTTAAATTACATATGTTTAATGAGAAAATCAAGCTTCCGAAGCTTTTATAGCGAAAGCTCTTAAAACTATAATAGACTGGCTTCCGTCCGCGATTGGAACGGTTCAGTAAGTCGATAAAAGACTTTATTAATATAAAAAATATATAATTTATTTTATTTAATTTTTAATTCCTCCATTAATATTTTTATTGTATTTTTCTTTTTCGATTTGTTTTGTATGAATTTTGTGTTTCTTTTATTAAGTACAAAAAATAAATGCCTGAAATAAATTAAATCTCCGAAAATTGTTACAGATATTATACATATATTATGCAACTTTGCAGTTTATATTGGTGAAAGTTATTTTACAATCAGAGAAGCAGTATGGAGATTGATACTTTGTCTGTGAGCTTCTAGCATCGCGTACGTCAAAATGAAAAATTTTTAATATACACTATTTGATATTGATCCAAAAGATATCGTTTTATAAATTACTAGCTTCCGCCCGCGAGTTCGTCCGCGTGGAATGGTTACTTTGGGCTAATAATGCATTAGTTTAGAACAAATTTGGTTAGCATAAAATAGGTTATAGTGAGCTAACCTTAAAAGTTAGACATATGCTGTCGGGGACTTTTTTTTAGATCTTTTAAAGGGGAACAATTCTATCATACATTATTTTTGCGAAACTTTAACCGTTTACGCAGCGCACGTAGCGTAATAATCTCTCAATAGGAAAATATCCCCCGATTTTGGAACATTCTTCATTGGTGCTCCGCTCCTTTTGGTCTAAGCGTGATAATATATAGCCTATAGCCTTCCTCGATAAATGGGCTATCTAACTGTGAAAGAATTTTTCAAATCGAACCAGTAGTTTCTGAGATTAGCGCGTTCAAGCAAACAATCAAACAAACAAACTCTTCAGTTTTATATATTAGTATAGATCTATTTTACACTTCATGTACTTAAATTTATATTTATTACTGATTCATAATTGGATGCTAATAAGCAATACTATGTCTAGTCACACGTACTTCATTTTGAGAAAATAGCGTCTAAAGATTTCAAACCTATTCTCAATTTTATTTGTCTCCTCTCTTCTATTTTGATTAAAAGTTTAATGAATCAAAGGGAGATTGGTATAATGAAAAGTTTTATCGAATAATAAGTTTTTTAAACATATAAGATAATTGCAAATCGCAAAAAATGTAACACTGCAATATTCAAAACATGAAATAAAGAAACTTTTTTACGTACTTATTTAGTTTAGATGATTAAAAAAAATACTTGTATAATGATAAATACGCGATGAGTGATGACTTATAAGAATACATCAATAACATCGAATTTGACTTTTTGAGGGTTGACACATTATTGCTTATTAACATCCTATATCGTTGTATTATGTCCGAGTAAGGTAATGCCTTTATAAATTGTAGGGTATTTCTGTATTACTGTAAGGTTTATATACGTGTCCCACTGCTGGGTACAGGCCTCCTCTCCTATTAAGGAAAAGGTTTAGAGCCTAATCCATCACGCTGCGCCGCCATGAGGTGGTATACATGTGTTAGAGTATCTCCCGACATATGCAAGTCTTCTCACGATGTCTTACATCCGATCACGAGCATTATTTTTATTTAAGCTCACTTAAGCAATTGAATTCAACGATGCTAATCGGAACTCGCGAATATAATTTGAGGTTTACGTATTCTTATAAATGTTTACCTTAATTTTTACCTTCATAATGACAGTGTTTATTAATTTATGTAATAAATACACAAAAATATACATAGATATTTACGTCTTCAAACATTTTTTTTAAGAATGGTAAGATTTGACATGTTTAGACGCCATTCTAAGGTAGTTCTAATTCTCTTGTCACTAATAAGAATTGTATTAATAATTGTAAATATAAAAAGGCACGGGTAATGACCATGTATGAGGCCATGGATCTTGTTTATTTATATTAAACATAAATGTTACAATAAAACATATTCGTTAGTAGTATTAAGTTCAGTGTTTTTCTAAACACAAATTATAATGAATATTTAATTTCATTTAAAATCTAATTAATTTGAATAACAACCAAAACAACAATAACTTACCTATTAAGTGCTTAAAGTTAAAATAGCTTACGCCATAACGTTAATATGTTAAGTTAATGAGAATAAAAATGGCGGCGCCGTAAGCCGTTATAGAAATTAGTTTTTTTTAGTGTTCCGTTAGTTTAAATATGTTAACTGAACTCAATAAGAATACCTTATACAAAATATAATAATATCTACATAATAAACTTTGAATATAAATTTTATAAATTGTTTTTTAAAGCTGTTTAGTAGCTTACTTGGATGCTGATAAGCAATAATGTGTCAACCCACAAAATGTCAAATTCTGAGATATTGATGTATTTTGATACTGCATCAACTATTTAAGATTATAAAAAAATCAAGGTCATATAAACTAAAAGATACGGAAAAAGTTTCCTAATTAATTGTTTCGAATTTCAAGTGCGTTTTATATTTGCAATTAATACAATAATGACAAATATTTGAAAAACTTTTTATTAAGCTTACTTTACCTTTTACCAAAAAATAAAAGAAAAGTTCGATATAAACTTCTTCAAACATATTCGTTAAGAATAGGTTTGACAACTTTAGACGCCATTTTCTGAAAATGAAGGCTGTGTGGCTTGACACAGTATTGTATATTAGCGCCCATATATTGAAGTATTCTAAGTATGACACTCAATCGCTAGCAAGTCTTTTTGATTTTGATAAATTTAAAACTGAAAAATGATTTTGATAATTTTAGTAAATTGTAGCAATGATATTATATTATGATAGATGTATTACGAGCTTACGGATTTTGGCACACAGAATGACGATCATTTTGGACGACGTTACCTAGCAACCAGCGACTTAGACAAGCGAGAGTATTTTGGACCGACAAGTAAATATTTTTTTTATATATAAATAAACGCATCACACTCAACATTAAGATTTAGGTCCCCATTAAGATATCATGACCTTGTGTCAGGGATCCGGAAACACATACAATCCTAACACAAACACCCAGACCACGACATCCGTATGGCCAACACAGACGTTTGCCGTGAGCGGGGATCGAACCCGCAACCGTTAGCGCTTTAGTTAGTTCCAGTGACCATTGCACCAACGTGTCTGTCAAACGACTGACGAACTGGTCAAAGTTGGATAGATATTGATCGTTAACATATTTATGTAACATATTTATAGTTATAATATAAGATACAATTTAATGTGGTGCAATCACCAACTTCTTCGGCTTTAACATTATTGGTATTGACTCGATGAACTAAGGTTTGAAAATAAAAAAAAATCATAAGCAACATATTTTTTAAAGATTTTTTTACAATAATCATCATTTAAAATAAGGATGGGGAAAAAAAATTAAAAATTTTAAAACATTACGAGGAAATCAAGTAAACGATTTAAAATTATCCAAAACGGAAAAAAAATATTAGTCTATGATCTGTTTTTAATGATGGCCGCCAGGGACGCTATTACGTTCCAATTTCAAATTCAAATTTCGATGCGCAGGCGCCACACTGCTGGCGCGATTTGGCTGCGGTTTAGAAAAAAATATATAGTCATTCGAATATCCGGGTTAGGTAAATAAGGGTAGGGGTTCATTGTCTGGGGCGGGATAATATGGTCTCCGAGTTGCGGTCGACATAATCATTATTCTCAATGAAATCGATTATATTTTTTTATATAATTATTATATGTTTTGAACACATTTAGACTTTTAATAAAAATGTAAGCAAAATTGGTTTCTTGGATAAAATAAGTTGATGTTAAAACAGTCGCGGATTCAGTTCTGTGCTAGCATATCTAAGTTTCTAAGTACTTACTTCGATTTAAGGTAAAGTTAAGTTAGTGAAGGAAAACATTGTATTGCTCATGACATTTTTACTTTCAATAAATAAGTCAGATCAAGGCACACTTGCATAAATTCGTTCAAGTGTTATAGAAATTTACATGTATAATTATCATATTATATCTGTAAACTAACTGCCCCTCGCGGTTTTACTCGCGTTTCTGGTTACTGCTTTTCTTCTATGAGTCGTAGCGTGATGTAATATAAGCCTTCCTCAATAAATAAACTATCTAACACAAAAAGAATTTTTCAATTCGAACCAGTAGTTCCTGAGATTAGCGCGTTCAAAGAAACAAACAAAGCTTTATAATATTACTCAGGTTGTCTGGCAGAAATTGCTTATTAGCAATAAGACCGCCTGGTTGTACATCTTCCTACTATTGTTTGTAAACATACCACTTATGTTCTAATGTTTTTCTTGGTGCACAATAAAAGTATATTATTATTATTATTAGTAGTAGAGATATATAAAAGGCACCGTTATCGACTGACTCATCAATCAACACACATCTTAAAGTACTAAACGGATTGCGCTGAAATTTTAGCATATATAGAGTTATTATTTTCTTTTTTTTATTTTATTTAAATCACACTTACTACATTCTCATTTTACATTTACAATAACAAAAAAATATACTAGTATAATAATAATTCACTGTGATTCATAAAATGAAAAGTAACAATAGATTAAAATTAAATTTTGAAGAAAAAATGGAATTAAAAACATCATTCTCAGATATAAATATGCTTTATTGTACACGAATATACAGAGTTAATTACACAAAAAGAATGGTGAAGAGAAGATAATACACAAAAGGCGGTCTTATCGCTAAAATAGCGATCTCTTCCAGACAACCTTTGGGTACAGGACATGAAATTAAATAAAGCGACATGGAGGTGTACCAATATTATAAAATAAATATATATAAATAAATGTATACTTATACATGTACATGTATAACAAATATCATTTCATAATAAGAATAATTAAAAAAATATAAAAAAAATTACACAAAAACTCATCATGAAATTGGATGCTGATAAGCAATAATGTCTCAACCTGCAAAAAGTCAAATTTGGAGATATTGGTGTATTTTGATACTGCATCACCTATTTAACATTATTAAAAAGATATTGAAGTCATATAAACTAAATAAGTACGGAAAAAAGTTTCTTAATTAATTGGTTCGAATTTCAAGTGCGTTACATATTTTGCAATTTATACAATAATCTCAAACATTTGGCAAACTTTTTATGAGATAATATATTAAATATATCAGTCTGATTTTAATTTATTATACCTTTTATCAAAAAATAAAAGAAAAACATATACTTCTTTAAACATATGTGTTAAGAATAGGTTTGACATCTTTAGACGCCATTTTCTCAAAATGAAGTCCATGTGGCTTGACACAGTATTGCTTATCAGCGTCCAATTTATAGTAATCAAAAAAAATATTTCTAAAGGCTGAGGAAGAATCATAAAAAATATCAATGCCTGGTATTGATTAAATAATACTATTATAATCATTACACAATCTCACTAACTATTATGACATAGACACGCGAAATTTACCCCCTAAAAGGTAATACGAGTTCTCAAAGTTTCTATGGAAAAATCAAACTTAGGGAGTCTAGTAAGATGGCTGCGGTATTACTTCCATTGTCAAGACGAATCCTATTAAACTGCTCTATGCCGAAAATTACACTTATAAGTTTTGCTCTCGGACATTAATAAAGAAATAGATAACGTCTGGGATTCTACAAAATTGCGTATCTGGTTTTTCCTATAAAGTCTAAATTGAAGCAAAGATTAAATAATTGATAAGACCTTAATTTTCCATCACGCAGTATTAAATTAAATTTTTTACTTTAAGTATTCATTTTACGAATATCGATTATATAATTTTTAGCTAAATTGTTTTTTCAATAAAAGAGTACTTTAGTTAGTTTTCAGTAAAAGGTAGTGGTTTTGCACTGTCCCCAACGGTAAGTTCTTTGTCGATGCTTTACACCTGAAAGACAGTCAGTGCCTTATTTTATACATTCACACCTTTCGTAATTAGTTACTACGTATCTCTTGCAAGGTTACAGAGATGATTTATATCTATTACGAGAATGAAGCTTACAAGTGTAATTTTCGCCTATGACCTCTGTTACATCCTGGTATGAGTCCAATCAATGGATAATGTCAATATAACACCTTACTGATTTTCTATACAAGAATTTTGCTTTGGCTTCGCTCGCTTTTATGTAGATTATATTATGACGGACAACCTAATTAAGCCATTTTTACTCTCTGGTATTGTACTATCCTATGTCCTTTTATGTATATAATATGTATGAACAATTTTATGTTAATTATGTAGGTAGTTGGGACGTAAAGCGATACAAATCAAGAACTAACATTAGTATTTTAATAATTTTCTATCAAGTGAATATTTATATCATGATGAACTGTTGAATGTATGTATAACATACATCTAACTATTCATGTAGAGATATAGAAAAATGACCCCAATAAAAAAGGGATACATTTTCACATTTTCCCCTCGCGAAATAATAAACGCGCAAATCACCCCACGTCTTACCCCCGCGGCGGTTCACGCTCGACTGACGCGGCACAATGCCGTTGATTCGTAAACTACCCGCGCGCAATGATTGGTCCTTATAGAAAGACAATTTTACGGTTTAAACTAGTGGAATGATTCGCTTGTTAAGGGCTTTTGTTATTTTTATGGCGAAAAGGATAGTTTTGTATTTTTATTAATTAATTTATATGAAATATATTATAGACTAGCTGTCCCTTGCGGTTTCACTCACGTTTATGGTTACTGCTTCGCTCCTATGTCGTAACGTGATGTAATATAGTCTTTCTCAATAAATAAACTATCTAACACATTTTTTAAAGTATTTCTGAGATTAACACGTTCAAAGAAACAAAAACTCTGCAGCTTTATAATATTAGTAATGTTTTAAAATTAAAATAATTTTAATAAGTATGTCATTCGAGTAAACGAAATTACGGATTTTGTTTTTAAAGTCGTTTGCTCTTTTATAAAAAGCATTATTACATATGTCTTCGTACAAAAGTGATTTGAGAACTTATTAAAGTTTTTCATCAATTTACAACAAAATAAACTAAAACCGCACGGCATATGGATGCTCATAAGTAATAATGTGTTAATCCACAAAAAGTCAAACTTGGAGGTATCGATGTATTTTGATATTACGTCGCTTAATTAACATTATCCAAGTCATCTAAACTAAATAAGTACGGAATAAAGTTTCTTAATATAATGTTTCCGTTTCAAGTGCGTTCCATTTTGCAATTTATACAATAATCTTATATATATTTGAAAAACTTATTATCAGTTAAATCTTTTAATTAAGTATATCAATTAACTTTTTATTCATTATATATTTTATCAAAATAGACAAGAAAATATGGGCATTAAATCCTTCAAACAAATTTATTAAGAATAGGTTTGATCTTTAGACGCCATTTTCTCGAAATTGAGTCTGCGTGGTTTAATAATACCTATTACTACAAGACTTTTTAAATAAAAAGGAACGGACTTCAAACGCGAAACACGCAATTTACTTGAGTGACAAACTTATTCCAGTTATTTTGCTTTAAAAACGAAACCACTAAATCGATTTTGATAAAATTTCCACGAGAACAATCGGTGAGTATACTCTTTCAAACAAAAAAAGAATTAACCAAATCGGTCCAGCCGTTTTCGAATAATCGGTGAACTTATAAAAAAAGGAATTGAGAAATTCATCCTTGTTGGAAAAATAAAATGTTATTATTAATAATAATAATACAAAACACTTAAGGAATTAACAATACATTTAAAACTATATAAATTACATTTAATAGCGAAACAAATAAATCACAAGCCGCCATTAAAACATCATTAACGAACTGTCATCTCAATGTAAATAATATTTATTGTAGTGCTCCATCATGTTACTACCCATGAAAAATTACCATTGGATGACCAGCGCACCAAGACCCATACTCCCCTTAAAAGGTCTTAACGAATGTATTAAAAACTTGCCGCGGATAGACCATGTTTAGCTGGACAAGTCCCACCATTATGCCTGTTGAATATGAGCTGAGTAAAATATATGCATCTCTTTTTCTCCCATCTTAATACTATTATAAAGTTTATGATGGATTTTTGGATGGATGTTTGTTGCTCTTTCATGCAATAACTACTGAACAGATTTTGATGAAAATATATAATTTTGGATATATATCAGCATAACACAGAAGAAAATGTTAAATAGTGATGTTCGTTCATAGAAATCTATTTAATATGGTAATATTTATTTTCTTTCTAATTATATTTTCTTTCTTAAGGTCCTATCTATCTTTATACGAAAATTATTGTAATAATAATAATAGTAGCTTACAGATGGCAGATTTATTTCCTACTCACCCACCTACTTTACACATCGTTATATTTTGGACAATTCTATGTGTTATTCTGTATTATCTATATATATAAAAGCGAAAGGTCACTCACTCACTCATCATGAAATCTCAGAAACTACAAGTGCTAGAATTATCAAATTTTGCATGGGGGTTCTTTTGAGGACGTAGATGCATACTAAGGCGGAATTTAGCAAAATTCAACCCCTAAAACGGGGGTAAAACGGGGGTTGGTTTGTATGAAAGTTCTATGTTAAACGCGTGTGAACCCGCGAGTGCCGCTAGTTACCTACATTAACGTAAAGGTTACTAAGGATATTTATAATTTTAAAACTAAATATACATCCTATATTTTTAACTTTCGCGATTTATATTTATATTTTATATGTATTTATTTATTTAATCGATACACCACAGTATTTGAAATATAACACTTAAAACAAGAAAACAGAAAAACGACAGACACAACTTCAAACACTTAATAGGTATATACAGCATTAACATAATAGTTACGTTAGCCTCCAATGACAATTTTCTAACTACACTCTATCCAATAAATACTACAGACTGCAATAACACGCTTATTAATTATTTAACATTTAAACAATTGGTAAAAAAATAAAAATTAAATGAAGTAAAAAACACTAACAGTAAATACACAAGTGACAATATAAGATTCTTAGAGATAATACCATAATTCATAAAATTAAGCAAAATATAACAATCCAAAAACAACAACAATAAAGATATCATGTTTACAATAACGCTTATATAAGGACTCAGCTTAGTCGTTATATAAGGACTCAGCTCTTCTCTTCTCAACTTCGAAACGTCGGGCAATAAAAAGGTATTATTACTATTAACTATACACAACATAACGCTCTTTCCCGATAACGAATAGTAACGATAAAATAATGTAAAACCGTACGGCGTATGGATGCTGATAAGCAATAATGTGTCAATCCACAAAAAGTCAAACTTGAAGGTATTGATGTATTTTGATATTACGTCGCTTAATTAACATTATCCAAGTCAGGTAAACTAAATAAGTACGGAATAAAGTTTCTTAATATAATGTTTCCGTTTCAAGTGTAATTATTACTATTAACCGCGATAAGACCCGTTATATTAAACATAAAAATGTACATCGCAAGCGAAGCCACGAGCATAAGCTAGTCTTAAATATTGTGATAGAGAAGGACGGATTACAGAGGGTCGCGTTGCATATCATTATAACATGTCAGTAGGAAATGATGGAGTATTGCTGTCTCCCTTTTTTATGGTTACGAAATGTGCGTGCGAGCGAGACGGCTAATGTGGAATGTTTGTACTATGAAAATGTGTACGGGAATTTCATTAATGTACTTATCTCTTTTTCTGTTTCGAGGCGTTAACGTTAATTTTTTTTGTATTTTTATTGATTGTATTAGAATTTTATTTTGAAATATTATTAAATGGATCAAAAATTCTATATCGATACCTCCCACGTAAGTTATTGTAAGCCACAAAAATGCCGTTAGCGTTTTTACTGAATACTACACGAATTTGCATTGCCTAATGCATTCAAAGTGAAAAAATACCAAAAATCTTTTTTTTTTTTTCAAGGAAAGTTACAACAGAATACGCCTGAAAAAAGACGTATTTTGTTGTAGCTTTCAAACTAAAACGGATTAAAAGTGCTCTACTGTAAAATTGTAATTTTGGGGTTACAACAACTTACGTGGGAGGTATCGATATAAATGATTTGACTGTTAAACACTCATTTGACTAATTAATTATTTTTTGTGTGTGTTTGTAATTGTCAGATTAAGGTGTATATGATTGACAATATTCGAAGAAAATATGGATTATGGAAATGTGAAAAATGGTTAAAATAGTCTCAATGAGTGAGTGTCTCAATTAGTAAACTCGCGCGAAACCGGGGCAAACAGCTAATTTGAAAAGAGATCTATAGTCTATTCTTCTTTGCTTGTCTTATTAAGCAGACAAATTTAGCATATTACTAGCCACAGATAAGAGTTAAATAAGAAATTATCGATTGAATGATTGAACTGAATCATTTTTTATTATGCAAAATTGTAATGAAAAATAATTGTTCGAAAATTCGTGATTTTCATTCATTGCTACCAAATAAAAACAAATAAAGAAAAATACTATAAATAAATAAAATTTAATAAAAGACTATGAATAACATTTAGTTAAAGTTTTTTCCCTTTAATATTTGGACGCTGATAAGCAATAATGTGTCAACCCACAAAATGTTAAATATGAAGATTCTATATTCTGATAATGTATAGAAATTAAATTAAATCATCTTCATCTAAACTAAATAAGTACAAAAAAAAAGTTTCTTAATTTAATGTTTCAAAATTTCAAGTGCCTTCCATATTTTATAATTTATACCATAATCTTATATATTTTAAAACTTATTAGTAGATAAAACTTTTAATTATACCAATCTGTATCGTTGTCTTAGATTTTCGCGATTATTATTCATTGAAATAAAACTATTTTAAACGGATCTAAATCGCGTATAATTATTTTTATCATCCCGACGTTTCGAGCACTTTGCAGCGTTCGTGGTCACGGGTAGACCAATACCAATCTGTATACCAATCTGTTTTTAATTAAAAATAAGTTTTATCAAAACAGAAAGGAAAAGTGGGGTAGATACTTCTTCGAACAAATTTCTTCAGAATTGTTTTGATATCTTTAGACGCCATTTTCTTAAAATGTCGTCCGTGTAGCTTGACACAGTATTGCTTATCGCCTTTTATTTGTTAACTCATAACTTCGTCATTAATACCTTTAATAACCTTATGTAAGGTATATAAAATTAGCATAAACAGTTTAAATTAATATTTATGTAATTGTAATTTCGAGCAATAAAATCAGCAAAATACATAGGTATAATTTACATTACCGGTTAGTAGTTAAACAGTAATTATGTGTTAAAATTTTTGTATATAGAAATAATTTTAGAAAATTGACTCTAAAAAAATATTAACTGTCATAGATGGACACTGATAAGCAACACTATGTCAAGACACGAACTTCATTTTAAGAAAATGGCGTCTAAAGATGGCAAACCTATTCTTAATAAATTTGTTTGAAGTATGTACATATATATCCATCATTTCTTTTCTATTTTGATAAAAGGGATAATAAGTTTAAAGCAGATTGATATAATTAAAAGTTTTATCGAATAATAAGATTTTCAAATATATTAGATAATTGCAAAATATTGAGTACTCTTTAATTTTGTCCAGAATCAGCGAAGTAATCGGTGTACATACTCGTACATGAAAAAAGTCCACGACGAATTGCGAACCTCCTTCTTTTTAGATGTCGGTTGAGAAAGGCATAAAAATTCATCCCTTTGATTTTGTAACTTTAATGTTTAACACATTCCCTGCCGCCGACACGCCAGGCGTGTCCATTTACAATTCATTGAACACACAGTGGCAGTGAATGTTTTAAATAAAATCAACACTAAATTTGACTGAGGTAGAGCCTAGCTGTAGTCTGACTACAGCTCGTATACAGACTGACTTCACTGAAATAGTCGCGTTTTCGTACGGTGAGTGAGAGAATCTAATCCACTCCCCAAATCTTTATGTCCTATTCCCTTTCAGAATCAGACGAGGCAGAATTCGAAGAACACAGAAGATCAGCGTGAAGTAGCTAATATGGCTACATTTCGCGCAGTGAGTGAGTGAACTGGAAGTAATTTCCTCTTCCATTCCTTTCCTTACTTCCTTTTCCCTCCATCCCTTGCTCTTTTTAAGCTGGCAACACATTTGATGCTCCTCTGATGCTGCATATATCACTTAACATCAGATGGTCTACACGCTCGTTTGATCGATATTTTTACCCGACTGCGCAATGCGATAGAAGGTAATGTGTTTATCATTCTATGTATATATGTAGGTTTGTATCTTTGTGGCACTATTTAGACCAAACACGAAAGCTAAATTTTGATACATGTCCTGTCGTTTAATTCGTCACGACGTCGCGAATGTCATAGAAAGCATAAACATTTAGAAAAATCAAAATGGCCGATTTTAAACGCCATAATGTAAAAAAGAAAAAAATTAAAATCGTTATACTGATACCGTTGAATAGGTATTTAAAAATTATTTTTCGGTTTCTCATATCGTTTTTCAATCAAAATAACGGTTTAAGATCTATAACGATTTGAAGTTGCTTAATAACGATTCTTACTTATACGCTCTTGGACAGAACTGATATTGATACAGTACTGCTGACTGCAGATGCTCTTGTTACGCAGTTGTTTTTTTAATACTTACTCGTTTAAAAAAAACAACTGACGTTTAAAAATAAATATTTAATTCAAAAAGCAGAACCGTGGTTAAAATGCTAGTTATTTATAAATAGAAAGAGTTGAGCGTTTCGACGGCAGGGAAAGCGTCGTGAATTCAGCGAACGAAAATATTTTAGCAGAATGAATACTTTAGACGCGATTTCGTTGGACAGGGTTCTGTAGCAGTTTAATTTATTATTTGTTGTCAATTTTTGTGTTAATAGTTAAGTTTAATATATAAAATATTCGATACTAATGTAATAAAGAGGGAGCGAATTTTGTTTATGCAAAGTAAACGCCAGAATCTTTGAACCATTTTAAAAATAATGATACTATTGGAGAGGCACTTTATTCTAGATGGTGATCAGGCTAAAATGTATGTAACAAAGGCTAGTTTAAACAAATACCGCAACATTTGGTAACTTAAAATGTCTATGAATAATATTCGACTTTTGACCTCTAGGTTATCACTATCTATCACTAATATGAATAAATGAGCTATATCATTACAATTTTTAAAAAGGAAATACTATTTTATAATACCAGAGTTTAGTGCGATTAAGCAAAGTGAACTCTATCGTTTTATTTATTAGTATTATTATGTAATCCATCATTATTATGTAATCTGTTTTACCCCCAATAGAGGTGAAGTTTTGTAAAATCCGTTCTTAGCGAAAGTCTACAAGGAACCTAAGCCCTATAAGGAATCTATCTGCCAAATTTTAACTTTGTAGGTATTATAGTTTCAGAGATTTCGTGATTAATCAGTGAGTGGCATTTCGCTTCTATATATATAGACTAGCAGTTCCCCGCTGCTTCGCCCGCGTATATTTAAAAATCCGCAGATTTTTAAAAATCCTTTCTGAATGCACACTTACGACATTTAAGGAACGTTCATGCAAAATTTTATATTTCTAGACCCAGCGGTTTAGCCTCTGCGTTGATCGATCAGTCAGTGAATATGTGAATTTGATTTTTATATACAGACTACCCAAGGTTTAATTAATGTATGATATTAATAGTATTTTGTAAAAAAACAAGCCTTTTTCTTCAATTGACCTTAACTATTACTTCCTAAAAGTCGATCCTCATAAATATCGCTATTAGATGATGCAATAATATAGGTGTGTTTTTTTTTAATCAGCGAGTTCGATTCATGGCTAGAAAAATGAATTTTTCAATAACCAATGATAAAATTTTAGTTTTTATTAAGATCAGCCCCAAGATTCCTTTTAGTATTTTTCGCTATTCCTTATCCTTATATATTTTAAACTTTCGCGATTTATACTATTCATCTTAATATATAACTCAAAGGTGACTGACTGACATGGTGATCTATCAACGCACAGCCCAAACCACTGGACGGATCGGACTGAAATTTGACATGCAGACAGATGCTATGACTTAGGTATCCTCTAAGAAAGGATTTTGATTAATACTACCCCCATGGGGATGAAATATGGGACGAAAGTTCGTATGAAACTTTGTCAATTTTAAACCGATTGGGCTAACACTTTGCATACATAAAGCTACTTTGACCTAGGCATCAGACATCGCAGACGAAGTCGCGAGCATCAGCTAGTATTTAATATAATGGGTCTTATCGTTCACTGACTCAGTCAGCTCGCGACCACAACGGATGCAACTTCGTCGAAACGTCGGTCAATAAAAATGTATCACTACCATCATCGCGTTAACACCCGTTATATTAAATATATTTTTTTTTGTACTTTCGGATTTGGTTTACCACGTTCATTTTAAAAACTCAATCTGTATATAGATCAAAACACGCAGTCCTACGGAACCCTAAAACGAACAAGTAATATAAATCCGCTCTTCATTTGACTGCGAGCGCATTTATAATACTTTGAAACAAAACTAGAAGGTAGTTAGGATTGAGATGGATAAGGTCTTAAAGGTAAATTGTCGGAGAATTTATAGGAAAATGAAAATTTTGTTTTTCATTCATTCATTTTCTCTCGACATTGACGACTGCTCTGGTGTAGTGGTGCAATTGACCTCTAACGGTTGCGAGTTCGATCCACGCTCGGAAGAGATATTTATATTTTTATAAATATTTGATCCTAGGTCTGGGTGTTTGTCCTTGTGGGTCTCTCCACCGTGCCTCGGAGAGCACGTAACGCTATCGGTCCCGGTTGTTATCACAATCACCTGACAATGATCGTTACTCTTAGTAGGGAGATTATTCTAGTCCAAATGATTACTGGCTTGCCTTCAGAGGTTGCGGAGTCAGATGGCAATCGCTCTGTATAAAAATCAGTAACTCGTCAATATCTGGACTAGAATAGAAAGCAGACCCTGCTATAACCGAGCAAAAAATGCTAGGTAGATGATGATGATGATGAATGATTCAATTTAACCTTTTCCAACTATAATTAATGTGTTCTTGAGTTTGTAACGCTGAGACATTTCAAATACTAAACTGATGTTCATGAGATTTTTCTTCCATTATTCAGGGATACAGACGAGACTTTAAATAAAACCTCAATGTAAAAGAGCTGTATCATATTGTATGGGTAAATTTGTGATCAGTCTTAAACTATAAGCAGTTCTGTTCTGGTGTGGCGTGAAGGCCACCCAGTAGCAGCATTTCTCCTTTATATAAGAAAGCTTAGTTTTAAGGCAATGACATTTTTGGATACTATGTCGAGCCACACGTTCCTTTTGGGAAAATGGCGTCTAAAGATGTATAAACTAGTCTTAATAAATTTGTTTAGAGAAGTATTTATCTTTATTTTCTTTTCTATTTGAATAAAAGTTTTAATGAATTAAAAGCAGATTAGTACTAGTATTAGCAGATAATGAAGTCACTTTAATAAGTGAAATATTAAATTAAGAAACTTTTTCCGCACTTATGTAGTTTGAGTTTAAAAATTATTAAATATGGTTAATACGCACCATCGAAATAACTCAATATCTCCGAATTCGACTTTTTGTGGGTAGACACATTATTACTTAATAGCGCCCATATAACGCTTACTTTGTCTCACAGTTTCACCTGCGCTAATAAAGGAAAAAAACTACTGAAATGTATTCCATACTTAACCATTTACGCAGCGCACGGAATGAAATCTAATTTTTCCCATTAATCTTTCATCTCTAATTTTTCCCATTTTTTAAATATTTTTCATTATTGATCCACTCCTCATAGTGTGATGTTATATAGCCTACATATAGGGATGGCTCCCTGAAAAACACACTATCTAACTTAAATTAATTATTCAATTCGAACCTGTAGCTCGATTGAGATTTGCGCGTTCAAACAAACTCTTCAGTTTTATGATATTAGTATAGATTTGAAAGATATAGGTCAAAAAAATAAATGTTCCGCGCAGGCAACGTCACGAGAACCAACTAGGTTATTATATAATAATGACTTTGATGACAATTACATTTGTAAGACTTACTCTAGTAAACGGTATACACTCTGTAACCTAGCAACAGATACGTCGTAAGTAGTTACGAAAGCTGTGAATATCAAAAATAAGGCACAGACAGTAAATTCTTTCAAGTGTAAAGCAATGATTAACAACGTACGTATATCTTTATGAAAGTCTGACAACAAAGCTTATAAGTGTAATTCTTGTTTTTTGGAAAAAAAGAAACCGAATTCAAAAGAAAAAACGCATTTTCGTTTACTTCGATGACGTACTTATTTTAATAGTTTTGAAAAACCAAACCGCTGAACCGATTTCGTTGTAAATTTTATAAGACAAAACTAAAAGTATACCTCATCACGTAAAAATGACAGAGAGACTAAGAGAGAGAGACAGAGAGAAGAAATGACTGACTCCTGAGCTAATAAACATTAAAAAAATAGCCTGCAAATTAAGAAGTTTATTTTTTGAAGTCGGTTAAAAACTAGCTACTCCTCGAGGTATCATCCGCGTTTATAGTTATTGCTTCACTCCCATGAGTCGTAACGTGATGTAATATAGCCTATAACGTTCGATAATAAACACGCTATCAAACTAATTCAATTTTGATCAGTAATTTCAGATATTACTCATAGTCTATTTTCTTTACTTCTCATTTGGTAACCAAAACCAGAACAAAAATCACGAATTTTTGAATATTATTTTTCATTATGATTTTACATTATAAAAAGTGTTTAAGTTCAATCATTAAATCATATCGTTGTCTTAGATTTTTAGTATTACTCATTGACGGGTAGATTACCCGTGACCACAGACGCTGCAAAGTGCTCGAAACATCGGGATGATAACAATAGTTAATATACGCGATTTAAATCCGTTTAAAATAGTTTTATTAAATCAATAATTTCTAATCTAACTCTTATGTGTGACTAGAAATGCGCCATATTGTCTGCTAAATAAGATATGTAGAGAAAAATACTATACAAAGAGATAGAGAGATACTACACAAAGAGAAAGAGAGTTAAAGACTATACATTAAAAACTATCCTTTATAATATTAGTATAAATTATTCCTATAAGAATTTTCACGTACACCCATCCCCTCTATAGTCGCCCGCCCCTGTCGGTCGCCATAGCAACGGGGCGTACATAGGGGTGGGGTAGTCACCAATTATATAAAAGAATTTGTTTTGTTGAATACATATTGAACTTACTACGTTTTGTTTGAAAATGAAATCCTGAAACGAAAATAATATGACTTTTAAATAAGTTTTTAACCTAATTCAGATGAATTAAATTCTTGATTCAATTGTTTTTGTATTGGATGATATCTTTGTCGATTAATCAACTTTTAATGATTACTTTTTAATGTATATATAGACAAATTTTCGCAATTTACGAATATACGCTGATAAGCAATACTGTGTCAAGCCACACGGACTCCATTTTGATAAAATGGCGTCTAAAGATGTCAAACCTATTCTTGATACATTTGTTTGAAGAAGTATATGTCCATTAATTTTGATAAAATGTATAATGTGCATACATCGACGTTTTCAAAACATTATCCCTAAGAGGATAAATTGGTGGTAGCTCGCATGCAATCTGCCGAACTTTACGGGAGAGACAAAAAACTTCTTTTAAAGCTAACTGTAATAAAAATGTTTACGTTTATAAATTATTTACACTTAAGATATCAATTAAATTATATGAATATCGTTTTCACTGTAAAAATCAATTTTCACCAAAATTATTAGTTACGAAGTATCACATATAGAGCGACGATATAATTATAAGCTACAAAATCCTGCATATACACCGTGTTTCTTCCTACTATTTTCGGCTGTACCAGACTCACACTATTATTCTTGTAAAGTTACTGATTTTTACACAGAGGGATTGCCACCAAACCTCTCCAAGTTTTATTGACAAAACAGTAACCTTTTAGACTAGAATAATCTCCCTAAGAGTAGCGATCATTATCAGGTGATTGTGATAGCAACCGGGACCGACAGCTTTACGTGCTCCGAGGCACCGTATTTCCCTCATGGACAAACACAGACTTTGGAACGAGTATTAGTTAAAATACAAATGTTCAGAACTGTTATAGAACCCGCAATGGTTAGAATCGAGATAGGGTATACTCTGCAAATAATACAATTTTTTTTACTTTATTGGTATCATCGGTATTTGTCTTAAATTATATAAATAAATATATTATATATATAAATAAATATATTATATATATATATATATATATATATATATATATATATATATATATATATATATATATATATATATATATATATATATATATATAATATTACAATCTCGTCAATATCTGAACTAGAATAGAAAGCAGACCCTGGTATAACCGGGAAAATGCTAGGTAGATGATTTAGAATATATTTTTCACTACCTTTTGCTCGCTTCTTCGTTCGCGTTAATGTAAACTGTGTTTTAAAATATACATAAAGTAATATTATAAAGAGGTGAAGTTTGTTTGTAAGTTTGTATGTAGGGGGTAATCTTTGAAACTACTGATCCGATTTGATAAATTCTTTTGTGTTAGCGTATTTATTGAGGGAGGTTTTAGGATTTACACCACGCTACGACTCACAGGAGCGAAGCAGTAATCAACGCGAGTGGAACTGCGAAGCACATCTAGTTATTAATAACCATATGACGAAGCTTCACTCAGTATTTATTTTTGGAACGGCACGGATAAAAGGATATTTTCTAAAATGAAACTTAGCTAGATCGATTTATCGCCCCAAAAACCTTTTGTATACTAAATTTCATGAAAATCGTTGCAGTCGATTCCGAGATTCATATTAAAAATATATTATATATAAAAATATCTCGTTTAAAGGTATTAGATACAGTCTTTACCTTACTAGAATAATGTACCTTTCAAATGGTACCATTAAAAAAAAAAATCCTAAAAAAAATATTTTCAATTGTTCCGAAGTTTATTTCGTATTACAAAAATTTGCTTACTCCTTATTATATTAGAATATAAAAAATAAAACAACAAATATTTTTTAAATAATACTTATAATATAAAATATAATTCTACAACAATTTAAAAAAAGTTGCCACCACATTTCAGTTACATTCTGTTCGAAGTTAACAAAAAAAAATTCTCAAAATTACAAGTTTTAAGCCACAAAAATTATAAAAAAGACTGATATAATTAAAACTATAATCCGATACCTAAAAAACGACAGATGGCATAATTAACTTGTGGTCGCAACAATAGTAACAGGAAACAAAGATGGCGGTTGAAATTTGAAACAATGGCCTGAGACAAAGGGCACTCGAGCACAGAACACTCAACGATTCGAGTGCTCGAGCTAGAGCACTCGAGTGCACTCGAGCAATTTGACGGTTTCATCGATGTTGCGAGAATGTTTTTGAAATAGATTTTTTAAAATAGAGTCATTTTGTTTGTGATTCGTAATTTTATGATGGATTTTGTTCTCATTTTAAAATCGAATATAGTTTTGAGAAATTGAATCATTATTGTTATAAGATAAATGTTTTAATTTAATTAAAAATGTAATAATTTTTACTTTATTTTTTACTATGATTTTATATTATATTTTTTTGCTTAATAACAAAATTAAACTTATGACAAATAATTATTTAAGAAATTATTAGGACTTTTTAAAGGCAAAATACTTTTCAAATCAGTAATAAATAATCTTTAGTAACAGTTTCCAAATTTCAAACAAATATCTCCTTTCCTATTAAGGAAAAGGCTAAGCGCTTAATCCACCACGCTGCTCCACTGCGGGATATATATACCTACATGTGTAAGAAATTCTCCCAACACATGCCGGTTACACGAACTTTTCCTTTATCGCCTAACACATACATCTAAACTCAAAATTACCACATGAAAAGTTAGCGGTGCTATCCGGGATTTGAACCTGCGATCACCTATTGAGGTCGATGTGTTTAAACCACTTGGCCATTTTGACGCTTAATATCACTCAAAATCAAAAAATACTTTATTCAAGTAGCCTCTCACGAACACTTCTGAATCGTCAATACATGAAAAAAAAAAACAAAAAAAAAGTTACATCAACAATGAAACTACCACCGGTTCGGAACGTAGATTCTACCGAGAAGAACCGGCAAGAAACTCGATAGTTACTCTTTTAAAATATTGTCAATACAACACAGTTTATGATTACAAATTGATTATTTATCCTGTACGAAATTCAGCATATACTAAGTCCACGCATCTTTATCGTCAACGGAATCTTGTATAGAGTAATATGCTTTAGCTATTAGAGACTTTTAAACATATGATTAAAATGTATTCATCGAAATCTGCAAATATTTCTGGGGGATTTTATTATAAAAACGAATACCTTGCCCCAGAAAGGAAACATTAACTTTGTGAAGTCGAAAACAAGGTGTTATAAGTTTATCTTTCTTTCTTTTCTCTAAAATTAACAACCCAAAGATTATTTTTAGATATCAGCAAATCATAATTAAGATAAACTTAAGTAATTAAAGTGCATAGAATCCGCCATTTTGATTTTTTAAGAATTATTTGGATACTGAAAAGCAATAATGTGTCGACCCACAAAAAGTTAAATTCGGAGATATTGATGTATTCTGATTATGCGTCACGTAGTAACAGCCTGTAAATATCCCACTGCCGGGCAATGGCCTCCTCTCCTATTAAGGAGAAGGTTTAGAGCTTAATCTACCACGCTGCTCCACTGCGGGTTGGCGGATATACATGTGTCAGAATTTCTTACGGTACATGCAGGTTTCCTCACGATGTTTTCCTTCACCGCCGACCTCGAGATGAATTTAAACACAAATTTAACACTTGAAAAATCAGTGGTGCTAGCCGGGGTTTGAACCCGTGATCATCGGTTGAGATCGACGTATTCTAACCACTAGGCCATCTCGGCTCATGCGTCACGTATTTAACATTATTAAAAAAAAATTCAAATCATCTAAACTAAATAAGTACGGAAAAAGCTTAATTTAATATTTCGAATATTGAAATGTGTTAAAAATTTAATTTTGTTATATACAGTTATTTCATATATTAACAAAATTTATATTGTTAGATTAAACCTTTTACTGCACCAATCTGTATAAACTAATTATACCATTTTATCAAAATTAAAAAAGAAAAAATGGGTATACTTAATAACTTATTCAAACGAATTTATTAAGAATAGGTTTGAAATCTTTATGCGCAGAAAATATCTCAAAACAAAATCCGTCTGGCTTGACATAATATTGCTTATCAGCGTCCATATGTATGTCACTCGCACCATGAAGACAAATCTATTGACATTATGATTTATCAAAATCGCTTAAGCCGTTGAGAATTTACGAGCGGATTAAACTCATAACTTTTTGCCTTCACCACAGTCAAGTGATAAGACTAACGCGTCTTAAATTTAATCACCTCTTGACAAAGCAAGAACAACTCAATAACACTATAAACGTCCATTAAAATTTAATTAAACGTCAAAATTCGCATGTCACAAGACTCGAAAAAAATACGGGAAGTAAAAAAAAAAACCGGAAAGATCCGACGATGTCCGAAACAAAACATAATTACACGCAAACATACAAAAACATCCAGAATTATAGTTCCAAATTATATACGTCGCCGGCGCAATGTATAATTTTGAATTTTTCGAACCTCGCGTGTCATTTAGACCCGAAATTCGGCAAAAAATCCCCGAGAAACAATTAGGCGGTGGCCTTTTGAGTTTTTATATGTGTAATATGTGTGCTTCGTAATAATATAGTCTAGTTTAGGTTTAAGTCTTTGGTTGATGACAAGAGGAATAATTTCATTCAAAACTTGTAACCTTAAAATTTAATTAGAAATAATTTCTTATGAAAATGGAATTTATAATAAGAAACACATTTTTAATTTCGATTCGAATTCTACATCCAAAAATACCCACTATAAAATTAATATAACATTTATTTCAAAATTGAAATTACTAATATGAAAGACATGTTTATTTCAATGTAAAAATTATATATTTTGATCAATATTTATAGTTATGAGAATATTTTAAACATTAAATTAATAAAAATAAATTAATGCTTAAAATAAATTTATAAAAACAAGCATTTATTTAATAAAAAAAGTAAATAGACAATAAAGGAAACTTAAACACAATCATTTTACATTATACAAATTTATATAACGTAAATGGTTATTTTTTGTTTTCGCAGAAGCAATCTTCGAAACCCTATTCCCTCAGGAATAGAGATCGTCGTGTGGAGATTTATACGAAGTATTGAGATGGCATTGTGGTCACGTCGATCTCAACTAACGATCGCGGATTCAAACCCCAGCTAGCATTATTTTCAAGTGCTAAATTTGTCTTTAAATTCATCTCATGCTCGGCGGTGAAGGTGAACGTCGTGAGGAAACCTGCATGTGCATCCACACTGCAGCAGCGAGGTGGATTAAGGTCTTATCTTCTACTTAATAGAAAATGAGGCCTTTGCCCAGCTGTGGGACATTTACAGGCCTTTATACTCACTAAAACAGTGGTTTTAGTGAGTATAAAAGCGATGGCCGTCATTAAATTAAAAAAAAAGACATTCTTACGAAATACCAAAAACGTTTTGTGCTCGGGATATATGTATATCTAATGTATTTCAAAATTGACAATAATAAGCGACATGCTTTTACATTATATAAAGCTGTAGGCGAAAACAGCTCTTTTTGAAGGTTATTGAAGATAGTAAAATTAACATTTTATAACGAAATATATTTAAATATATTTTATAACAAAAATAATTATAATCTCAAAGTTTTTTGGTATCTCAAAGTAAAATATTCTTTATATATTTAATAATATTTTATGGTAGATGTTAATTAACTCATATTTAGAATGGCATTATTATGTACTTATTATTCTGTTTTTGTGGTATTAAACACCAATGTATTTTTTTTATCATTTCTGTAATAAAATAATCTCATTAAAAAGACTAGGCAGAATGGTGTATCTAAATCTTCGTTCTTTAAAACAAAAAAAAAATCAATTTTGACAGATAAAAAACTTACAATGACATAATAAATCTACCCTAAATAGTTCTCGTGAATGGAATTAAAACTGATTACACACGACAATGTGTCCCACGAGAGGCAACGATATGTGCTAAGCCTATTATAATGAGACCGAATTTAAAATCATTTAGGACATGGCATTATTAACCTACCACAAAAAGTTGGTAAATTATTTTTTAAGTACTTTTTAATATAAACGTTTGATGTACAAAAGAGAAGTATTTTTTTTAATTTGGCAACACCGTCTTAATAATCTTTAATGTTCAATTTTTTTTTAATCACATTTTTAGTTATTATTTATAGGACTAGACACACGTTGTAGAATCGTGAATCTTAACCATCTAGAGACTTACTCAAACACTCAAAAAAAATCATCAAAATCAGTCCAGTTGTCTAGATAGAACTTAGTGATATACACACAGACAAAATACAATTTTTTTTTTCAAAATACAAATGTATGTATAACACAGACGAAATATTTGAAGTCAATTATATTTTTCTACAAAAGCATAATCGGTTTTTCCTTTGCTTTACAAAAAATAAAATATATAAAACACATACCTAATTATTATAATAATATGTTACCAATTTAAATACCATCCAATTAAAAAGGCTAGGTTGTATGGTGTGATGCCTAAACCTTGGTTCCTTAAAACAAAAAAAAATCGTAAAAAAGTATCTTAATAATTTATAAGCGCATAAGTAGCGCGGATGCACGCCATACTATAAGAAAAAAAATAATCTATAATAATCATGATTCATTTCATAAAAAATACCGCATCCAAATCAACATTGCTCCACAATCCTCATCATCAAAATCTCATATTGGTTGCACCCTAACAAAATATTTTGACCCGATGAATTAACCCCCGCGGTGTCTCGAAGGGTGATTTGTGATAATAACTAATTATGCCACTATATAACAATTCGTCACTGCAGATCTGACACGGCGTAAGCCGAAATTAGCGGCTTTAATAAGGCGAAAATTACACTTGTAACGAAACATTAAAAGTAAAAAGATAAAATTAAGCATAACTATATTAAGCCTAAATATCTATCGATCAATATCCATTTTTATGGGGTTTAAGAATATTTAAAAAAATAATAAAAATAAAACAATTGCTTCTTGTAGTAGATACTATGACGAGTTTAAAAAAATGGGGTATAAAAATGTATCTTATTTTTTTAATTTGTTTTAAAAGTTAAATAATTCTGGTAAATAGACAATGGTGGTCAAAAGAAAAGGGTTTGGGTTATGAATCAATTTTAGGGCTCCCTGATTTTTTTAGCGGTCGAATTTTGTAAAATCCCGTCTTAGTCCTACGTCCTAAAAAGAACACCATGCAAATTCGAAACTGCTAGCACTTGTAGTTTCTGAAGTTTCGTGATGAGTGAGTGAGCGACCTTTCGCTTTTATATATATAGATTCAAAATGATATATTATTGATTCATCATGGTAACTATTTAAAATTATGCAGTATTTTTCATTGTCCTCTTAAAGATGCTAATTTTGACGAACGCTGTCTTAGCAATTTAGCGAAAAATTGCTATCATTTTGAAGCAACTCAAAAAAGGAGTTCTGAGTTCCTCGGGTAGTTTTTTATTAACACAATCATAAAATAGGTCCATATATAACTATTATATATGGACGCTGATAAGCAATACTATGTCAAGCCACATTGACTTCATTCTGAGAAAATGGCGTCTAAAGATGTCAAACCTATTCTTAGTTAACTTGTTTAAAGAAATATATATCCATCTTTTCTTTTCTATTCATAAAAAGAAAAATGGAATAAAAGCAGATTGGTTTCAGAAAGAGAGTTTTATCTAAAAATAAATTCTTTAAATTTATATGATCTAGTGCATAATATTAAACACACTTCAATATTCGAAACATTAAATTATGAAACTTTCCCGTTCATATTTAATTCAGATGACTTGAAATTTTTATAAATAGAATTAAATATGTAACGCAATATCTCCGAATTTGACATTTTGTGGATTGACACATTATTGCTTATCAGCATCCAAACACACGGGCGTAGCTATAGATTCCACATGGGAGAAATCCGTTCAAGGAAAGAGACCGAAGGGTTGAATTGTAATTCCAAAATCTACAAAGATAAACTATTTTGAATCCAGGTATCACTTAGTAAGATGGTATGATTCTAAATGATAATCTCAGTTATTTGTTAGTAACAGCCTGTAAATATCCCACAGCTGGGCAAAGGCCTCCTATTAAGGAGAAGGTTTATAGAGCTTAATCCACCACGCTGCTCCACTGCGGGTTGGCGGATATACATGTGTCTGAATTTCTCCCGGCACATGCAGGTTTCCTCACGATGTTTTCCTTAACCGCCGAGCTCGAGATGAATTTAAACACTAATTTAGTACTTGAAAAATCAGCGGTGCTAGCCGGGGTTTGAACCCACGATCATCGGTTGAGATCGACGTGTTTCAATCACTAGGCCATCTCGGCTCGTTATTTGTTAGTTAGAAAATTATTTTGTTAATTAAAAAATTATATGGACTCTGACAAGCAATACTTTTTGCTGCAGTTTTGAGAAAATTGCGTGTAAAGATGTCAAACCTATTCTTAATAAATTTCTTTGAAGAAGTATATATTAATCTTTTCTTTCTATTTTTATAAAAGGTGTAATGCATTTAAAGCAGATTGATATCTAATGTGTTATCTAATAAAAAGTTTTTCAAACACTTAAGATTTTTGTATTAATTCCAAAAAAGAGTGCGTACTTGAAATTCGGAATATAAAATTAAGAAACTTTTTTCCGTACTTATTGAGTTCATATGACTGGCATTTTTTGAATAACTTTAAATAGGTGACGCAGTTTAAAAATACATCAATATCTAAATTTGACTTTTGTGGGTTGACACATTATTGCTTATCAGCGTCCATATAATCTATTGCTTTTGCCATTCGTCCAATGTACTAAGTATAAGTAAGTATACTAAGGGGGGATTCGAACCCCTAACTCCCCCCTCATGAGTATCTGTATGTCATCAAAGTAAACAAAAATTACGTATTATATTATTGAAGTCGGTTCCTTTTAAAAAAAAGTCGTGTAATCTTCATTATTTTTAACATAATAATGTATTTAGTATTCAAATTGAACTATTCATGGGTCACGTGACGGGATTATTCCGGGCCAATGGATGGGAAAAGTGATAAGTGTGAACCCACGGACAGAGTTAGAGGCATGTTTTGATTAATATAACATAAGGGTGTGATATTGTAAATGAGAAAACATCGTTTTGTCTATATGTCACGATTGCTTAACATTTATAATAAACCTGAAGAAAATTATAGGCTTCGATCGTTAATGTAGATTTTCTTTTACACATATGTATGCTATATGCTTATCAACATTTAGAATGATGTTCTCTCAAATGGTACCATCATTTATAAAATAGATTCAGTGGTTTCGAAATTTACTTTGTCAAAGAATAAAAATTAAATCATAATAAATTGCAAAGTGTCGATATTACAAATTATTTTTTAAATCTATCAACTCAATGTTATTTATATTTCGTATAACATTAAAACAATTATTTGTAAACATAATACAATTTTAAAATGTATTTATAAAAATCGAAATGAAAATATTTATCTTTTAATAAGTTATTTGCATTCCCCTTGAAACGTCAAGCTCATCTACCACGGTTTCGGAAATGTTGAATCTCAAACCTGATAAGAAATTGCGAAAAACTCAACCGGAAAAATTTTAATTCCTCCCTCTTTAATAAGCTTACGAGACGTGGTGTTAACATCAATATTGGTATTACAAAATCCTTCTACTAATTTCTATTTCCACGCAAATTATTTCTAAGTGAATTGTTTAACTAGATTCAATGAACTCACGATTCAAAAAGCATTATACAATTGCGTCTGAACAATCCCGAATGATCTCTTTGTGTGACACGTGACGTCAGTGTGAACCACAATACGAATCAATTAGACTATTGTATGTATTTTAATACTGAGCGTTTTATAGTTCGAAATTATGAAAATAAATACACTTTTGATTATCCTACAGTATAAAACTAGCTTATGCTCGCGACTTCGTCCGTATAAAAATAAGTATTTCCATACAAACTTTGAAACCCCGTCTCACCACTTTTCAGGGTGAACTTTATAAGATAATTTCTTAATCGCTTTCTTTTCTTTTAAAAAAATAGCTGGTAAATGAGGAGGGGGGCGTCCCGATGTTAAGTGATCACCCCCATATGAACATATTCAGCACCAGAGAAGGTTCCTGACGTCAAGAGAATATTAATTAATTTATATATTAATTATTATGGCGATATATTATTATTAGAGTTGATAAATTAATGCTGATAGACAATAATGTGTCAACCCACAAAAAGTCAAAATTTAGAGCAATTGATGTATTCTGTTAATGCATCACGTATGTAACATTATTCAAAACATTTTTCAAGACATCGAACTAAATCAGTACGGAAAAATAATTTATAATCTAATGTTTAGAATATTGAATTGTGTTCCATATTTTGGATTATGCAATAATCTCATATATTTTAAAAACTTAATATTAGATAAAACATTTTACTGTACCAATCGCTTTTAATTCATTATACTTTTTATCAAACTAGAAAAGAAAAAATGGATATATACTTCTTCAAACAAATTTATTAAGTTAGACTTCTCTAGACGCCATTTTCACAAAATGAAGTCCGTGTGGCATGACACAGTATTGCTTTTCATCCAAATAAATACGTAGACAATGAATCTGATGCATTATATCATTATTAGCATCTGAACTTTTTAAAAGTAGATAGAAAACTAATAAATCAATAATACGTATTAAATAACCGCTGCAAAGAAAAATATTAGAACTAAGTACATTAAAAATGACCACAATAAGGTGACAATGAACTGAGATAGGCTCTGAGAATCGAGGCTGGCAAAAACTGACGCGGTACGTTTGGCGAGAGAGAGATAGCCGTCTGTGGGAGGGAGACAGGTGTATCGCCTGCGCGGTCAGCGCGCCGCGCATTGCTGGGGTGGGCGAGGATCATAGATTATGTGACACCAATGTTATAGCAAGGTTCATGTGAAGTTTAATGCCTATTCGTGGATTGGTATTAGGAGAAAATACAGCTTTTTTCGAATGAGTTCTTTTCAAATACTTTTTAATAGCTTACAAATAATTGAAATATTATCGAATAAGTTATTTACAGTGCAGAAGTTAAAATTTTGTTATACAACTGTACAACGTTAATTAATGTTTATTTATTTATTTGTTAAACAATAATTATAATTCAATATTATTAAATAATTATAATTTAATGGAGATGTGCGTTCATATGTATATATATAATTTAGTTAAATATATAAGTTAATATTAATACATAAGTTTTAGATAAAGCAGACACTTAATCTGCTTTATCTTGTGCGCGGAAATGAACATATTTCTAAATGAAAATTTACGACGCCCTATGTGCTTATAGTTTCTACCATATTTAAAAATTTAATATTTTTATACAAGTAACGTTTAATAAATATAAATATATAAATATTTAATGCGTGAAACCAACTTCAAATATATATAATTATAGGCTTGACCGCTTGTTTTTAAATTCATTAAAGTTACAAAAATATATAATAATATAATTGTATAAAATGATTTTAATAGATACCTATCACACATAATGTAATTATAAGAGTCTTCATTATTTCCTTTAAAAAATTAGCTAATAAGAAAATCACGAGTTATCGCGTCTGTATAAATAATCTTTGAGATCAAAGTCGTTCGCCGCCGCAATTCCCTTTCGCTGTAACTCGCAAAAACACTACCTAGATCAACTACCTAGCGACGTAGCCCTAAATTCATTTAAACGTACATTTACTCACTTAAGAGTTTATCTTATTTATTACTGCAGTTTTAATTGAATTATCGTATTTAACCACGCTATTTAGTTAACGCCGAAATGGTCCGTTGATTAAAATATATCGATTCCATCCAACGATCACGGGTTTGAACCTAAAGTCTATTTTTCTTTATTTGCCTTATTTAGCAGATAAATATGGCGTATTTCTAGCCACACATAAGAGTTAGATAAGAAATTATAAATTGAATGATTGAACTGAATTATTTTCAATAATGCAAAATTGGATTGTAAAAAAAAGGTTAGAAAATTCGTGGTTTTCGTTCGGTGTATTGTTACCAAATAGAGACAAGTGAAGATGAATAGACTATCGACAAGTTCAGTTTAGCTCTTCATAAATTCTCGAGCTCTGTGGTAAAAACGTCGTGATGAACCTGCATGCATCGGAAGAATTAATTGGTGGTAACTTCGCTGGATTTTGTATTATTTGAATTATTTAATGTAACATGTTTTGAGCTATATCTGTTTTTTTTCCAAAGAATAAAATAAAAATTGCTGTAATAGTAGCGGATTCAAACAGTAGGCTCATTATATCTTACGGCAGTCGAATTAAGGACTATGCTATTTGAATATGATTTTGAACTAAGGTATCGAATTGTAGGTCAGTAGGGGCAATAGTTGAATAGCCCACAGGCGGCTAAAGTGTAAATCTGTCATTAACTGTTACGATATAACTAGTCGGGTCTTACAATTGAATGTTAAGGTTCTTCACGCGATTGATTGAATACAATATGATACTATAGGTTTTAAAATACAATTTAGCTTGCTGGTCAGTCTTAGATAGCTGAAACCCTGGTATTGCTTCACTTTTACAAAAGATCGGACTTATGTAGCTAATTTAGAGTGAACCAGAAGTCCTTTCTTTTTTCCTCATCTCCTTTTTATAAGCTAGCAACGGACTTGTGTCTCCTCTGGTGCTGCAAATGTGGCAGTGATCACTTAACATCATGTGTCCCGCCTGCTCGTTTGCTAGCCAATTTTATACTAAAAAAGACTCATGACACATTGCATCAACGAATGCACTCGTTACACGTGTAAAAATGTGAATTCGAAATGTCATCAGCCCTGGCCAGTATGCGGAATTGTATCCCGTAACACATATTTCTTATACCGTTTTTTTTTTCTGATATGTGTATTGCTGTTGGCCCTACTGGCCTTGTCAGCGTCACCGGGGGGGGGGGGGGGGCTGAGTACTGAGACTCGGCCTTGAAATTGGGAGCCCCCGTTGGGGCTCAAAATGGACGTCCGTGTCTAAGGGTGTCTCCTAGTGAGATCGCACCTCGGCTTAGAATGTCGTCGGAGTGGTCTTATCCCGTAAACAAATATATTTTCTAACTATAGACTATAGATGCGTCGTTCATACTATTTGACTTTAAAAACCTGTACTCATTTTCAACTTTCACAAGCTCGTCAAATGACACTCGTCACATTGTTAGCTTAAAGATACTCTCTATTGGTTATCATAATTCAATTAAAATTCATTAGATTGTTTATTAAGCATACAAAACGATATGACATTTTTATATTAATTGGAATAACGCAATCAGAAAACGGAAACATTGTTAAGTTATTTATAATCTATCTTATGAACGATATATAATCGTCCATATATCCTCCTAAGCAATACTGTGTCAAGCCACACGGACTTCAATTTGATAAAATGGCGTTAAAGATGTCAAAGCTCAATAAATGTGCTTGGAGAGGTATATATCAATCTTTTCTTTTCTACTTTGATAAAATTAATAATAACTTAAAAGCAGTATAAGTATAATAATAAGTTTATATTAGATTATTGTATATTGCAAAATATGAAACATTTTGTGGATTGACATATTATTGCTTATCAGTATCCAATTAATCAAATCGATTCAGTCGTTTTTGAATGGCCTTCTTTTTTCATTCTTGACAGTTCTAATTTCAAATATTGGTTGGACCACCGCGACGTATGCAACTTCGTCGAAACGTCGGGCAATAAATAAGGTATCACCACCATTAGTTATCGCGATAAGACCCGTTATATTAAATACTAGTGGCCCCTCGCGGTGTCACTCGCGCTTAACAAAGGACTTTCATACAAACTTCTATTATAATTGTTCTAAATATATAGAAGAAAAATTGGTCTATTCCTTAGGACATTGAGATGCCACAGACAGGCACATCAATACATATGTTAAACTTCTTCTTAAAGTGCTTTGAAAGGATTTTTGGGAGAGATGGTGTTAGCTTCACGTGGAACTGACAAAACAAACTTTTAAATTGATTCTTAAGAGCTTAATTAATATAAAACCTTATTAGAATAAAGTATATTTTGAGTTTGAGTTTGAGTTTCAGAAGATCAATGGGATTCTACTTGGCGACAATGATAATGTTAAGCAAACTGCTAACGTCGACTATCAAGTTAATTGATTTACAGTTTGTCTCCTTAAAAATCTTTTTTTTAAATCTTCAAACAAGGAGGAGGTTCTCAAATCGTTGGGGATTTTTTAGGCTGAACCGATTTTGTCAATTGTTCTTTTGTTTAAAAGGGTCCTTCAGGTAGGTCCCATAGAATTTTCAGTTCAGTTGTAAAATCAAATTAACTGATATAATTATATCAGTCTAAAAACGAAATTTCGTATTTTGCTCGTGAAGTCGGTTGGCTTTTTAATAGTCTCGTTACTTCAAGTAATTATTTATAGTTATTATTATTAACTTCATGTAGTTGAGCATAAAATGTAAAGGGTAATATGACATCTGCTATTTTAATTACGTTCATCAATAACTGGTTTAGTCATCTTTGTTTAACCTTTGGATATCAATACATAGTTTAAAGATACCCTCCTAGATATTCATTATAATTTACGATTAATCCCTAATATTATAAATGCGAAAGTAACTCTGTCTGTCTGTTATAAATATATAGAAGAATTATTAATTTAAAGGTAATAGACGGATGTAAATAGTATATTCGTAAGAACCTCACGTATCTATAATAATAAAATGTAATTGAAATTGGACGTTAAAAATTTGTACACATTTCCAAGTTTGACAAACTCATCAAGAGTCTTATTGACCCAAATCTTTCACCCTTTTTTTTAATTTGTATTTTTTAGTTGCTAAGCAACATCATCCAACGTGGCTAAGTCGTAATCCAAAATAGCTAAGTCAAAAAGCTTATAACATGTGCACAGTTATAAGTATATATTATACTATCGCATTATAAACATAATCTACACTAATATTACAGAGGTAAAATACGTTTGCATATTTGTATGTAATTGGTAATCCGATTTGAAAAATTCTTTCGCGTTGGATAGCCTATTAATTGAAGAAGATTGTAGGCTATATTACATCACACTACTCGCAGGAGCGAAGCAGTAACCATAAACGCGAGGGAAACCACAAAAGGCCGTGTAATAACGAGGTGATCCGTGTGAATACTTAGCACCGATACTAATTAGTGACGTAATCATTTTAAAACGTGGTTTGTAATTAAAATATTAACATAGAAATATTTATTTTAATTTAGTCATTAGAGTGAGAAATGATGTTCAAGATGGCGTATCGAATATTAAAGTTGGTGGTAATAAAGAATACATGCCGACGGAAAATCTTTGAGAAATAATATTTTTTATAGTATATAGCTTATGGAATCTTATTAGGATTAACTATTATGTAGTCATTTGAAAATAAAGTGCTATTTGGATTCTGATAAGCAATAATGCGTCAACCCACAAAGAGTAAAATTCTGAAATATTGATGTATTCTCATAATGCATCACGTATTAAACATTATTAAAAAAAATTCAAATCATCTAAACTAAATAAGTACGGACAAAGTTTTTTAAATGTTTTAATGAAGTGTGTTCCATATTTTGTAATATCCAATAATCTCATATATTTGAAAAACTCATTATTAGATATAACTGTTCATTATACCAATCTGCTTTTATTCCATTATACCATTATCAAAATAGAAAAGAAATAATGAAATTGAAAACTAATTAATAAAGACTGACTTTGACATATTTAGACGCAATTTTCTCAAAATGAAGTCCGTGTGGCTTGACATCATATTGCTTATCAGCATCCATTTTATTTAGAGACTATAGTACTATATACACTATAATTCTACGACGATCCATTATTTTAATGTCCAAAATAAACTAAAACGTTTTTAAAAGACTTCATCAAAGTTTATATACAGGTGTAACACAAATTCACTTTTCTGTACGATTTTACTGAGCCTAACTGTTACTCTTTGTTTCCAGTTCGTATACGTGCTGATTCTACCAGGGCGGCATCTCACTCTCACATAAGAACGGCGTGATGTAGCTAATATAGCTGTTTTGTACGACAATTTCCGCCACAACTTTCCTTACTTAATATTCCTTTCATTCATGATACTTTTTTAAACTGGCATTTGTGTCTCCTCGGGTGCTGCAAATGTCCATCTATAGTGATCACTTATCATCATGTGTCCCGCCTGTGAGTTTGCCAGTAAAAATTAACGATTTTTCAAAAAAAAAATCTGTGTTCAAATTGACGTCTATTCATTGGACAGTCTCAGCTAAGTAGCTGTATTAATTTTGATACTTAGATGTTTTAGGTTCATAATTGGACGCTGATAAGCAATACTGTGTCAAGCCACACGGATTTTATTTGGAGAAAATGGCGTCTAAAGATGTCTTTCCTTTTATTTTTTGATAAAAGATATAATTACTTAAAAGCGGATTGATGTATTTAATATGTTATCTAATGAAAAGTTTTTCAAATATTTGTGAGTATTGTATAAAAGACAAAATATGGAACGCACTTGAAATTCGAAACAATTAATTAAGAAACTTTTTTCCGTAATTTTTTAGTTATATGACTTCAATTTTTTTTTAATAATGTTAAATAGATGATGCAGTATTAAAATACATCAATATCTCAGAATTTGACTATTTGTGGGTTGACACATTATTGCTTATCAGCATCCAATTAAACCTGGGATAAAGGTGATACTTCTAGTGGACAGAACAATGTGAGGTCCACAAGTATATAAATAAAAAAAATGTCGAATGTATGTACATAAGCGCATCACTTTAAAACGCCTGCACCAATTTCTATTGTTTGTAATTGTCAGTATATGGGTTATATGAGAAATAAAAAAATAATAATGTCACGTAAAAGTGCACAATGAAATTACAATATTTAAATACACAAAAGAGAATCGCTTAAATATTAATAATTATGAGACTTCGCCTGCGTGATATGTTAATAAAAAGGCTATGTGTTAATTTGATGTAAAATCTATATTATTGTAAAGTTTCATCAAAATCTGTTCAGTAGTGTTTCCGTGAAAGAGTAGCTAACATCCATACATCACAATCTTTCGTAATGAGACAATTGGATGTTATTTTACTTATTTCACTACTAAATCTAAACTTTATTTACCTTAATAGCATAAAATAATAACAATAAATAGATCTAGCGTAATTATTTTACGCCCTTAACTGCAATAGTGCAGACATCTTGATCGGTCACGAAGAAACCATCTTCGTTAACAAAATATATCTATTAACTGGATAACTTAATAAAAATTCGTATTTCTTTAGCACATTCAATTGTTACAAAAACGATTTGACCGCTCAAACATTCGCGTTAGTCAATTTAAAAACAGTTAAAAGCAATTAGACACAATTGCTGACGGGCCATTAGCGCGGCGCGAGCGTACACGTAACGCCATCTGTTGGCGAGTAGAGGGAACTGTGCGTTTTAATGGTGATGAAATTGTTTTCTTTTGACTGCTTTTAATTAATAAGATATGAAATAAAAATTAATACTTCTGCTGTAGCAATAATAAAAATGTTAATCTTTTTAATATTATATTATCGAAGCGAACTAATCCGTCTTTAAATCTTTTGCGCTGTACTGATTTTTCGAAGTTTTAGAGATCATATGAACTGTATAATCTGAAATAATATATAACCTACTTTTTACCCTACGGATACCACGACAGATGCCCAATCGTTAAAAACTGTTACAATAAAACATGCCAGATTGTAACAGTTAAAAAAGGCGTTATAATACAAAACTCAATAATCAATTGTTATCCGAAAATTATACTTAAAAGTTTTACTCTCAGACTTTCATAAAGATTAACACAAGCGGACGCTACAAAAGCAATACTGTGAAATGAAACTATTTTAAACGGATTTAAATCGCGTATATTAATTATTTTTATCATCCCAACGTTTCGAGCACTTTGCAGCGTTCGTGGTCACGGGTAGACTGATTACTGTGTCAAACCACATGGACATCATGTTAAGGAAATGGCGTTTCAAGATGTCAAATCTATTCTGAATCAATTTGTTTGAAGACATATGCAACTTAAACACCATCTTCTTTTCTCTATTTTGATAAAAAGTATAATAGACTAAAAGCGGATTGGCATACTAAAGAATTGTAGCTAATAAAAAGTTTTTCAAATATATGAGATTATTACACAATCCAAAATATGGAATACAATTATATTTGAAGTATATATAAGAATATATTAAAAAAAAACTTTTTCCCGTAATTATTTAGTTCAGATGACTTGAAATTTTTATTAATAATGTTAAATACATGATGCATTATAAAATACATCAACATCTCCGAATTCGACTTTTTGTGGGTTGACATTGATGAAATCGTACCGCAGGGATCTATGATTTAAGGGGTACATCACATTATATGCTGATGATACCAGTCTATTTTATTTCAGTGAATCAATTGACTCCATACCGACGCTCAACATGATCTTGATCTTCTAAATAAATGGTTACTAAATAAATATTTCCAACACTAATTACATCATATTATTTTCAAAAAATAAGCGAATACCTGATTTTTACATTAAATATTAATAACCAAATTATAAATAAAGTAAACCACGAAAAATACCTTGGACTTATTTCGATCACCACTTGACATGGAAACATCATATATTAAAAATAATATTATGTAAACAAATTTTAATGTACCTTATTTTTCTCCTAAGTGAATTTTATTCTTGTGAGAAATATTAATAAAGATATCTCAAACCGTATCTGATACTGCATTACCTTTTTAACATTATTAAAAAACTAGCCATACAAATAAGTTCGGGAAAATGTTTCTTAATTTATGTTTCGAATTTCAAGTGCGTTCCATATTACGTAATATAACTTTTCATTAAATAATACATTAAATATATTAATATGCTTTTAATTCTATCAAAATAGTCTTCATATAATTGTATTAATAATTTTGACATCTTTAGACGCCATTTTCTCAAAATGAATCCATGTGGCTTCCGCCGTATTGCTTATCAGCGTCCAATTAGGGAGTAAAGGAAATTTTAAGTGAAAATTGTAAAATAATTATATTCGATGTAAAAGATGTTAATGGAAACTACACTGAACTGTTATATTGAAAGAGTCTTACTATCTATTTATACCCGGGTGTTGATGTTTTTTTTATTAATTATTTTTTATATAAGTTGTTTTTCATTGCTTTACACCCGAACGAATTTATTGTCAGTGCCTTCTTTATTGACAGCGTCAGCTTTCGTTAGGTTTCCTATAGTCTCTTTCTCTTTACTTTTCTTTACTTGGTAACGATATCCCGAACGATAATCACGAATTTTGGAACATCTATATTTTTTTCATATTTAATATAACGGGTCTTATCGCGATAACTTATGGTAGTATTACCTTTTTATTGCCCGACGTTTCGACGAAGTTGCAGTCAGCTCGTGACCACGACGATTACAACTTCGTCAAAACGTCGGGCAATGAGAAGTTATTACTACCATTAGTTATCGCGATAAGACCCGTTATATTAAATATGAATAGTATAAATCGCGGAAGTTTAAAATATATATATTTTTTTATTATAAAAATGATTTAGTTCAATCATTCAATTTATAATTTCTTATCTAACTCTTATATGGATGCTGATAAGCAATAATGTGTCAACCCACAAAAAGTCAAATTTGAAGATATTAATGTATTTTGATACTGTGTCACCTATTTAACATTATCCAAAAAAAATTCAAGTCATCTAAACTAAATAAGTATTGGAAAAAGTGACTTAACGCAATGTTTCGAAATTCAGGTGCGTTCCATATTTTGCAATATATGAAATAATCTCAAATATTTAAAAACTTATTATTAGATAACATATTAGATAAATCTATCTGCTTTTGATTAATTATACATTTTATCAAAATAGAAAAAAAAAATTATTATATACGTCTTCGAACAAATTTATCAAGAATAGGTTTGACATCTTTAGACGCAATTTTCTCAAAATGAAGTCCGTGTGGCTTGACACAGTATTGCTTATCAGCGTCCATATGTGGCTAGAAATACGCCATATTTATCTGCTAAATAATACAAATAAAGAAAGATAGACTATAGGTAACTGTTACCTGGTTACAGAGTTGTTTATATCAATGACAATGGCAATACTCATCTTAGAATACAGTGTTTTGAGAGCAACAGTTTTACACAATTGTGACTCGGTTTGATGTAACTTGTATACAAGTAAAATAAAACATTTTAATTATTATCTCGAACTAGCTTTTTATGCCGGACGATCGATCGAGATTATATATGGATGCTGATATGGAATAATGTGTCAACCCACAAAAAGTTAAATTCGGAGATGTTTCCTAATAATGCGACATGTATTTAACATTATTCAAAAATTCATTTAAAATAAATATGTACAAAAAAAGTTCCTTAATTTAAAATCTCAAATATTAAAATTGGTCATTTATTTACAATATATAGATAATAAAGAAACTTATTATTAGATAAAACGATTTATTATACCAATCTGCTTGGAATAAATTATAATTTTGATCAAAATACAAAAGAAAAACTGGATACTTCTTAAACAAATTTATCAAGAATAGGTTTGACATCTTTAGACGCCATTTTCTCAAAATGAAGTCCGTGTGGCTTGACACAATATTGCTTATCAACGTCCATTTGTAAGTGTCACTCTCGAAAGCGATATAAATCAACTCTGTAACCTAGCAACAGATAAGTTATTGCGAATGATTTAGTAAGAATAATAATGTTCTATTTTCAAATCAACATTATGGCGCCAATAACATCAATATCTTTCAACATAGAAATACTTCGTGCTACTATAGTATTACGCGAGAATTAGGCTTGTAAGTTTTGCTCTTACTTTCACAAAGATTTACGTAAGTTAATGTAAAAGAATTTACTGTCAATATATTTGACATTCACGGCTTTCGTAACTTCTTACAGATGTTTAATACTTTTTATCTGGATGAAATGTACCTTGTCCCCTTTTCTGTACCCCTGACAATGTGTGCTAAATTTAATGACGATTAAGTAATTGAGGCGTTAATGTGTAATTAAAAAATTTGCTAACTCACATCCTTATCACAGCTATGTAAAAGTTTAGTTAAGTTAGTAATTAAAATCCAATCAAAAACAGAAATGTGAAACGAGAGCCAAGTTTAATATTATGATAAATTTTCTGCACAAAAATGTGATTTTATAATTTTAAACGCAACATAATGCAGGATATATTTTTATTTAATAAATAAAAAGTAACTAAATTGTAGTATTTTTTTAAATATAATTTTAAAATTCGTCCAAAATCGATGATGGTTTTATAAACAAAAAACACATATTTTTAAGTCGGTTAAATATTAGACATATTCTATCGCGAGATCTAATCAATACAAGATTAATTAAAATCGTTAAATCCTTAAAAAAATCCCATCAAAACCCTTCCTTTCGAAGTCAGTACATAATATCCAAACATAACGTTGTATGTACACAAATTAAATAATAATATATGTAAAACAGCCCTTACACATTACTGTCAGCGTGTCACACCCTGTAATAACGTAAAAATATCAAATGAGTGAGGTGTGGTTTGGGCGCCATGTTGACCACAGATTATGATAAATAGATACGACGGAAATGTCAAAAGTTCCCGCGCAATTTTGACGCAATTTTTTTTTACCAAATTTGTATTTTAGGTTAACTAATGTAAGCTAATTTTGAAGAACCCTTTCATTACTTTTATTATATTTTTGATAACGTTAGTGACAATTACGGAATGTGTTAAAGATAATATTAAATAAATCTCGTTTATTTTATATTTATTATAAACAATATTTAACGATCTATTTTATATTTTTTAGCACCAGACGAGTTGCAACACGAGTTGATAGCTTAAATAGGAGTGAGGGATGAAGGAAAATTGAGAATAAGAGAAGGCATGAGGGGAGCTTCCGTCTCACTCACTCACCGTACGAAACGCTATTTTATAGTACGTTTATGTTTTTTTAATGTTTGTTACATCCGAACTCTGTCATTTCTTAAACGAATATGAAATTTCTTCGAATTTTAAATCTTCCTCAATATATCGCTATCCAACGCAAGATTTTTTTTTCAAAACAGATCAATAGTGTCAAACGTTAGAGTACATACAAACTTACAAACAAAATTATTATAATATTAGTATAAAAGTAAAAATATAATACTGCCATACTACAAAAGATGCATTAAAACCATGTTCAACACGTGTCTAGCTAAACAGTGTTTAAAAATTATACATTGCTTTAAATATTATCTAAATTGCATAACAGCGAATAAACTCATAAAAAAACTTATTGATAAAATGTTATACGTTACATTTGACAGCTGAAATAAGTTTTAGACATCTATACTTACTTAAACGTATGTTAATCTATATCTAAAGCATGTTTAACTCAAAACTGTGTTTAGACGCGGATTTGTAGCACGGATTTTTTTAAACACGCGCTTAACGTCTGTCTAAATCTTTTGTAGTAAGGCAGATAGTGTTCCCGCCATCTCAATGCTCAGATCTTTTTAAGTACGCAACGGAATTTAATACGGCTTTCATCAATAAACAATAAATTTGAAATATCCAATAATCCATTACATTGGAAATACTTATTATTAGATAAATCTCTTTAATTATTATTTTAATTTATATCCTTTATCAAAATAGAAAAGAAAAGATGGATATACATTTCTTCATACAAATTTATTAAGAATAAGTTTTGATATCTTTAGACGCCATTTTCTCAAAATGAAGCCCGTGTGTCTTGACATTGTATTGATAAGTAATTAAGAAACTTCTTTCCGTTCTTATTCAATTTAGATGACTTGAAAATAGTTCTGAAGTGAAAATAAAAGAAAAATGTATTTAATGAATTTGACTTTTTGTAGCACAGTATTGCTTATCAGTGTCTATATGTATGGTGTCATTATTATATACAATTTTAATTTTATAACTGGATAACGTTGAAATGGAGTTACCAAAATTTACTTACAAAAATATATAGTATGCAGGCGAAATTACTGTTTTTATATAAGTATCTAATAGCAAGCAAACTTTATTTTACGTTACTCCCCGCTTTTTAAGTTCTACTTTGTTAAGTAAACACATTTAGAAAAATATGGACTTTTATCCGAGACCTTACTTTTAATTTGTTAATCGATTTCCGAAGAATGAGGTTTTTAATTCGTCGGGTACTTTATTATGTATGTTCCTCGCTTAATTATGCTAAGCAACGATCTTAATTGGACATTGGCTGCCAAAATCCATTAGCCTATAACATATAGTTATATGATACTATTTTTTTTAATTTTTATTCAAAATTAGGAATTTAATTTTAATTTAATTTACCACGATTTCTTTGAAATCTTTTTTAAATCTTGCTGTAGAAGAATTTTGAACGTTTTATGGGATCACGTAAAATCTTATACATCTCCCAATAAAAGAATTACTAATTCGAAATTGTCCTGTTTGTTCCTATTCGTATTGATTTGATGATTGTTTTTTTTTTTTTTATAAATAACGCATCACACTCAACGGGCCCCATTAAGATCTCATGACCTTGTGTCGGGGGTCCGGAAATACTCGCAACACTAACACAAACACCCAGACCACGACAAACATCTGTATGGCCAATACACACGTTTGCCGTGAGCGGGGATCGAACCCGCGACCGTTAGCACTTTAGTCAGTTGCAGCGACCATTGCGCCAACGCGTCTGTCTGTTTTTTTACAAATATGTCAATGTACATCGACATTTCCGTTAATTTTTCTATCCATATTCCCACTTATCGTGTTTTTATTATGATTAATTCAACCTTAATAATTGAATGACGGCGTAAAGAAATTACTTTTTTAATTATCTAGCAATTGAGTCGTACAGACAGACGGTGTTCTTGGTTCGATCTTAGGGGTTGAAGACTAGTTTTTAGTGTTGTTTGAACTAGTTTTACTGGTTGTAACTGTTTATCTATTATCTCTAATATTATAAAGCTGAAGAGTTAGTTTGTTTGAACGCGCTAATCTTAGGAACTACTTCGAATTGAAAAATAGTTTTTATGCTGGATAGTTTATTTATTAAGGAAGGCTATAGGCTATATTATATCAGGCTTATAGGGGCGAAGGAGTAATCATAGGTGTGAGTGACACCGCGAGAGCTAGATTACAGTAATTTCATACATTTGGAAATGTGGTAAACGTTAAAAACTTAATATATTTTTATTTTTTTAATATTTTCTTTTTAACCTAACTTCTTAGAAGGAGATTAATTTTTTGGGTTTTTATATAACCTTTTTTTCGTGTTTGATTTCAGTTGTAACAAGGAGAGTGTTAAAAAAAACATTTAAATTCGCTCCCTCGCCATTTGCCTGCAATGTAATATTCCAAAATCGAACATGGATCTAAAAACCTCTAAGTGAGAATCATTTATTTATATAATTACTTACTTTTTACCCGACTGTGTCGCGCGGTTTGTGAACATTAAAAATTACAATTTTAGTATTTATTATTTCACTATTATTTTGAAGTTTACACTATCAACATTGTCTATGCCTACTTAATTAAGAAATAGCGACTACTAACAAACCTTTTATTAAATCACATTAACTAACATATGAGAGAAGATGAATATATTGAAAACATAAATTTTTCAAAATAATGACTACACTAAAGACTGATCGCTCTTATCTATTTTGTAAACGAAAATTTCATCAAACTAGGCGGTATGGTCAATGCCTTAGCCTGCTCAAATCCAGCGAGAGAAAAAAAAATGTCTATGCCTACTTTTTATTGGACACAGTAATTTTTAACCGTAATACAGGTCACTGGTACATATTTTTTTTTAATATTATTTTTTCTCCCAGCTATCTTGGCCAGCATCTAATCACGGTAGCAAACAAAGGCTGCTGTTCCTCGAAAGGTCTTGTAATTATACCGTCCAGTATGATACGAAACGGCCTAAGGCGCAAACTTGATCTACAGGCTGCTAAATTAGTCATGAATATTGTTGTGTTTAAAAAATTTATAAAGAAAGATTTTTTTTTAAAAGACTTCGAAAGCAACGAGATACGTATTCGTTTACTTGAATGACAAATTTATTATAGTTATTTCGATTTTCGAAACTACTGAACCGATTTTGATGAAAATTCTATAAGACTTATTGGAAAGTATGCTTAACCAAATTTAATACATATAAAGATTTTAGTATGAATTAATCTAATGTAGAAAAAGTCAAAAATGAGAATATGAACTATGTTAAGTGGAATATTGTCGAGTTGGTATTTAAAATTCATTTTTAGGTTTCCCATATCGTTTTTCAATCATAATTATCGTTTAGGAACTGTAGTATCTATAGGACTGCAGATGGTTTTGTTACGCAGTTTGTTTATTTTTAAATGAATTACTTAAATAATTTACTAGATTTTTTTTTGTTAAGAGCCCAGATGATCTAGTGGTTAGAACATGTCGATCTTAACCGATGATAGTGGGTTCAAATCCCGGCTAGCACCGCTATTTTTTCAAGTGCTAAATTTGTGTTTAAATTCATCTCGAGATAGAACAGTGTGGTGGACTAAGCTCTAAAACCTTGATTTTAATAGTAGAGGAAACCTTTGCCCAGCTGTGGGACATTCACAGGCTGTAACTTTACTTTATGTTTTATTAGCTGGTGCTCGCGACTTCATAGTAGCTTTATGCATACAAAATCTCAGCCCCAAATTGACGAAGTTTCATACAGACTTTCATCCCCTATTTTATCCCCTTGAGGTTAGAATTAATAAAAAACCCTTTCTTAAAGATTGCCTACGTCATAACGTTAACCTACATGCTAAATTTCAGCCCAATCCGTCCAGTGGTTTGGGCTGTGCGTTGATAGATCACTATGTCAGTCAGTCACCTTTGAATTATATATATTTAAATTAAACACCCTATATACATAAATTCCAGAAGTTGACTGTATGGTTACCCGCACGCCTCGCTCTTGGCCCGAAATATATTATAATGATACATCCGTACCGATCATTTGTTGAATATTTAATAACTCGGTAACATAACGTTTAGTGATGCTCCTAATGCTTAGGATCCTTCTTAATAAACGATTAGGAATAACATTCGGGGACAGGCTCGTTAATATACATAATAGTCTACCGTGCCTTCGCCTGAAATTTAATAAAATTAAAAAAAAAACACGACAATTTCGTATGAAACTTATTTGAAAATAACACGGAAAATCGAAAAAATTGTTGGAAAATTATATACACAACACATATTTATATATGGACGCAATACTGTGTAAAGCCACACGTGACTTCATTTTGAGAAAATGGCGTCTTCATATGACAAACATATTCTTGATAAATTTGTTTGAAGAATTATATATCCATCTTTCTTTTCTATTTTGATAAAAGGTAAAATGTATTCAAAGCAGATTGGTATAATCAGTAGTTTTATCTTATAATATTTTTTCTAATATAAGAGATTATTGTATATATCAAAATATGGAACACACGTCAATATTCGAAACATTTAATTGACGAACTTTTTTCCGTACTGATTTAGTTGATATGACTTTAAAAGCTTTTGAATAAAGTTAATGTTGCATTATCAGATAACGTTGTCTTAGATTTTCGCGATTATTACTCATTGAAATAAAACTATTTTAAATAGATTGAAATCGCGTATATTAACTATTTTTATCATCCCGACGTTTCGAGCACTTTACACCGTTCGTGGTCGCAGTCTCCCCGTGAGTAAGTGTGCGTTAAAATAAAAAATAATTTTAGTTGCCATTATTTTTTTGTTCTTGCAGGGTTAATATCCGAAAGATACCCAATTCCTAGGGGGTAGATCGGGCTATATGATGATTTTTACCCACGAAAACCCCTACAACGGCAATCATTAGCACGGAAAAAGAGAAGCTGCGGGGTCGCTTGCGCATGCGCATCCGTTAGTTGCCTAACTGCCAATTAAAAGTCCAGTTGTCAAAATAGGAAATAGAATTAGTTTTTATTTATTTATATATTTATATTTTACAAATAGTACTATAAACAATTGTAAATATTATATATAACAAAATTTTAAACTAAAACAGTTTCTTATTACAATTAGTACATAAATAACAGAGCAAGTAAACATATTAATAATTGTTATAATATTAGTTATAAAGGCACTGATAACGTTGTATTAATTCGAAAGTTTAGACTTAAATTAAGGGTTGTTAAAAGATTATCTAATATATTCTTTACGACAGATTTAAATTGAAGAAGAGACACATGAATTATCATCACCAATTTTATACACCATTTTTCCGGTTATACAAATATCTGTCCCGAGCGGGAATCGAACAATGTCTAATTTTTAAACACTGTTTAGCTAGACACGTATTGAACATGGTTGTATTTCATCTTTTGTAGTAAAGCAGTAACTGCCGTACTACAAAAGATTTAAACATACCTACGTTAAACGCGTGTTTATTTGTACTACAAATCCGCGTATAACGACTTTCCTGTCCTAGAATAAATTCTTGATATAAACCCATATTAAATACTAGCGGCTAGCTCGTAGTTTCACTCGCGCTTAACATAGGATTTTCATACAAACTTCTCTCCCCCATTTTTATTGCTACGTTCTAAAAAAATCCTCATGCAAAAGCCGTCGGCGATAAAGGCACATCCAGCACTACTATACCAGAGCGATAAAAGAGCTGAAATATATCTAATTCTGAAAAAATCTTGTTATGTTACTTACAACTTCTTGCAATGAATCCGTTTCCTGCGAATTTGACTTTAGTAAAAGGTATATAAACGCATCACACTCAACGGCCCCCATTAAGATCTCATGACCTTGTGTCGGGGGTCCGGAAACACACGTTTGCCGCGAGCGGGGATCGAACCCGCGACCGTTAGCGCTTTAGTTAGTTGCAGTGACCACGGCGCCAACGTGTCTGTTTAGTAAGTAAGTATCCCTACTAATATGATAACTGCGAAAGTAATTCGGTCTGTATGCCTGTCTGGGAAAGCGTATTTCTCGCTTAAACCCCTCAACTGATTTTGATGAAATTTGGCACAGACAATCTTTAGATCCTGAGAAAAGACATCACTCACTCACTCATCTTGAAATCTCAAAAACTACAAGTGCTAAGAGTTTCAAATTTTGCATGAGGATATTTTTAGAACGTAACAATAAAAATGGGGGTTAGAAGTTTGTATGAAAGTCCTATGTTAAGCGCGAGTGACACCGCGAGGGGCCGGTAGTATTAAATATGAGTTTATATCGAGAATTTATTCTAGAACAGGACAGTCGTTCGACGTGGATTTGTAGTACGAATAAACACGCGTTTAACGTAGGTATGTTTAAATCTTTTGTAGTACGGCTGTTTACTACAAAAGATGAAATACAACCATGTTCAATACGTGTCTAGCTAAACAGTGTTTAAAAATTAGACATTGTTTAAAATTTTGTCGAAATTGCTACACTGCGTGTAAAATTATAAAGAAACTTATTAATAAAATGTCTCACGTTATATTTGACAGCCAAAATAGGTTTTAAGCATATATTAACAATACCTAAGTTTATGTTTATACATAATTAAACTAGGTCTAAACCATGTTTAATGGATTTGTAGTACAGGATTTTATAGACACGCGTGTGTTTAAATTTTTTGTAGTAAGGCAGTTAATGTTTAACTTTGAGAGAAGATTACTAGAGTCAACCCCATTAGTCAATACCTTTTAACATTTGCTTTTAAAGATGATGGCGGGTTCAAACCCCAGCTAGCACCGCTAAGTTTTCAAGTGCTAAATTTGTATTTAAATTCATCTCGGGCTCGGCGGTGAGAAATCATGAGAAAACCTGCATGTGCCGGGAGAAATTCTGAGACATGTATATCCGCCTCGCAGTAGAGCGACGTGGTGGATTAAACTCTAAACCTTCTCCTTAATAGAAGAGGAGGCCTTTGCCCAGCAGTGGGACATTTACAGGCTGTTACTTTACATTATTTTGGAGAGAGGATAACTAAAATAAACCCCATTTTACCCAATATACACCCCAAAATATCAATTATCGTATATAATAAATACTTTTATATCGTATATAATAAGTATGTAATAAATAGTAACGTAACATATAAATTATTATAACGTATCTTTACCGGAAACCGCGATTATGTCCGCGAATATTAAGGAGGATTTTGCCGATTTTAACACACTAATTCGGCTATACTTACATTCCTAATTGGAACCACCCATGCCTTAAATCAAATTTTAGCTATGATCCTGTCAGTAGTCTCGTGAAGAAAAGAATTATACATATCATTTTTTCTCGTAATTGATATAAAACAGCTCTGTAACCTGGTAAGTTACTTAGGAAAACTTACGAAGGTAAAATCTGTTGAAAACAGGGCACTGACAGTAAAGTTTTTCATCTTTAAACACACGCGTTGGCGCAATGGTCACTGCAACTGACTAAAGCACTAACGGTCGCGGGTTCGATCCCCGCTCACGGCAAACGTGTGTATTGGCCATACAGATGCTTGTCGTGGTCTGGGTGTTTGTGTTAGTGTTGTGAGTGTTTCCGGACCCCCGACACAAGGTCATGAGATCTTAATGGGGGCCGTTGAGTGTGATGCGTTAGTTATTATTTATTTAAAGCAATTACAAACTTATTTAAATCTTTATTTAAGTGTGCGAGTAGAAATTATGAGTATAATTCTCACATTTTTTTGTCAAGTAAAGTTAAACTTAATTTCGATTTTAACGCCATTTTTATTACCGACTAGCCGCGGGTTTAACCGCGTTAATTTGAGGAATAATTATATTTATATAACGTTTACCTTCCCTACTTAAATCGGATATTGTTTACTATTTCATTCGTTTTAATTTTTTTAATGTATTAAATAAAATATGTTTTTAAATAAAAGCCTAAGTTATTCCTTATAACATTAGCTATCTCTGAGTGAAAGTCCCGTCGAAATCGGCCCAGCCGTTTCAGAGATTAGCCATTACACAAAAAAAATTAAAAATTGTGTTTTTGATGTAATTACCGTGTTACATTCGTATGCATTTAAATATAAGCTGTTAATTTATTACGAACAGACACTTCAATTTTAATTATTTATATAGATGTTGATACATTTAAAGTTCCTGTTACTTTAATTATACAGTAGGCTATAAAAATAGTTACACATTAAGATTTCCTAGAATAATAAAATTTAATGTACGCCATTAACATAGAATGTGTATGTTTTAAAACTCAACGGATGTCTAAGTCTATTAACAAAGAAAAAAAAAATACAAAAAATTGTCTATCGTTCGTAGCAAAAAACTCGAAACATGCACCCTTCAATAATTCATGCGTACATAACGCCCCAGGCGGGGTTCGAACCTACACCTCTTCGAGGAGCAAACGCAACTCAACCCGAAACGAATAATAATAAATTTCAAACAAAATTAAACCTTATTTGAAAAAAAATTAAAGTTTACAAAAATAATAAATTTTTTGTGTGTTACGACCTTTTTCCAATAAACAGCTCTTCGATACAAATGATAAGAGAATCCAATGAAATTTATTTCGTATCAAAATTCAATCAATTTCAAACTCTATTTCATACAATTAAAGCTCAATTTCAAAAACAATAAAATTGAGTTATTGACTTTATTTTTAAAGAATAATTTATGTCTGTCTTTGACCGCAAAATGTACTCTATGTCAAAAGGTTATAAATGAAAAAATTGTATTTATCGAAAATGAGTCTTAATTTTTAAGCTATAAAATAGATTTTTTAATGTCGCTCTTTGGTATATTTTTATGCATGACAGGTTTTCGTGACATCGATGTAGATATTTTGTAATAGTGAAGATATTTCGATAGTGTAATAATAGGTGTATTTTATTTGCTATATTGTGTTGATTTTATTTTAAAACTAGCTGACCCTTCGGTTTCACTCGCGTTTACGGTTACTACTTCGCTCCTATGAGTCATAGCGTGATGTAATATAGCCTATAACCTTCCTGTATAAACAGGCTATCTAACACAAAGAGAATTTTTCAATTCGAACTAGTAGTTCCTGAGATTAGCGCGTTCAAACAAACAAACTCTTCAGCTTTATAATATTAGTATACATATGGGAATAATAACATAAAGAGAAAACCTTAAAAATAATGTAGTTCAGAAGTAACTAAAACGAAAAAAAATCTACGAAAAGAACTACAAAAAGAAGAATTTACTAGCTAGCTCATGGAACCCGCGATCATCGGTTGACATCGACGTGTTCTAACCACAAGGCCATCTCGGGTCAACAACAAAACAACAAGCAGAATACCAGGTCCGAATCACAATGCTTACTGGCCAGAGTTAATGACAACTCGAAATAACTACTATTAGTCTAGGACTATTAGTCCACCATCTTAAGAAACCATAGCGGTTTATGACTAGAATTAAAAAATTAAAAATCTCCCGACAATCTGTTCATTGAGACCCTTTCAACGAGCGGCAACACGATCCCTCTGCTGTATGTTGGTGAGGAGTTGTATATGCTGATCCTGGCTGCAGGATCAGACCAAGAATACCATAATTTTGCATAGTCATGCATAGATGTTGGTATGTTGCATTCCTACCCCAGCTCTTGAAATGGCTGGACCGATTTCGATAGAACATGTCAAAGAACCATTGGTAAAAAACCCTCTATCAAGTAAGTAAACGGCATCCAAATCGGTTCTCCAATTTAGGAGCTGCGATGTCGCAAACAGGCACATAGCGGTCAAACTTATAAAACTCTTCATTACAAATAAGGGTAAACTCTTGCACTCTTTGAAATAAAACTATTTTTAACGGATTTAAATCGCGTATATTAATAGACTCAAGCGTTCGTGGTCAGTCTACCCGTGACCACGAACGCTGCAAAGTGCTCGAAACGTCGTGATGATAAAAATAATTAATATACGCGATTTAAATCCGTTTAAAATAGTTTTATTTCAATGAATAATAATCGCGAAAATCTAAGACAACTCTTGCACTCTTTTAACTCGGGATCAAAAAAGTCAAAACAGCTCAAAATAATTTTAACACAATACAAAAAAAAAATTAAAACAATTTCCACCTGCGGCAAAATCCTAACAGTCATCTAGTTTCGAGATAAAACATGAGAAGCCGGGGGACTGCGATAGTTACATAATCGGAAGTCCCGATTTTGATGCGCCGCGATCGATTAAAACGATAAATACTCAGTCTAACCGGCAATTATGAGCTTATCGATACGAATTATCTTTGAGAGGTTTTTATCAAGTTTTTTTTTTTATATTACCTTCTAAACGCGACTTCACTTGTTTTAAAAACTTTGAACAAAAAAAAAAAACAAAAAACAACAGACACAAAATATAAAAAGAAATAAAAAAGAATGTACAAAACGGTTAGGTAGTTTAAATCAGTAAAAATTTAATTATTATACATTAAATAAATAACAAATAAATTTATTGTACTTAACTGTGAAAGTCTCTGAATAACCTTTCAAATAAAAAGAATCCAGCGTCAGTCTACCCGTGACCACGAACGCTGTAAAGTGCTCGAAACGTCGGGATGATAAAAATAGTTAATATACGCGATTTAAATCCGTTTGAAATAGTTTTATTTCAATGAGTCATAATCGTGAAAATCTAAGAAAAAGAATTTTACGAATTGATTGACGAATTAAAAAAAAAAAACAATAATTTTAATAAATAAATACGAATTACGAAACTCCTTTTTTAATTATGTTGAAAATTTGGTCTGTCTATAGAATAAGATGTAAAATTTACTTCTTACTATAGATTAACAAAAATACATCAGAATTACAAATATATTGCTTTTAAAACTATGTAAAGTTCAATCGTTAGACGAGAATTACATTTGCAAATTTTACTCTCGAGAGTCAAAAATAAGGACATGACAGTAAATTCTTTCAGGAGTAAAGCAACGAGAAATCACTCATGTAAATAGTTGTGAAAATCGAAGAGCAAAACTGATAAGTGTAATTGTTACCTAATAGTTATATATTCTAAAGTTTATAAGTAAATAATAACCGAGATTTTTGTGTCCATTACTGCTTTGTTCCTATGAGTCGTAGCGTGATGTAATATAGGCTATAACCTCCTCAATCAAAATCAAAAATCAAAATCAAAATATGCTTTATTCGAGTAGGCTTTTACAAGCACTTTTGAATCGTCAATACAAAAACAAAAGAAAACTAAACACTACTTAATTAATTAATTTACCACCGGTTCGGAATGTAGATTCTACCGAGAAGAACCGGCAAGAAACTCGATAGTAATAAACGGGCTATCCAACGCAAAAAGAATTTTTCAAATCGGATCCATATTTTCTGAGATTAATTAATACATACAAACTTACGTACATACATACATAAAAGCACACGTTCTCAAGGAACGTTTCGGAACTTCGTACTGTACTATTTATGTATTGTATGTTTTAATAATAACGATTACATAATCAACATAGCCTTATTTTGTTTCTATAAACATAAACAAAACTTAAAGAATAACTTAAATATGAACAAAGCTTTTAATTCTCCACATATCATATCCACGGTCCAAGAAAAGCAAAATATATTAAAACTACTTAAATATAAAGTAAGTTTCTTGCTTCTTCACTATCAAAGTATCTTCCGCGATAATAAAGTGTAGATGAAACGAAAATTACATTTTTAAATGTTAAAACGATTATTTATGAGAAAACAGTAGCCCGATGCTGTAATTACAAATTTTGAAAATTATTATAATCGTGACTTAACGAAAAATCCGTAACAACACTACATACTGGTAGAGTCTACAAAAAAAGGAAAACACTACGTAATTATGAATGAGATTTTTATTGTCAATGCGATCCTTTAAAAGGGTCATAATCATTAGATGCGCGTTATTTTTGACATAATTTGTGTATTTCACAGATGCTTTGGTGCAGTGTTCACTGCAATGATTGATGCACTAACGGTCGCGAGTGCACTTCCCGCTCAAAGCTAACGCCTGTATTCGCCATACGGATGTTTGTCGTGGTCTGGGTGTTTGTGTTGTGTTGACCCCCGACACAGGATCATGCGATCCTAATGGGGCTGTTAAAAGTGGTGCGTTTATTTATTGAGTATTTATAAAATTGTATTTTGAAAGCAACTTGTAAATATCATACAACAGGTTACGGGCAACTTTGCTTACTATTTTCATAAAAAAAATAAAGCTTCGGCCGTCACAGTGTCCACTACGAATTTGCGTAGATGTGCATGCTCATATCTCAGAATTTTTTACGAAATTTCATACCTTCGCCATCGAACAAAACTTATGAACGCTAGCCCAAATTTCATGAGATCAACGTATTCTATCCATCGGCTCGTGTTGGTTTAGTTATGTTTTCTAGTTTATTTCAGAATTTATACCTTAATAATTTTATGTAAATATAATTTATATTATAATAATAATTAATTGGCTATATCTTCGATGAATATATACCCTATATCAGCAACCGCAACATTTATTTACGTATATATATATATATCTTAGATTTATCTGTACACCAAAAGCCATCAAAATTGATTCAGTGGTTTATGCGTGACAACATAACAAACAGACAGAGTTACTTTCGCATTTACTATATTAATATGGTAAAGTTATTTGGTTTGTATTTACTAATATATATGGATGCTGATAAGCAATAATGTGTTAAAGTAAAATTCGGAAATATTAATGTATTTTGATACTGCATCACTTCTTTTACATTATTGAAGAGTCATATAAACTAAATAAGTACGGAAAAGTGTCTTAATTAAATGTTTCGATTTCCAAGTGCGTTCCATATTTAAATGCATTTTTAAAATAATCTTAAATATTTGAAAAACTTTTTATTAGACAATATAATAAACATAACAATCTGCTTATAATTTACTATACTTTGTATCAAAAAAGAAATGAAAAGATGGATATATACTTCTTCAAACATATGTGTTAAGAATGGTTTTCACATCTTTAGGCGCCATTTTCTTAAAATGAAATGCATGTGGCTTGCGAGATTATTGCTTATCAGCGTCCATATAATCAAAAAATAGCTTAGGAAACTGTTAAGGTTGTTTTGAGTTCTTGTTTTTAGTTACTTTATATTATTGATGATGAGTGAGTGACCTTTCGATTTTATATATACATATATACAATAGATTCTTAACAGAAACAAAATCAGCATTACACAAATAAAAACTTTACACAAAAAAATTAAAATATATATTTTTTGCTGTCCGTACTTTCGACCTGACGAACGCCAGCGGCCATTTTCTGAACGTGATTTTTAAATAAAAAATATATCGTTCGGTCTGTTTAGAGGTGGATTTTTTTTCCATCAGATTTTTTTACTCACATCTCATAAGAAACATCTTTGGAAAATTATATTTCTTTATGTAATAATTTTCTATACCTATTCGTATTATGTTTTTATTAATAGCTAATACTGCTTGAACTTAATGACAGACACGTTGGCGCAGTGGCCACTGCAATTGACTGTAGCGCTAACGGTTGCGGGTTCGATCCCCGCTCACGGCAAATGTCTGTATTGGTCATACGGATGTTTGTCGTGGTCTGGGTGTTTGTGTTGGTGTTGTGTATATTTCCGGCCCCCGACACAAGGTCACAAGATCTTAATGGGGGCCGTTGAGTGTGATGCGTTTATTATAATGTTTCATTATAGTAATGAGCCACGGAATTCTAAATATTAAAAATATATAAATACGGACTTCGCAATAATCTGCCATACTACAAAAGATGAAATAATCCAAAGTCGTAAGACTGGATGCCAAAATCCTTGAGTTTATAACTTATCTATAGGAATATAATATCGTTGGCCGTCAAAGTTGTATCGCTAATATTAATAAAAAAATAAAAAATATGACTATTATAAATAAATAAACTATAAATAAACGCATCACACTTAACGGACCCCCATTGGGATCTAATGATCCTGTGTCGGGGATCCGGAAACACATACAATACAAGCACAAACACCCTGACCACGGCAAACATCTGTATGACCAATACATTCACAAAAATATTCATTCTTTTGAAAGAAATAGAGATAAACATAACACGAGAAAGAAAAATAAACTTGTAACACCTTGTTTTCGACTTCACAAAGTTAATGTTTCCTTTCTGGGGCAAGGTATTCGTTTTTATAATAAAATCCCCCAGAAATATTTGCAGTTTTCCATGAATAGATTTTAATCATATGTTAAAAAGTCTCTAATAGCTAAAGCATATTACTCTATACAAGATTACGTTGACGATAAAGATGCGTGGGCTTAGTACATGCTGAATTTCGTACAGGATAAATAATTAAATTGTAATCATAAACTGTGTTGTAATTACAATATTTTAAAAGAGTAACTATCGAGTTTCTTGCCGGTTCTTCTCGGTAGAATCTGCGTTCCGAGCCGGTGGTAGCTTCATTATTTATGTTTTTTTTTTGTTATTTTCATGTATGACGATTCAAAAGTGCTCGTAATAGCCTACTTGAGTAAAGTATTTTTTGATTTTGATTTTTGATTTTGAGACGTTTGCCGTGAGCGGGGATCGAACCTGCGACCGTTAGCGCTTCAGTCACTTGTAGTGACCACTACGCCAACCTGTCAGTCATATTTATATTATGTTCATTATGATATACTTATCCAAATGAGTTCGTTAATGCAACCACCCACGTATGCGGTCAGTCTGAGGTCGCAATATTCAAATGGTATGATAAAAAATTTAACTACTTCTAAAATATTATAAAGCTGAAGAGAGGTCATGATCGGAATACACGGTTTAGTCAAGCTTTTATTTAATTTTAAAAAGATATATTTTCCCACATAATTTCATCAAAATCAGTTCAGTAATTTGATTTTAAAATCGAAATAACTCGTGAAAGTGTATCGCGTAATTAACGAAATTACATATTTCGCTGTTTAAAAAAAATATATTTTTTATCAATAAAATATCCATTTTGAATACCTTAGAATAATAAATTATGTAAGTATTTAGAATGCTATGTACAAGCACTTATATATGTATAGGTATGTTATATACTGATGGACTTTGGCACTCAAAATTCCGACCAATATGGACGACATTACCAAGGGGTCATCCATTAATTACGAGATGTTTTATCAACTTTTTAGACCCCTTTCGCCTCCGGTGATACATGTCACCCCCATACATATATATATATATAGCTTACAAAAGTTTCGAAGATAAATACACGTGATATCTTAACCCTCCCCCCCCCCCCTGCCCCATTTTTCATTATTTAGTGAAATTTTTTCCAGTTTTTTTCCCATGTTTAAAATCTAGTCTAAATTTACTATAGTCGAATAAAATCATGAAAAACTTATTAATATGTTACGTTTGACGGCTAAAATAGGTTTTAGACATCTATTACACTCACTTAAGCGTTGTTTATACATAATTTAATGTCTAAAGAATGTTCAAAACTGTCCTTAGACGGGAATTTGTAGTACGATTTTTTATAGACACGCGTTTAACGTATGTTTAAATCAAGTAAGTAAGTAAGACATTATCTGCCATACTACAAAAGACGCATTAAAACCATGTTCAACACGTGTCTAGCTAAACAGTGTTTAAAAATTAAACATTGCTTAAAATATTATCTAAATTGCTTTATTGCTAATAAACTCGTAAAAAAACTTATTGATAAAATATTACACGTTACATTGGACAGCTGAAATAGGTTTTAGACATCTATTAAACTCACTAACACGTATGTTAATTTATATCTAAAGCAGGTAAAGCAGGTTGAGTTAAAACTCAAAACTGTGCTTAGACGCGGATTTGTAGTACGGATTTTTATAAACACGCGTTTAACGTTTGTTTAAATCTTTTGTATTAAGGCAGTTGTTTGAAATGTCATACTCCTCCATCCGCGCAATTTTCGTAAAAAGGAATACAAAGTTTTAATATATAGATAACATATACATAGATAAAATATCATTGTTGTAGATTACAAAAAAATATATATAAATAAAAAAAAAAACAAATTTTAAATATTTAACAGTTTATAGGTTGATGTTATTATCGCGTTTCCGAAGAACTAATAAATTTTATCTCGACGTCGGCCGCGGGCATTAAATCAATCCTTCAGAATTCCGTTTTTATTCAGAGCATTAATATTTTAAAAAACAAGAGTGAAGGAAACGCCGATCAATTAAAATGATCGCAGGGAAAGGTGTCGGGACGCTATTGTATATTTTAAAGTTAAATTACAAGCAATATTAGTTATTATCGAGCCGAGATGGCCTAGTGGTTAAAACGCGTCGATCTCAACCAATCATCGCGGGTTCAAACCCCGGCTAGCACAAAACAAGGTGAAGGAAAACTTCGTGAGAAAACCTGCATGTGCCGGGAGAACTTCTGACAGATTTATACAACCCACCAATCCGCAATCTTATAACATTCTGGACTCTGCGGTGCCTTTCAAGAAGGATCATTTTACTCGCATTATTTAATAGAAGTTTGTAAAAAAATCCCTTTTCCTTTATTTAGCATTTACTATTAGGTACTTCCCAGAAGTTGATCCTTATACGTGACACTATTAGATGGTGCAATAATACAGACCATGTTATTATTTTCAAATTTCTGACTAGGAAGATATAATTTCTAAAATAAAAGTAGCCTAAGTTACTCAGTATAACATTAGTATCTAGAGAAAGTCCCATTAAAATTGGTCTATCATATGCATTTAGTTAAATGCTATTAATTTTAAATTACAAACAGACACTCGTTGAGAATTTTATTTATTTGTATATCTATACAAGTAAATAAAATTCGTAATCTTTCGACTCCACGTCTTTTGAAGCCCATCCCCAGTAGGATTGATCACCGATCAATCAAGGATCGTAATAAATCCGATGTTTGAAACGTGTTATTACGAGAATTATCGGCTAACCGGTAATTAAGATCTATTGATCTATAGATTTCGGTTTTACCTTGTTGCCTATTGTTTTTATATTATTAGTCACATTGCATTCTTGTTTATACGTATATTTTTATATGTATATATAACAGACTAATGTTATAAACCGCTTAACGTAACAAATTTAAATGTATGTAGATTGGACCTTGAAGTGAAAATTTCTTTATATCAGTAAGTAAAAATAAAACTCTTAAATTTAAAAAATCTATAATATCTATTTTACTTTTATGTAAAGAAAATTGCTGGCAAACAAACAGACGGGACTTGACGTTAAGTTCTCACTACCGCTCATGGATATTTGCATAATGTAACACCAAGGGATCCACAGATGTGTTGTCGGCTTATAGAAAGAAAGAAAAAATATAGGAGTAAGGGAATAGAAAATTAGGAAAGGAATGGAAAAGTGGTCAGTATAGTCAGTGGGCTTCAACTAGGCTCTACTACAGTTGAACTACCTCAGTACCTCAGTAGTCTAACCTTCGTACTACTTAGAAAAAAAAACTTACAAGAAACTATTCCAAATACTTTCATTATTTGCTATAATGTAATCACGGATATTTCCCTGAAACGATCTTATATAATCATCATCTACATAGCATTTTTCCTGGTTATACCAGGTTTGCTTTCTATTCTAGTCCAGATATTGATAAGTTAATGATTTTTACACAGAGCGATTGCCATCTGACTTCCGAAACCCCTGAAGAAAAGGCCGGTACTATAGTCTAGAATAATTTTCCTGCTAAGAGTAACGATCATTATCAGGTGATTGTGATAACGACCGGGACCGACTTTACGTGCTCTTTAAGGCACGGTTGGGAGACCCACAAGGACAAATACCCAGACCAGGAAACAAATATTTATATAAATATATATATCCGTTCCGAGCGAAGATTGAACCCGCAACCTTCGATGTTAGAGATACATTCAGCACCACTGAAACAGAGCAGTCGTCAAACCTTATACTTGGATATTTCACATAAGGAAAATAAAAATAACTTTAGCATTATTTTCGTTGGACTATTCTTCAAAGCCGCTTCCCGCCGTCTGTACGCTTAGATCTTATAAACTATGCAACGGATTTTAATGAGATTGTCATTAATAAACAGAGACATTCAAGAAGAGGGTTTATATGCATAAAACACGCATATTATATTACAGAAAAACCGAGAATTACAAAGACTTATAATGTAAAGTCGTATAAAACTACATTGAAAAGTCCCGCTGAGTTTCTTTCGCGGTTTCTTCTCAGGCCTGAGGTTTTTTCACAAACCATGGTAGATTCATTTTGTTGACGTTCAAAAAAATAATGTAAATTCCTATTCTGAATAAAAGTACTTTGATTTGATTTTTTGATTTTAATCGCAACCGTGCGAAGCCAAGACGGCGACTAGTTATGAATAACGCCGTTTTCTCCAAATGAAGTCAATGCAGACTTATTCTTAATAAATCTGTTCGAAGAAGTAGGCATAGTGTAGAAGTAGGTATAGTGGTTATTTAGTTCAGTTGACTTGAAATTTTTTTTTAAATGTTAAATACGTGATGTATTATCAGAATACATCAATATCTCTAAATTTGACTTTTTGTGGGTTGACACAATGTGGAAGCAATAATGGGTAATAGTATCTGAATATAAATTGCCGAATGTGCGTTTGCGCATCACTTCAGAACAGCTGCACCTTTGTGACTAATTATTTTTTGTTGTAAAAGAAAATGTCTGAAAAATCGTACAGAAAAGCAAAAAATTTAGGTTAAATCAAATCTACATATATAAAACGAATTCTCAATTAGTACAACCATGCAAGGAGGAATGAATAAATAGTATAAAATAAAAAAATGGTATTTCAAGAAATCATAAAAATAAAAAATAAATACAGCGAAGTTACCCAACATCGCCATCTTGGACCCGCTTAGATCGTTGCGTGCGTCGCGTGCGCACGCGCAATTATCTGTTGGAATGCGTTTGTTCTTTCCTTTATTTTATCTACTCTTTTATCGTGCATTTTGTTTTTGTTTGAGCAACTCTTGAAATACATTTCTGAAATGATTTATTTGTGAATACGTATATAATGTAATTAATTTATTTATTGAAAGAAAAATCTGGCTTCGATAGTACCAAATAAAAATGGTAATAAATAAAAAAAGAACTTTTTCGTATTTTTAACTGACTTAAAAAACGAAAGTTCTGTATTCGTTCTGTATGTATGTAAGTTTGTATGGCCACGATTGTCTTAAAAACTACTTGATGGGGTTTTTTCCATTTAAATGTGTCTTTGTCTTTCAAGGTACGTTTAAGTATATAAAATATTAAGATCTGTTGAAGGTCTTCGGAGATCGACAATGAAACTTTATAACCTAAAGAAAATTAGCCGCGATTGCTGCTATCAATATTTATATACATACAGCAGTTCTATTTAAAGTCGGTTATTTGTCTACAAAATTTATTATTACTAACACCAGATAATATAAATGAAACATTCCAAATTTTATTATTTAATGACTAGTTCTAAGTGGGTGTTTAGGGGGTCCAAACTCTCCCCCTCCCCCCTTAGTATACAACTTAGTTATAAACGCATCACACTCCACGGCCCCACAAAGAAGCACACACAACACACACAAACACCCACGAGAAATATCCATGGCCAATAGAGACGTTTGCCGTGAGCGGGTGATCGAACTCGTGACCGTTAGCTCTTCAGTCACTTGCAGTGACCACTGCGCCAACGTGTCTGTCAACTTATACTTAGTACTTTAAACGAACGGCAATGACAATGGTTTATATAATTTCTAAATAACTGAGATTGACGTTCAGAATCATACCATCTTACTTCGTAATGCCCGGGCAAAAACTAGTTTAGCTATAGCTACACCCGAGGTTAGTGTTATCCCACACGTGGGAAATTATAAGGAGAGGGTACGCAGAACGGTGCGGGTTTGATTCCCGATGTTTTCAATAATTTTTGTATTATGTAAATTATGTAACATATTTCGTAGATGCAAAACAAACAGTATTACTATACTAAGTTCGTTTTACATCCAATCAACTAAGACTTTTTTCAAAAAATTATTTTTAACGCACTTTTGTTAGCTTCACTTGTAACTATGTAAGAAAATCTTGGAATCTTAATTTGAACCACTTCCCGGTCTTTGATTAGGATGAAATATTGCAAACGCTCTGAGTTCTGATGACAATACACAGACCCGCGCCAAACCTAATCGACGCTGTCGTGCGGCTGTCTAATATGCCTTTTTTACCCGACTGCGCGACGCAAAGGAGGGTAATGTGGTTATCAGTCTATGTATGTATGTATGTACCAAGTGAAATATCGTTGAATAGGTACTCGTACCGTTTTAAAACCATAAGGAAGAGTTACATTGGTTTTTCTTAAAATATTTTTTTCATATGGAATTTTTCTTTAAGGATCGGTTAGGCCGGGCGCCTTCCGAACTCGGCGTCGTCGTGCGCCGCACGACTTTGCACGTATGGACGGCGCGGGCCTGACAATACATGACTAGCTACATGGAAAATAATTTTTGCTCCATATGTCAGTTCTTAAGAAGCGCCCCGCGCTTTTTTACAAAAATTATTTTCCATTTTTTAGTTTATTTCATCATTAAAGCATGTTTCATCACTAAAGCATGTTTTTTTTTTTTTTTTTTGAACTATTCTTTTTAATTAATCTATACTAATTTTGTAAAAGAAGTACAATTTATATGTAGAAGATAATCATATCTTTAACTACTGATCCGATTTTGAAAAATTTTTAAATTTTATAGTCCGTTTATTGAGGAAGGTTATAGGCATTACATCGCGCTAACATTCATATGAGCGTAACAATAACAGTTATAGCTAGTGTAACCGCGGAACTTACCTAAATAAGAAACGTAATTACAACAAAAAAACATATTATTGTTTAAGTGAAAATATAAAAGGAACCTTTTTTTCTACCTTTATCTATAGAAGATTTAATTCAATTCAATTATTTGGTTAATGGCTTTTAATTGTGTCAATTAGATACATGTTATTTCGCCAATGTCACGTGAAAAAAATCCTTAATAGATAAAGCGTATTATACTATACCAGATTATTTGAACGATAAAGAGGCGTGGATCTAATGTGCGTTGACTTTCTTACAGGATTTCAAAAGAAATTGTAATAAAAAACCATAATATGAATGATTTTTAAAAGAGTACCTATCGAGTTTCTTGCCGGTTCTTCTCGCTAGAGAATGCGTTCCGAACCGGTGGTAGCTTAAAAAATCTATAACCAATGGACCTGTAAATTGACGATTCGAAAGTGCTGTAAAAAGCCTATTTGAATAAAGTATATTTTGAATTTGAATTTGAATTTGAATGGAGAAAACACGATGGAGATTGATCGATGGTGTCGAGAATTTAACCTTAAGTAAATTTTTAAAACACCCTAAAAAGTGTGAATTTCATTGTTGGTCCTTAACCTAGACCACTCAAAAATAAATATAAATATTATACATAACAGTTTTAAAAAAACTAATAATTTAAATGGGACAATCACATGTTTTATTTACAATTTAATTTTATAACATAACTATAAAAGATAGAAAGAAAAGTAAGAAAATACCTATTACATATGAAGGTCAAAAGACATCATGTTTTATTTTTTTAAATCGATTTAACAGAACGCAATTTTCACGTCAACCGACGTCGAACGATTCAAAGATGAAACAAAAAGATAAGATAGAAATCGAAACAGGAAATGAATCGAGAACAGATTTGTACATAGATTTCTTTAAGTAATTTGTAAAACTAACCTTTGTATCAAGTCTCATTTAAATACTATTCACTCTATTGTTTAAAAAAATCTATTTTAAAAGAATAATACGCGATTTTGACAACTAATGATTGATATTCTTGTGTCAGTTATATCTATTTAAAAACAAACGAATGAATCGATTTTGATACAAAATTCTATGAAACCAAAATAAAACAAAAAAAAAATTAAAAACGGTTCTAACAATCAATAAAAATAAATATAAAAAACACAAAAAAAAATCTTGTAACAATTATGGTATCATTCTTGTTAGGGAAACGGTGTTGGTGGGAGCCGCTGGGAAAAAGGCGAAACGGTGCAAATATTCGTCACTTACATCCAGGAGTGTCTTTTATTGGGGACCCTGGGCACGTTAGGAAAATGGGGCCCCTATATTTTGACAAAGGACTATTTTGTTAAAATATGTTTTAAAGAATAAATAAGCAAAATTTTAGATATATTTAACTGTTAAGTGTGTTTCCTTAATATCACATTAAATAGATATATAATATTCACAGAAAGTCTATATTGATAGAAGAGGTATCCTACAAATTTTAAGAAAAGAATAATCACCAATGACTCTTCCGTAATCTGATATGAACTATGGGGCCCCCATCGATCGCGGGGCCCTTTGCAAATGGCAGAGGGGCCTGCTTACATCTTTGTGCCGCTTGCAGTTGAAGCTCTTGGACCTTGGAGTAGTGCATACAATTCCTAAGAATATGACTCTTCGTCTTGCCTACACTGGTGACGGGAGGGCGCATGTTTCGTCTAGAGATTCAGAATTGCGATTGAAAGGGGAAACGCTGCTAGCATTCTTGCCACCATTACACGCAGATAGTTTTTGGACGCTGATAAGCAATACTGTAACAAGCCAAACGGAGTTCATCTTGGAAAATGGCGTCTAAACATATTCGTGATAAAATTAAATTAAAATCTATTTTATAATAAAATTAATTAAAACCTATTCTTGATAAAATTAGTTTGAACATTTGAATAACTTTTTAAATTTTTATTTGAGATTATTGTGTAAATTGCAAAATATAAAACGCACTCGATATTCGAAACGTTGAATTAAAATTTTTAAGTATATTGTTTAAATGGCTTTAAATATTTTTGAATAATGTTAAGCACGAGACGCAATATCAGAATACATCAATATCTTCGAATTCGACTTTTTGTGGGTTGACACATTATTGCTTATCAGCATCCATTTTTACAGTAATTATTAAGACTTGTAAATAGTTTAGTTGACCTTCTTTGTATATTCTAGATGGTTATAGGCCATATTTTATTAATGCGAAAACGCAAAAGCTAGAGAAACTATGTGCTCCTATCGTTTGCACACAAACTTAATATACTTTCTTAAGGCACGGTATTCGTTTATATAATAAAATTTCGAATGTGTTACAATTTACAAATAATAAATTTAAAGTATACATTCAAAAGTCCTTAATAGCGAAAGCATATTGATCGGTGCAAAATTATATAGATGATAAAGATGCTTGGATTTAGTATGCGCTGGATTCGCAGAGGATATATGGATGCTGATAAGCAATAATGTGTCAACCCACAAAAAGTCGTATTCGGAGATATTGATGTATTTTGATACTGCATTACCTATTTAACATTATTCAAAAAAGTTTAAGTCATATAAACTAATTAAGTACAGAAAAATGTTTCTTAATTAATTGTTTCGAATTTCAAGTGCGTTCCATATTTTACAATTTATACAATAATTTTAAGTATTTGAAAAACCTTTTATTTGATTATATATTCAATATATCAGTCTGATTTTAATTTATTATACATTTTATCAAAAATAAAAGAAAAGATGGATATATACTTCTTCAAACATATTTATCAAGAATATGTTTGACATCTTTAGACGCCATTTTCTCAAAATGAAGTCCGTGTGGCTTGACACAGTATTGCATATCAGCGTCCAGATATTGATGTATTTTGATAATGCATCATCTATTTAACATTATTTAAAACAATTTCAAGTGATTTAAACAAAATATTCTCAAATGAAAAACTTATTAGTATTCGAATTTAATTTTATTTCACGTCTCCTTTTATTAATATAGAAACGAAAACATGGATATATATATCGTCAAACAAATTTATCAAGAATAGGCTTGACATCTTCAGACGCCAGTTTCTCAAAATAAAGTATGTGTGGCTTGACACATTATTGCCTATCAGCGTCAATTATATTTAATATATTTGTAACTCTTAAATGTATGTATTGTAAAACATATTAACAGAGTTTCTTGCCGGTTCGTCTCGGTAGTATCTGTATTCCGAACCGGTGGTAAAATTATCGATGTAATTTTTTTGTTTATTTTTATTGACGATTTAGAAGTGCTTGTAAAAGCTTACTTGAATAAAGTATAATATATTTTCATTTTGATATCTCAAAAACCTCTGTTAACCAATAAATCACAATGCCTTACGTGAATTATTACCGTCGATTCGATTCCCGGTAATCTCGGCCGGAGGGTAGGAATTAGTTGCAATTAACCGCACATTTCCACATACCTCAGGAACTTATTTTTTTTTACGTCTAATCTCTTTCTACGTTTCAAAATTACTGCCTCTTGTCTAGATTTTGATATATTGATTGTTTATACTAAACGAGTTTGTATTTAGAAGTTTAAAAAATTAAACAAGACTTTTTAAAAAAAGAGGAACTAACTTTAAAGAAAAAATACACAATTTGTTTACATAAAAAAAACTTATTCCAGATATTTCGATTTTAAAACTCCACTGAACCGATTTTAATGAAAATTCTATGGAACTAACCTGAATGTGTGCCGTTTCAAATAAAAAAAGAATTAGTCGAATCGATCTAGCCGTTCCTCAGTAATCGGTGAACAAATAAAGCTTGATGTAATACAGCATACCTTTATCAATAAATGAACTACATAATGCAAAAAAGAATTTTTCTAATGGGATCAGTAATTTCAGAGATTTTCACAAAACAAGTTACATCTATAATAATGTTATAAAGCTGAAGAGATTGTTTATTTCTTCGAACGCGCTAATCTTAGGAGCTACGAGTTCGAATTGAAAAAATGTTTTTTGTGTTGGATAGTTTATATACTGCTAGGCTATAGGCTGTATTACATCACGCTACGACTCAAAGGTAAGTAGTATGAGACAGCTAGTCAGTACTGAATGTTATTAAAATAAATTTTATTTTATTATAATGTAAAGATAATATAATAAAATTTACTTTAAAAGGGCTAGATTAAGGTTAATTTCAAACTTGTAAGTTTTGCTCACAGATTTTCGTAACGTTTATATAAATTAAAAGAATTTACTATCAGTGTTTTATTTTTGACTTTCTCAACTGTCGTAAGATTACCTAGGTAACTGTCACACATTAGACAGCTACAGAGTTACTAAGAGGGGTAAGAGTGCAATTATCGCCTAAGGCGTGAATTACACTTGTAAGTTTAAGTCTGGCCCGTTAGCAAAGCTTACAAATGTAATTTCCCCCTAATCTTATAATAATATCAACAGTACCTCTATTTACATTGAATCTTCACTAATATATTAAACAGAAAAGATTTCATTACTTCTTTACTGGCATTAAATAAGCAAACTACTAGAACGATTTGAAAAATTCTTTTTACGTTATCTAGCCCGTGTATTGAAGGTTACAGGCTATATTATACCACGCTACGATTCATAGGAGCGAAACAGTAACCATAAACGCGAAACCGCTACGGGAAGTTAATAAGAAATAAACTCGAATCAAATATTAAATTGAAATTTTATAAGAAACTTGCGGCCCCTCGCGATTTCACTCGCGCTTAACATAAGACTTTCATACAAACTTCTAACCCCCACTTTTATTGTTACGTTCTAAAAAGAATCCTCATGCAAAATTTGAAGCTCCTAGCACTTGTAGTTTTTGAGTTTTCATGATGAGTGAGTGAGTGACATTTCGCTTTTTTCGCTTTTCGCAATAAATGCTAGCCTATGTCCTTTCTCAGGGTCTAAAGATTATCTGTGCCAAATTTCATAAAAATCGGTTGAGAGATTTCAGCGGGAAAGCGTAACAGACAGACAGAGTTACTTTCGCATTTATAATATTAGTAGGAATAACATTTATATTTAGTGTTTTCGCTTTAGAATCGTTTTTTTAGACTATTCGCGTTAAAATACCGATGTCAATTCGCGTCCGTATTTAATTACCGCGGAGCTATGTACCGATACGTATACGCTGTCCGTCTGTACAGCTAATTGCGGAGCACCGATTGGTTGATTATAGGGGATTCGATTCCGTGCAGTTCTCACGGCCGGTTGATGTATTGGGGTGAATGTGTAGGTTATAGGGTGTATATGATATATGAATTCCAGAAAATAAATCATTTTATTTTTCTTTCAAACTCAAACTCAAAATATACTTTATTCAAATGGGCTTGGGCTTGGGCTTTATTTAAAGCTTTCGAATCGTCAAGTTACATGTCATATTTTTATTTTAGATTTTAATAAAGTCTCTACCGAGAAGGACCGGCAAGAAACTCGATAGTAACTTTTTTAAAATCACTTCTACATAACGTATTTTTATTACATTTTAATTATATTATCCGGATAGAAATTCAACGCGTATCAAATCCACGCCTCTTTGTCATCAAAATATTCTTGTATAGTATAATATGCTTTATTTTTATATTATTTCATGCTTTAAGATGATAAGTATGTTAGTAAATAATTTCACTGTGCGACAGACTACAGCGCGTAAACTTTACCGTGTCAGTGCAACACTCTTAAAGAAAATCAACGTGAAATAGTACATACGGCTGCATTTCGCACGGTGAGTGAGAGATCCGGAAGCCAAAACATCTTCTATTCCGTTTCTTACTTCCTATTCGATTTTATCGTTCATTCATTTAAAGCTGGAAACTTTTAAAGTGAGTGAATACAGCAGGACAGGACAGGGCAGGACAACACAAAAAATCAGCGTGAAGGAACGTCTCATAAGAAGAAAGTCAGAAGTTTAATCCACTCCATCATTCCTTTTCTTACTTCCTATACCAAAATAATTGTGGCACCTCTGGTGCTGTAAATGTCCATTAGCGATGGTGATCATTAAACATCAGATGTCTCGCCTGGTCGTTTATCCAGAATTTTTGTAAGACAATAAAAGATGACTTGCCGAAATACATGTTTTTGGTTCTGAAATACGAGCATACCAACCAGAACCGATGCCATCTCCAATTAATGTATTTACATGCGTAACGACAATATGAAGTAGCAAGCAACTGTAGAGCAGATTGCTTGATTGGATTTCGGAATGTTACTCTTATGTGTTTATATATAAAAGGAGCAGAACTGGGTATTTTTATTCATACTATATTACACTTTAAAGTGAAAATATATTTGTAATTCCTATGATACGCAAAAGTCTATGGGTGGTAATGATCACTTAGTACCACGTGACCCATCTCCTTAGCTGTAATACTTATTTAATAAAAAATTAAACATTTATATCTAGCTGCAATTATGCCTAAATAGAAACAATGTGGTTTCTGTCTGGTCTGGTCTGGTGGGCCACTTTGTAGCTTTGTAGTAATACTTATGACCACTAAGTAATAAGAGACTTAATCCCTGTAAAACCGTTGCTCTAAATACTTTTGTTTTAGTCCCTTAAACAATCTATTTCAATGGACAACTCCCTCTCCTCCCTTCTCTTCCCTCTCCGAGAATTGTCCTCGTGTATGCAGGCCTTTATTTTATAAAAATAGTGGACAAATGGTAGCTAATCACCAGATGTTAAGTGATCAATGCCTGAGGATATTCGCAGCGCCGGTGTACTCACGCGTTACCAACTTAAAGGAGTATATGGACGCTTATAAACTATACTACAACAAGCCACACGGACTTCAATTAGAGAAAATGGCATTTAAGTAACAGATATCTATTTGTTATTTTCTATTTCGATAAAAGGTATAATGAATTAAAAGCAGATTGGTGTTATAAAAGGTTTTCTCTAACAATAAGTTTTTTTCTTTATTATTATATTATTGCATATTGGAAACTTAAAAATACGTACCGCATTGTCAGAATACATCAATATCTTCGGCTTTTCGCGGGTTAATTATTTCATATCAGCATGGAAAAGAAAAGAATGTCGCATAGTAGACTTACTTTTTAAACGCGTGTAGAATATCCCTTAAAAACACAAAACCTTGTCACTCTATGAATGCGATCGACCACATGCGTATTTGAAATGTATGTTATTTTAGACTCGTGAAAATTCTTCTGATCTCATAATAAAATAGTGTAGGATTTTATTTGATTTAAAGTGTTTTACGTTTATCATCTTTTAAAGGGATATTTAGTAGATCTTAATCAAAAGGAATATATGGTATAAGTTTTTTTTATAGGAAGCAAATGATTCAACTAATATTAACCGCTGACCACCGCCCCTATGAACATTTGCACTCAGAGAACGAAGAACGAACGAGAGAATGAGAACGAAGATAAATAGGAAGTAATGAAAGGAATGATGGAGTGGATTATACTTCCGGCTCGGTTACTTACCGTATGAGACGCTGTTTTACCGCTTTTTCGTGAGAGTGCTGCCCTGTCCAAGCCAGCCAGTATACGAGCTCTAGTCAGTGATACAGATAATAATTTTATTCATTGATTTAATAATTCAAATAAAACAAATACAATAAAAATCATTTTAAAAAATCATCTCATAAAATTACTTTATAAAATCAACATACCATCAATAACTTCGCTTTCACAGACGGAAATGTGTTTATAATTTTATGTTGTTAAATATTACGGACATAATGACACGTCCATTGTGTTATTAATAGTTTAAAATTTATAATCACAGCCTTCTGTACGAACTTCTGCGGTAGTGGAGTATATGGGAATGATTTGTTTAATTGAAAGGTTTTTTGGACGCTGATAAGCAATAATGTGTCAACCCACAAAAAGTCAAATTTAGAGATATTGATGTATTCTAATAGTGCATTTCGTATTTAACATTATACAAAAATTTTTCAAGTCATTTGATCTAAATAAGTACGGAAAAAGTTTCTCGATCAAATGTTTAGAATATTGAAGTGAGTTTCATATTTTGGATTATGCAAAAATTTCATTTATTTAAAAAACTTATTATTAGATAAAAATCTTCATTAGCCTATCTGCTATTAATTAATTATACTTTTCATCAAAATAGAAAAGAAAAGATTGTAGATGCTTCTCAAACATTTGAAAAACTTCTTAGATAATATATTTAATATGTATCAATCTGCTTTTAATTCATTATATTTTTTATCAAATTAAAAAGAAAAGATGTATATACTTCTCCAAACAAATACTTTTTTGAATTCTTTAGACGCCATTTTCTCAAAGCGAAGTCCGTGTGGCTTGACACAGTATTGCTTATCAGCGACTAAGCCCTCAAGTCTCACTCGACCAAATCTCTGAGTTTTTCATGTGCAACTTTTTATATCTATAGGCCAAAACAAAAGTTACGATGCCGTAAAAAGATGCGACGTCGCATCCATCCTTTCGTCGAGAAAATTTACGATGTGCATCGTAAAAATCACGACACGATATCGTTTCTGTTTATTTAAGAAAGATGGATTCTCAATACCAACTTTCATGCATTTTTCAGACATTTCAACTTTATTTTCTCGACAAAATTTAGTATATGTTCTTTTTCAAGGCTTAATCAATATCCCTACCAAAACATCACAAAATTAATTATTCGGTTTAAGCGTAAAAAACAGATAGACGGTAATACGTTCACGCTTATAATATTATTTAGGATTATAAATCGAATAATTTACAACATTTAACAGTAATATAAAAATCAAAAGTAATAATTCAATGGAATTGTCTGATTCCTGAAGCGATGTCCGTTCGAAAACGAAGAGAAAAATTGTATATATGATTGATGAGATGCGTTCTAGCCTCAGGAAATGTCGGATAACCACGGGTTCGCTTTGATTGATTCGCTGCGAGTCTGGACAAGATTATAACCCTATTTTTTAGCATTGAAGTTGGATTAAAAATTTTATAAATACGAACAAAAGATTTTATAGAAATATCTATCTAAAGTTTAGAATTGGTTAAAATCTATTTGGAAAAATACTAGCGGTCCCTTGCGGTTTTACATGCGATTATGGTGATTGCTTCGCTACTATGAGTCGTAGCATGATGTAATATATATAGCCTTCCTCGATAAATAAGCTATCCAACACAGAAAGAATTTTTTAATTCGAACCAGTAGTTCCTGAGATTAACGCGTTCAAACAAACAAACTCTTTGTAATATTAGTATAGATGAGTATCTATTATTTCTCAAAGGTGTTTTGTTTCTGGTATAAAATATTACCCTTGATACTGCATCAAAATTAATAAATGATACGCCATTTTGAAAAATCAGTTTTCGTCCAATTACGAGTATTACATTTAGTCTATGATGGTAAACTGTTTTTAAGGGGACTGAAAAAACAGCATCATTTTAGACACCATTTTGAATCAATAGTATATAGTTTTAAATAATATATTCTTTACTTCGTGTACTTGAAATTAGAAATATTTATATTCTTCATGACTGTGTCGCTGTAAAATTATTATAATTTGTAATATTTGTAAGTTTTACTTTCATAATTCATAAAAACAACTCTGTAACCTGAAAAGTAAACTTATGAAATCTTACGAAAGCTTTGCGTGTCTAAAATATGGAACCGACAGTAAAACATTTCAAGTGTAACGTAATGATAAGCAACTTATGTAAATCTTTAGCAAAACTTATTAGTATAACTCTCGCCTATTAACGAAAATTAAGTAAATATCTCAAATTTAATGTTTTCATTTTTGATTTTAAGGAGGCATGCTTATTAGATAAACAGACATGTTAAATAATAATTTTTAAACTTTTATTTAGGTATTTTTAAAAGTTTTTGTGTAGCCCATAATTGTAAAAACTATTTTTGACATTTTCTTGAATTTTTTTTTCGAAGTTCGCTTGAAAAGGAACTTATAATTTGAAATTATATTAAGTTTATTATATGGTATGTAAACCAAAAAAGGAACATTAGTATATTATTATGTATTTACAAATATGGCACCCGTCGAATCGTGACGGGCCGCGGGCGCGCTGCCTTGCTATTGGCTGGATCGGCGCGCGGTCTGCGCTTGCGCAGCTAACCGAGATTTATACCGAGCTTTAGTTTATTTTTGATTTTGTTTATTGGAATGTATCGAGAGCTATCGGGTATCGGTTTTATGTACGTTAATAATAATTCGATGGCTTTTGGATTTGATTGCTCTGTTTTGAAATATTAAAATCAGTTACGTACATAATACCTTTATTGTGTTTGTATTTGAAAATATTCCAGGCTGTTTAATTTATCCTTCCGGAAGATAGTTTGCACAGATAACATTTTACGTAATTTCTGTATTCCTATATATTCAGACTATACAAAATAGCGATTTATTTTCAACCGCCATTTACCTACTTGAAAATCAAAACCAAAATGTTTATATTCAAATTTGGAGTGTACATTTTTTAAATATATAATGCCAGACACGTTTACGCAGTGGTCACTGCAACTGACGAAAGCGCTAACGGTCGCGGGTTCGATCCCCGCTCACGGCAAACATCCGTATTGGTCCGAATTGGATGTTTGTCGTAGACTCGGTGTTTGTGTGGTGTGTTTCCGGACCCCCAACACAAGCTAATGAAATAAAAATACGTGCTGTTGAGTGTATTTATTAATTTATATTCGGAAAACATTATCACATAAAATAATCTCCGAAACAACCGATCCTTTTTCAAAAAATCTTGTTGATTTGAATAGCCTATTTCTTGAGAAAAGTTAAAGACATATCGATACCTCCCACGTAAGTTGTTGTAACCCCAAAATTACAATTTTACAGTAGAGCACTTTCAATCCGTTTTAGTTTAAAAGTTACAACAAAATACGCCTTTTTTCAAGCGTATTTTGTTGTATCTTTTCTTGAAAAAAAAAGATTTTTGGTATTTTTTCACTTTGAATGCATTAAGCAATGCAAATTCGTGTAGTATTCAGTAAAAACGCTAACGGCAATTTTGTGGCTTACAATAACTTACGTGGGAGGTATCGATATGTATATCGCTGGTTGGCAAGAATATCGTAGTAATTCAAAATTCTAACAAATAGAACTATGTACATATGTCAAAAGACCATAAATCTTTGTTCTATCATGAAAAGAGTTGCGATGATGAATTTTCTTTAAATCGATAAAGTTATAACATCAAGGGGTCGTTTAAGTTTTGCTGCTATGCATCAACACATTAATAAAGAAATTAAAAATCCCCATTCTTTAAAATACATAATTTTTAGTTGCATCGATATTCTTGAAAAGCAGCGATATAACGTTACGACTAGGAACGAAGCAGTAACCATAAACGCGAGTGAAAGCGCGAGAAAGAGCTCGTCACCTGTATAGTTATTCAATTTAAGATGTTATTTATTTCCCCATCCCATCAAGATTTTAGATAGGAATAATTTTTTTTTTTAATTAGGGAGTAATTATTTTTAATTACAGATTTTGACAAATTGTTGGTAAAAACGTGTTTGAAAAGATTTTATTACTTTTATCTGATGATAAATTTTACATTTTTTGTTTAAAATATTTTTGGTATGTATTTGATTAATATTAAGTATTTGGTAGTTTATTATTAACTAGCTGGTGCTCGCGACTTCGTCTGCGATGTCTGTGATCCCTCCGTCATAGTAGCTATATACATGCAAAATCTCAGCCCGATCAGTTTAAAATTGACAGTTTCATACAAATTTTCATTCCCTATTTTATCCCCTTGGGGGTAGAATTAATCAAAATCATCAAAATCCTTTCTTCGCGGATGCCTACTAAATTTCAGACGGATCCGTCCATCGGTTTGGGATGTGCGTTGATAGATCACTATGTCAGTCAGTCTCTTGTTGGGTTATATATCGATACCTCCCACGTAAGTTATTGTAAGCCACAAAATTGCCGTTAGCGTTTTTACTGAATACTACACGAATTTGCATTGCTTAATGCATTCAAAGTGAAAAAATACCAAAAATCTTTTTTTTTCAAGGATAGATACAACAAAATACGCCTGAAAGAAGGCGTATTTTGTTGTAACTTTCAAACTAAAACGGATTAAAAGTGCTCTACTGTAAAATTGTAATTTTGGGGTTACAACAACTTACGTGGGAGGTATCGATATATTTAGATAATACTTTAATACCTATACAAATAAGAATATCTAAAAAGTACGACTTTTCTTTCATTAAAATAACATTGGTTCTATGAAAATATGGCAACCTTTTCGGATAATTTTTTAATCTATACATATACTTATATACTTATTTATTAACTTTTTTTTTATAGTATGGCGTGCATCCGCGCTACTTATGCGCAAAATATTCTGCCATATCATATATTTTACAATAACAGTAGGTACAATTTGCGTGTCAAAATTATTTCACACAGATTAAAAAAATAGTAAAAAAACCTTCATGGTACAAACTCCTTCCTATTATTAAGTATATTGTAAGAACGCTTAACATTTACATAATTATATGAAACCGTCATTCAGACCTATTGAAAATAATAGAAGAAAAGTACATAAAACAATTTTTAATCAATTTAATACCCTGGGAACTAGTTTATCTGTCAAAGAAAATTCTAACGTACAATTAATTTAAAAAAAAAAAGAAAAAACAAAATGTCTGCCGTTGTATAACGTCAATATGGCCGCTTGTCAATTAATAATGTATACCCAATCCAATTTCATACCCTCTAAGTAGTTCTCTTTTACACCAATTATAGGACAAACGTGGTAATTTTATTACGCTGGCTTTCTTGTAGAATTATTATGACAGTGTAGTTTATATACGTACATTATTTAATAAGAAATAGGTAAACGAGTCGTTGATTGGATGAAATTGCGCGTAATCATATGTTAAAATGTCTTGTAATTTATGAAGAATTGTTTTTCCTTTGTTATCGAACTAGTGGACAGTTTATAACAATGGTATTATATAACCATAGATGGATGCTGATAAGCAATAATGTGTCAACGCACAAGAAGTCAAATTCGGAGATATTGATGTATTCCGATACAGCATAACCATTATTCAAACATTTTTCAAGTCATCTAAACTAAATAAGTACAGATTTTTTTTGTAATTTAATGTTTCGAATTCAAAGTACCTTCCATATTTTGCAATTTATACAATAATCTCATATATTCGAAATACTTATTATTAGATAAAACTTTGAAATACACCACTCTGTTTTTAATTAAATACGTTTATCAAAATAGAAAAGAAAAGATAAATACACTTCTACCAACAGATTTAGGAAAAATAGGATTGACATCTTCAGACGCCATTTTCTCAAAATGAGGTTCGTGTTGCTTGACATAGTATTGCTTATCAGCGTCTAAATATGTTATAAGATCATTGATGTCAGCGTCAAATTAATCAAAACACTTTAATAACAAAATAAGGTTTATTCATACAAGATGTACAAGATGTACTGTAGACTTACACTTTTACAGTTTACATTTTAAAATACATCAACGTGTACAAATACATGTCGCTTCCCGCCATGTTGTATTTTTTAAATTATAAGAAAAAAAAATAGTAGTGTGGCCAGCATTCAAAACCGCTGTTCCACGTATACCATGGTTGGTAGAATGTCGACAAGTTTCGACGACGTTGCCTAACAACCAGCAGGCGTTTGAGAAGAGACAGGCGAAAGTATATATAGTAAAGTAAAGTAACAGCCTGTAAATGTACCACTGCTGGGCAAAGGCCTCCTCTCCTATTAAGGAGAAGGTTTAGAGCTTAATCCACCACGCTGCTCCACTGCGGGTTGGAGGATATACATGTGTCAGAATTTCTCATGCAGGTTTCCTCACGATGTTTTCCTTTACCGACGAGCTCGAGATAAGTTTAAACACAAATTTAGCACTTGAAAAACCAGCGGTTCTAGCCGGGGTTTGAACCTGCGATCGACAGTTAAGATTAACATGTTCTAACCACAAGTATATTTGGGGCAATCAAAATAATTAATATAGAACGTGATGATATGTAGCCTACAAATACTGAGGTAGAGTTTAGCTGTAGCTTATTGACTACGGTTCGTACACACTGGCTCGACCGGGGCGTTACCTCACTCTTACAGAATTAGACGGAAATCTAATTCCATCCCCCATTCCTTTCATTCCTCATTTCTTATTAGGCTGGCAAGATATTTGTGTCGCCTTTGGTGCTGCAAATGTCCATGGACGGCATTGACCACTTACGACGTGTCCCGCCTGTTCGTTTATACCTTTTTTTAAAATAATAGTCCTTCAATAAGTTGACTGTTTGCAAAGCAATGCATTTAATCAGTTAGGTTACTTAAAATAACGCCTACAAACAGGCAAACAAACAAATTATTGATCTCTACTAGGCGCCATTTTCTGTGAGAATGGGAGACTTACCACCAGTATCTAGCTAGCCCGTATCCATTTGTTCAGTAGGCTAAAAGTGTAGAAAAAAAACAGTCGGTAGTTCATATTTAAAACAAACCCCGAATTGGGTCACATAATAATATAATATTTATCATACATTATGTAATTAAATAATTATCATAGGTACTATAATAAATAATTATTTACCGAAACAGCTAATTGATATTAATCAAGTAGTCCAGTGTATATCGTCTATAATTATTCACCCTTTCAACTAAAGTTACTTAGTGTTTGAATCGTGAATATAATTATGGAGAGTGTGGGTACATAACCAGGCGGTTATACGAAAAACCAGTGTGACAAATTTTCATATATGGATAAACAATAATGTGTCCACCCACAAAAATTCGAAACCGGACATATTGGTGTATTCTGATAATGTGCGTCATGTATTAAACATTATTCAATAAATTTTTAAGTCATCCTAATAATTTTATACGAAAAAAAGTTTCTTAATTTAATGTTTCGAATATTAAAATGTGCAATTATTAAATAGATTTGAAAAAATATTATTAATATAAAATCTTTATATAATATCTTAATAAAATCTCTATACTAATCTGCTTTTAATTCAAAATACTTTTATCAAAAAGATGGATATATTATGTACACTTCTCCAAACTAATTTGTTAAGAATACGTTTAGACGCCATTTTCTCAGAATGAAGTCCGTATGGCATGACATAGTATTGCTTATCAGCGTCCATATACAAGTGATGCCGAGGAAACGTTGTATCTTATGAGCTCGTATACGCTTACCATTTATGAAAAAGAATTTTAAAAAACTTTTGTTCAGTTTTTTTAATGTTAAAAATCGATTCATGAACTCATGCCCAGTCGACACCTTGCATATCATCACTTATATAAGAATACTTTATGCCGCGTAATTTAAATTTTACTAATTTTCAAAAGACAACATTTTTATTTATTTCTAAAGTTTAAGTTATAGATAAAATAGACGGTATATGTTCTATAATCGTTGATTAGATAGTTTCTTTATGATATATTTGCGCTCAATCGGCGTAAGGTTTATGGGCTGTCAAGTGACTGTATAGTCTGTGACATTTGTGACAGTGATACTCTGTGACATTATTACTATTGGGATCCGGTTTCCAGCGCTCGCTCTCTGCTACGTGACTCCGATGCGCGCACACTATAAACAACAACAGTTCCTGAAAATCATCGTGTTTACCAACAACAAAACAGTATACACATATATAAATCGATCTATGTATGTGTCTTCCCTATAGACTCAAACGGGCGTAGAAAATTTGATGAAATTTTTGGCTACCTTTAGATCAGCCCGCGGGTAATCCTGTATATTTAGCGAGTGGAACAGACTCTATTCACTTTTTGACGAAGTCAGGTCTTTACTTAATTAATATACTCATATGCGTAAGGAGGTATAACATTATTTACTGCTCCGCGCCAAAAATAAATTCAACGACTTCCAAGATACATTGTGGTAGACCAGAGCTGTAACCCATTGAGTACTGGCTACAGCATGAATATAGTTTGACCTCATGGTCATACAAAATCGGTGTAAAGTAGTTTGTAGTAGCTACGATTCGTACCTTGAGTGAGAGCCGGAAGCTTATCTTCCACTCCCAAATCTACATCTTAATCACTTACATTAATATTTCCAATTTAAGCTAGCAATTCGTTTCTGGTTCCTCTGGTGCTGCAAATTTCCATGAGCGCCGGCGATCCCTTATCATTTGATGACTTGTCTCCCCGTTTGCCTGCTATCTTTACTAATATTATAAAGCTGAAGAGTTTGTTTGAACGAGCTAATCTCAGGAACTACTGGTTCGAATTGAAAAATTATTTTTGTGTTAGATAAATTATTTAATAAGGAAGGCTATAGGCTATATTACATCACGCTACGACTTTTATGAGCGAAGAAGTAACCATAAACGCGAGTGAAACCGTAAGGGACAGCTAGTTATAATAAATATTAAAAAGACTAGAAGGAATGTTACAAAATTTATATCATTGGAAAAAGAAGAAATAATAGTTCCACTCAATCTCATAATATAGTAACACTGACTTGTTGAAGCAAATTTTATTTTATTTTATTCTATTTTTTATCTATTATTTATTCTGAAAGACTGTAAAAGAGTGCCAAAACGCTCTCTGGCTTTAATAAATTTAGACGCTGACGCTTATTTTATTTTTAGACCGAAAATTAAAAAAAAAACTATTATTTTTTATTATTATTGACTGTACTATTAGCAGTAATAAAAAACAGTATCCCCAAAAATAAAATTAGTACTAAAAAAACAACTTGCCTAATAAAAATGGTACGTACTTACATAGTATAAAACGAAGTCGCTTCCCGCCATCTGTACGCTTAGATCTTTTTAACTACGCAACGGATTTTAATGCGGTTTTCATCAATTATCCGAGTGTTTCAAGAGTAAGGTTTATATATGGATGCTGATAAGTAATAATGTGTCAACCCACAAAAAGTGAAATTCGAAGATACTGATGCATTTTGACACTGTATCACCTATTTAACATTATTCAATAAAAAATTAAGCCATATAAACTAAATAAGTACGGAAAAAGTTTCTTAATTGTTTCGAATTTCAAGGTCGTTCCATATTTTGTAATTTATACAACAATCTCGTGTATATATCAATCTGCTTTTATTTCATTATACTTTGTATCAAAAAAATAAAAGAAAATATAGATAAATACTTATTCAAACAAATTTGTTAAGAATAGATTTGACATCTTTAGACGCCATTTTCTCAAAATGAAGTTCGTGTGGCTTGACACGGTATAGCTTAACAGCGTCCATATATAATACTTGCATATTAAAGTAGAGAAAAGCCGAGAATTTCAAAGATTTGTAATGTGATGTCGTACAAAACTACATTGTACTCATACGAAGCCTATAGGATTAGTCTATACAGTAATATATATATAATAATATCTAAAACTACTGATCCGATCTGAAAAATTCTTTATACATTGGATAGCCCGTTTTTAAGGAAGGTTATAGGCTATATTACATCACGCTACGACTCACAGGAGCAGTGACCATAAAAGCGAGTGATAAGTGAGTGAGTCGCGAGAGATAGCTAGTATGTAATAAAACACAATAATAAATTGTATAATTTATTCGATAAAAAGATGTCTAAAAATACAAACAGTATAATTATAAAAATCTTACATCTACAGATAAAAATGTGTATATTTATTAAAATACAAAATAAATGCAGCACTTAAAACTATCATTATTATTATTAAAAAAAATATTTATTCGAGTATTAGTATTTTTAATTTATATGGTAAATATATAATCTGTTATTCACTTTCAATATTTTTATAAAGGTTTAACCACATTTATCAGCATCGATGCGCATTTTATTGACGTCGATAAATGTGGTAAAGCCCTAAGTATGTATAATATTATAAAACTAACAACACACCTTACTATATACTTGCGCATGTTCACTGTTCTTAAATTTGCACAAGTATGTAATATATATCTTATAACTATAGACATATAACGTTTAAAATATTTGACGTTAAAAATCTGTTCATTTTTCAACTTTGACAAATGCAATTGACTTATTGCCCTAAAGGTATAATAGCCTGTCATGCTAAGTATCTAGCTGGTTGCTAGGCAACGTCATCCAAAGTGGTCATTGGGCATTTTGTGTGGTAAAATGCATGCTTTATGAAATATCTTTACTTATATAACATCATTATAGCGCAAATATATTGCTGACATCACTTGGCGAGTTAAAACAGTGTGTGTAAAATAAGAAACCATTTTATTTATGACCTTTAAACAGAAAATAATGTTTTATATAGGTAACATTAACTTGTGAATATATAATAACTTAAAACTTAGCATCTAGGATTCATGTATATGACTTGTATATTTTATATCATCGAAAGATTGTAAATAACGTAAATTATTATTTAACGAGATTGTAAACTGTCGTAAAATTGTGAATTACATAAAATGGTCAGGTTAGGTTAGTTTTTATTATGAGGTAGCATTCGTGTGTTACTTTTATTTGTAGGATAATATCTGAAACTACTCATGCGAAAAAAAAAGCTTTTTGAGTTAGACAGCCCGTTTATTGAGGAAGGTTATAGGCTTTATTACATCACGCTACGACTCACAGGAGCACAACAATAACCATAAACGCAAGTGATACCACAAGGGACAGCTAGTAATCAATTATAAAAAAACCAACCTAACCTAAGATAGTTAAATATAAAATAATGGTTTATCTTTTAACAGGTTACAGCAAGGTGGTGCGGCTTCCATAACCCTGATCGTATAACGCCGGCTTTTTTTTAATAGCAGGCAAAGGCAGAATTGATAAATTAATGTTAAAATCACCTTTATGTACTTATGCATTGATGTTTTAGTTTTGCAAATGTAAGTAAATTTAAACTTGCTCAAATCAATTATTTATCTGTGGCTACCACTATATATGACATAATCTGTGAACATTTCATATGGGTGTCTGCGAATTCGCCATACATAAGTATTTTTCTATGCCCTATCTCTTCTTTCGTAGTATTGTTTACTATTTAGTTTCAATCTCGTGAAATATAATTATAATTTAACGTTATTTCAATTTTTGTATTTTTTTTAAATGTTTACCTATTTTGTAATATTTTTATTGTAAAGTGTAAATTCATCTTATCTATAACATGTATATTATATAAACTTGTGTATATAATTAAAGAGTTTAGTAGTGGTTAAGCTTAGACTTATATAATAATTAATAATATCATAAGGCATATTATTATGTCACACAAAAATGGCTTGATTGCCATTTAAAATTGAGCTTTTTTTATTTAATTGTAATTGAAAAATGTAAAATAATATAAAAAATAGTAATTAATAAAAATGTGAATTTGAAAATATTTTTTTCTGATCTTAAAATATTAAGCTTAATGTGAAGTAAAAAAAGAATAAATTTCTGTTTTTACTGTATGATATGAAATATGTTAATGATTTTTTTAATAAGGCCACTTTTAGATAACAGCATTATAAAAAAATATTTTACACTACATAGCCATAGAAAGCAAAATTTTTATCAAAAATAAATTTAAAGTGTAAAATATTATGCGATAATATTATAAAATTACAACCAATCATAAGAATTTCAAAGGAACGAAATAAAAAAATAATACTGATTTTTTTTCATATTAAAGCCAAAATACTTTCATCCATGGCACAATTTAAATAAAAAAAAATATGATGCTACATTAATTTATAATACGATTAATTTATAAAATACAATATACTCTTAAATATAAAAAAAAAAATCTAAAAAAAAAAAGAGTATTAAAAAAAAACATTTCTTTGATATCTGTGACTATAAAAAAAAAGAAATGTCATATTATAATATATAGACTACAAAAAAATGGAAGCCATTTTAATCTAATACTAATTATAATTTGAGAATAAATATTGTTTTGAGGTCATTTTCTGCACCATTTAAAGAAATATATATCTATTTCGTATACAAGAAAGTAGATTCTGAAAAAGCGCGGCAAAAAATTATTATGGGGTGTCACCACATCAACACTATATTTATTGTAGTAGAGCCTAGCTTTAGCCTACTGACTAAAGCTAGAATACGTGCTTCGACTGAGGCATTACTACACTCTCACAGATAATTGCCGCTGGATTCCTATCCCCTATTCCTCTACATATCTGATACTACAAATGGATGCTGATAAGCAATAGTGTGTCAACCCACAAAAAGTCAAATTTGGAGATATTAATGTATTATGATACTGTGTCACCTATTTAACATTATTCAAAAAAATATCAAGTCATATAAACAAAATAAGTACGGGAAAAAGTTACTTAATTTGATGTTTCGAATTTCAGGTGCGTCCATCTATTCCATTTTATACAATACTCTCAAATATTTAAAAAACTTTTTATTAAACATTAAATATATCAATCTGCTTTCAATTTATTACACATTTTATCAAAATAGAAAAGAAAAGATGGATATATACGTCTTAGAACAGATTTGTTAAGAATGGGTTTGACATCTTTAGACGCCATTTTCTCAAAATGAAGTCCGTGTGGCTTGACACAGTATTGCTTATCAGCGTCCAAATATTAGTTATCTATGGTCAAGTGATATTACAGATAATAAATATATGTTACCACGTAAAAAAAAATATTAACTAAGGTTCTACTTTCGTGCATTCGACTATAAAGACTAATAATCTATGATACCTTTTTCAATATCAAAGTGTGTTTGAGATTACGTGTCTGAATTATTATAAAAATTTTAACATAGATAATAAATAAATAATAGTAAAACTTACCAATAGTAAAATATTAATTTCAATATATTTAAAATTTAAAAAGGACGTCATATTTTTTGTTTCCCAGTCATTTTTTAGTATATTTTTAACCGACTTCAAAAATGGAGATTCTAAATTCATTTCAATTTGTGTATGTAAAAAGAATGTGAACCGATGTCAATAATTATTTTGTAATTGAACCAATTATACACAAGATTGATTCCATTAAAAAAAAAAAACACTTCTAAGGGCGAAAAATTAGGAGATGAAATGTTCAGCTTATTAACATCAGTTCTATTCAAAGTCGGTTATATTTAATTTAGCAATTTAAAAGATTTGCATGTAAAGTTTTCAGACTTATTTTTGAGTAAATTAATTACATTTGTATGCATATATGTACATACAGAGGATATTTATATATCATGAATGTTACTTCAAACAATTGCGTAGTAGTTTTATTTACTTTCTAAGTGAATGGTTAAGATTTTTGACTTCACAGAATGTGAATGAAGTACTGAGAGAAAGATCCGGTTGATTAAATTTTTGACTACAAAATACTTAAACCAATACTATTAAAAGAGCAATTATTATGTTAAATATATAATATACTTTTCTTTGCCTGATTTATTTAACAAAATCTGGAACGATCACGAATTTTCGATCATTATTTTTCATTATAAAAAATGATTTGGTGCAATCATTCTATTAATAATTTCTCATCTTTAACTTTATGTGTGTACGCCATATTAGTCTACTAAATAATACATGTAAAGAAATATAGACTATACTAAGTTAGGACATCAATATATTATATTTACTATACAGGGTGTCCACTGGATTTTGTTGGTCGTTTTACCAGCAATACCAAAATATATATTTAAAAGAATTACTGAATGAACTACATATAGTACTGATTTTTTTTTTGTCTTAACTATACGAGCCTCCAGTTTCAATTTTAAAAATAGTTTTTTTTTAATAAAAAAAAACCTTTAACCCATTTTTTTACATTAAAATATCAATTCTGCTGTTAAGTTAAGATATCCAAAACATGCCCAGTGACACCCTGTATATTAATCACCTGATGTAGACAAATCGTTGGTTATGTCATCAAACGAGGCATATGAGCTGTTTCCCTTCATCCATCTGGAACTGAACCTTGTCTGAGTTGGCTGCCTTATCGGCTGTCTTCGATAACGCACTCGCTAGGAATACTTGAGCTACACCGATTGCTGTTACGAAGAGAGCCCAACCTGAAATGGAAAGATTTTAAGATTTTAAGAATTAGAAATATCTAAATCTAATAAAATCCTATAATTAGGCCCTCGCTGTCCGTTCTGTCTGGCAGTAGCCTCTATCTCATAATAATCTATACTATAAAAATGAATTGCTGAATGTGTTGCTAAGAGCAGCTGAACCAATTTCCCTGATTATTTTTTAAAATTATTCCTTCTAGTACGAACATGGCTCTTACGGCGAGTAAAATTTTTAAAATTGCATGTTAAAGTCTCAAAAACAAACTTTTCTATATTCACATACAGAACATTCGTAATAATAATTAAAAATACCATGCCATAAAGTTAAAGTGTTAGTAGAAGGGTTCCGTGAAAGCAAAACAATTTAGTGACGTTAGTATCGTAAAAATATAAATAAATAAGTGAAACGCTATAATATTATGTAATAAAGAACCATTTATGTGAGTCTTACTTTGCTAGTGAAAGTCCCATTAAAATCAGTCCAACCATTTCAGCCAGAACGAAACAGACAAGACAAAAACTTAAGAAATAGATATTTTAATGTAGGCACAGTATTTATTTTCATTTGCATTTAGTAAAAAGCTGGTTTGAAATTACAAACAGACATTTCAATTTTATTTATTCATATGGAAGTTAATGCATACAACACTACTACTTAAACTTGGATAGTGGTATATTATATGTATTACAAATAAAGTAGCTTGGTCCCTCTGGAAAAAGACAAAAAATGCAGCAAAGGAAAAGATGGGTCGACGTTATAAACACAGCTGGAAAATCAGAATTATTACAGATCAAGACAGACAAAACAGATTAAGATGGAGGAGGCTTTCTACTCTACAACCATGCTATAAAAATATGTACTTGCTACAAATATTTTAAATTTAATAGTTTCTATATGTATGGATGAATAAACCTATTATAATATTATCTGTATAAATTTATTACCGATAGAACATTCTCCAGGTATATACGGCTCAGAGTAGTCGCCACATAAACGTTTCACACGAGATGACCCCCAACCCCAGGGGTAAAGAAGAAGTCCGAGGACCCCGAATAAACCTGAAATGAAATAAACATTATTCTTAAAGGCATTAAATTAAATTAACGCATCACACTCAATGGCCCCCATTAAGATTGCGTGACCTTGTGTCGGGGGTCCGGAGACACACACACAACATTAACATAAACACCCAGACCACGACATACATCCGTATGGCCAATACAGACGTTTGTCGTGAGCGGGGATCGAACCCGCGACCGATAGCGCTAGAGTCAGTTGCAGTGACCACTGCGCCAACGTGTCTGTCTGTCATTATTTTTTTAATGTACTAAAATAAAGTAAAACCGATTTGAAAAGCTAATACACGATTCTATTTCGGGAGAGCATTGCGCATGCGCATCTGCTGCCTCTCCATGATTTCATTATATTGCCGCAGTGGCAAGTGGATATATGAACGCTGATAAGCAATAATGTGACAACCCACAAAGTCAAATTCAGAGATATTGATGTATTTTGATACTGCATCACCTATTTAACATTATTAAAAAAATGAAGTCATATAAACTGAGTAAGCACGGAAAAAAGTTTCTTAATTAATTGGTTTGAATTTCAAGTGCATTTCATATTTTGCAATTTATACAATAATATCAAATATTTGAAAAGATCTCTTATCAAAGAATAAAAGAAAATGTAGATATATACATCTCCAAACTTATTTGTTAAGAATAGGTTTAACATCTTAAGACACCATTTTCTTAAAATGAAGTCAGTATCGCTTAACACAGTATTGCCTATCAGCGTCCATATGTAATCCTTGGTTAATAGTCATGGTTTCAAAACCAGATATTAGTTTACAATTGTGATGAAACCTACATGTATCAGATATAATACTGAGACATGTTAATCGGGATTTGCCACTAAATGTTCGCATGAGTTATTACATTTATTTGACCTAAGTTTTAAATTATTCAAAGAACGACGATTAGACAGTATTAGAAAATTCTCACCTCCTAAAGCTTGTGTAGCCCCAGCTAGTGATATTACACTCTTCTTAAACACAGACTGCACACAACACGCCATTACTCCGGCTAATACTGTTGAAAACTGTATTGCGGCACCTTGAATTAAAAAATATATAATTTAGAATTTTATAAAGACAATAATTATAAATATTGTACAGTAATTATTATTATAGGATCTTAATCAGTGATCGATCAGTCATGAATCAGTTTCGACTATTAAATTATCTAAGGCTAGAATTATACTATATGTAAATCATGCTCATAGACTTTCAAAAAGATTTACATAAACTTGTCACTGTTTAAACCTAAAAAATTATAATTAACTTACATATGAACGAAATATTAATTATAAAACGAGAATTACACTTATAAGTTTTGCTCTTAAACTTTCATAAATATTTACATAAGTTGTTTCTCATTGCTTTACACCTGAAAGCATTTAGTGTCAGTGCCTTCATTATAAACAGTGTCAGCTTTTGTAAGGTTACCTGGGTAACTGTTACCAGGTTACAGAGTTGTTTTAAATCAATTAGAGTAAAGCTTACAAATGCAATACTCTTCTAGGAATATTTAATTAAAGGGCATATTTTTAATTTAGTTATAATTGAAATTAAATATCTTAATACTATTAATGTAGAAGGAAATGTATGAAGAATGGGACAGGCTTCCAAGTCTGTCAAATATTATCTTGTTTTTGAATCATATAAATAATAAAATTAAAAATATTATAACCTTAAGTAATTAGTTCAAATATCTTGGTCATATCTTAACAGAAAGTCTGCATGATGACCAGGATATTGAGAGAGAACGTAGGGCATTATCGGTGTGAGGTAATATGTTGGCTCATAGGTTTGCTAGATGTAAAAAACAAATTAAAGTAACATTATTTAAAGCTTACTGTCAGAATTTTTATTCTAGCAGCCTATGGACTAGCTTTACACAGAAGGCCTATAGTTCCTTACGTATCGAATACAATAATGTATTTAGAGCTCTTTTCTGGCTCCCTTGCTATTGCAGTGCTTCAGCTATGTTTGCTGCAGCTGGAGTGAATGACTTCTATGCAATTATGCGTAAAAAGGTTGCTTCATTACTGCAGTGAGTGCGAGGGAGCTCAAATAGAGTCCTAAAATTAATCGGGGATAGGATGGACTCCATGTTGCTTAGTAGACTAACTGAACTGCATGTGTTTTTAAATAGCTAATGTTTTATAATGTTTATAATCATTATTATTATTTGTATGTTTTTTTTTCTCTCATAATTTATAATTTCATACTAACATAGGATAAGTTAATTATGTCTAACAAAATTTGGACTGTAAATCATCTGCAATAAAGAATTATTGTTATATTATTAACCACTATTTTAATTATATATCTACTTACATAGCGATAAGAAGAATAATGCAGCCTTCCATGGTTTAGGGTAAACAGCAGAATCAGTAGCCAAGCCATACAATGAAAACGGAGCACAGTTGTAATGATCATGTCTCATACGAATACATCTGAAAATAGCAATATCCCTTATAATGTATGAACAGAAAAACAAAGTGATTGAAAAAAATTAAATACATTTATAAATGGACGCTGATAAGCAATACTGTGTCAAGCCACACGAACTTCATTTTGAGAAAATGGTGTCTAAAAATGTCTAACCTATTCTTAATAAGATTGTTTGAATAAGTTTTTATCCATATTTTCAATTCTTTTTTGATAAAAGGTGTAATTAATTAAAAGCAGGCTGATATGTTTAATATATTATCTAATAAAAAGTTTATTAAATATTTGAGATTATTGTATAAAGTACAAAATATGGAATGACCTTGAAATTCGAGACAATTAATTAAGAAACTTTTCCCGTGCTTATTTAGTTTATATGACTGTGTATATTATTGAATAATGTTAAATAGGTGATGCAGTATCAAAATACATCAATATCTCCGAATTTCACTTTTTGTGGGTTGACACGTTATTGCTTATCAGCATCCAAATGTTGTTCATGTGACATCATCTATGTATAAAATAAATTTTGGATAGCCAATTACTTAGATAAATTATGAATTCTCCATACAAATATTCATTCCATGTTTCTCTTTTAAGTTATATTTTCACTACATAAATATGAGCCATGACCTTGAATGTCCAATCTATATCTATCTCAAAAGGCATAAAATTTTGGGTGAAGATATAACAGACAAGCATGTAAATGTTTATTAAATCGATACCTCCCACGTAAGTTGTTGTAACCCCAAAATTACAATTTTACAGTAGAGCACTTTCAATCCGTTTTAGTTTGAAAGTTACAACAAAATACGCCTTTTCTCAGGCGTATTTTGTTGTTTCTTTTCTTGAAAAAAAAAAGATTTTTGGTATTTTTTCACTTTGAATGCATTAAGCAATGCAAATCCGTGTAGTATTCAGTAAAAACGCTAACGGCAATTTTGTGGCTTACAATAACTTACGTGGGAGGTATCGAAATATAACCATTTATATGCTTGTCAATATTAGTATGAATAAGACTTTTCGACAAATAAGCTATTTTATAATAAAAACATTTTTGAAATTTTATTAATCAATTTGTATAACAAATTTAAATTGTTAATTCTAGTAATCGTTGTTTAAATAATTAAAACAACAAATATACTTTAACTTTATAAAAAATTAAAGATTAATATGAATTAGAGTAATGCATGAATTTATTCATTACAATTTCAAAATGTAAATTATTATATATTATTTGTAAATTATTGAATTAAAATTACTTGTTATATTTATAATATCATTATAAAATTAACTCAAATTCGTGTTAAAATGAAATAATGACGCCCTATCAACATATACAATTATAAACAAAAAATTGTATGGAGTGATCATAACATGGCAAATATATATATTTTGTAAAGTAAATAATACAAACCGATTATATATCCCTACGCTGGGTACATAGAACTTTGTTGTGTTGTTCTCGTTTAGCACAACAGGCTGACCTAAAAGCCATTTGGGCGTCATAATACCGGTCAAAATTAACATAAAAGCTATTAAACTTAACAGCAACCACGCGAGACTACGACCGGTAATAATTACGTAGCACATTGTACGAAAACTAGTAATTGTTGTTTAGAAAATATTAGCACCAGTTCCAGCCAGTTATGGTAATATTTAGGTCTATGAATACATTTAAATGCTAAATATACAATCGCGGTATTGTTGACTATTGGAGGATACTGTCATTGTCAATTAAAAGCAATTGTCAAAATTACTTGATCATGTTTCGCGACAGGTTACAGATTATAAAGAAAGAAGTCTTTAAAAGTAAATTGTGTTTAAGAATAATATTTTGATAATGATTTGCATTTTATTTTACACTAGTAATTAACTTATAAATATAAGGAATAAATGTTATTTTAAAATAATTTATTACTTTTTTTTACTTTAAAATAATTTATGCACTGTTCGTTTGCATTAAGGACAATACAATTGAATTATACTCTACAAATTATAAGAAAGTTTGAATATACTGAATGATGAGTATAACTCCAACATTTTTATCTTTACAATCGATGATTCAAAAGAAAAGCAAATGTAGTGTTTTCCTAAACTGAACAAATTAAATACTAAATATATGAACAAATACAAATATACCTGTTTGTTGTATATTATTAACACTCACTTACAAGATATTTTTTTTACGTCAATATTACAATTATTTATTATTCAAAATTCATTAATAATACATTGTCATTCATCCATTGTATTGTCTTCGTATAAACGTAGTACAAATTTTGTAAATTGAACGCACCTTAAAATATTTCTTCGAGCGTCACCTAGCGTCAATAAACTGTAATCAATATAGTTTTCTCACAATATACCATGCTCTTACTCTTTCTTATATTTCTTTTCATTTGATGTGATTTGACTGCGTGAAATAGTTTTTAGAAATAGGGCCTATATAAACTAGATTTCACAGCAATGAAATGTACTAATTAACAAAAAGTTACATATTAGTAAATGAAGTGATTTATACAAGTTATTATTTCGTGAAGTGTTAGATCTCAAAGTAAAATGTGGTCGATGACAGTGTAAAACGGGTGATCGCTACGTAAGTATAATGAGACTAAATTTAGAGTTAACCCCATTTTTACGTTATTGACGGTTGAGAGTCGTCCTACATTATTTTGTAGGATAATAAAGCTGTCAATTGACAGGTAAATTCAGGTGTACAGCTTAAGTGTATTAAAAACTTCGTCGAGTAATGAATCAGTGTAGATTAACATTTTCTTTTTTATAAAATCGTTATTTTGTTATATAGAAAAGTATTTAATGTGTAAAACGGTGCCATGACTGCGATTTCTTGAATGGAGTACTGAGGTACGTCACTGTTGCGTGAGGAAGTAAAAAAACACGATTTAGTTTGCCCTTGTTGATTGCAAAATCTCAATTCCTTTGTCAGATGTTTCATACTTTTACTTTTCCCTCTTGATATTGTTCGTTGAGTTACCATATTATCTTCCCGCTATTTTGTTTTTTTTTTTCGTCATTTGTGGGTAGAAAGTCTATATATAATATTTGTTGGACATTTTTACATTTTCACAACTGTCGAAGTGAACATGTTAATAGGGCACAGTTTATGGTTGAGTAGGTCTTTAACTGTTGTTTGGTAAGTTTTTACTGTTTTTGTTAGAACTTGAAATGCAGTTAGTCTAGATTGATATCTTGACATGTTCTTATTTTTAACTTGTGTAATAGTTATGTGTAAAACAATGGTTAAGCTTTATATAATATCTTTGTTGTAATATTTTTTTATTTATATTATAACTGGGGTGCATACAATATTGCAACATATGCCATTTTAGGCAGAATGCTTATTACCTTTTTAACATTAATGTTTATTTAGAAAAAAAAAACAATGTAATATAGATAATAAACATTGAGAAAATGTTCATAAATTATTCATATTATTCAATAAATAATAATTTATACAATTTTAAAAAACAACACAAAAGTGCTTGGACCTTGAATTGTTTGTTCTGTTTTGATAAAAAGCATATTTTTGTCTATTAAATTAACATTGTGTAGAAATATACACAGAAATAAATATAATTTCCTTTGTTTTATAATTTAGGTGTTTTATAATATAGACAATAAATCTAGAAAGTCACAAAGTTGACTAAACATTGTTTTTGACATACTGATAATGTTTTATGAAAATTGCCATAATAAGAAAAGTATAAAATGCAATACAAGCAATTATATGTTTAATTTAATTAATTATATGTTACAAAGTTAGCTAACTTGAAAGAATTAAACTCTCACACTTTGGGGAAAAGGCCTCATTTTAGCTGACTTCTAAAAAAGAAGAAGGTTCTCAATTTGTTGCTGACTTTTTTTAATGTATGTTCACAGCTTACTCTGAAACAGCTTGTAGGATTTGGTTAATTTTTTTTTTGTTTGACAGGGTATACTTACCCATTGATGTTATAGAATTTTCATCAAAATTGGTTCAGTAGTTTGGTTTTAAAATCAAAATAACATAATAAGTATGTTAATATAATATATTTGCTTCTGAAGTTAGTTACTGTTTTTTTAAAAGTCTGGTAATGTTGAGAAGATATGGAGCTTAATTGACCAGTGTTACATTGTTTATTGATTAGTATATATTTTATAACATTCACTGCCTAATTCATATGCACATATAGAAGAACCTGGGTGTCCGGTTTTGGGCACTAAATTCATAAAATTTTAACCTGACATGCATTTTTGTAGTTTTCTTTTCACCGAAAAAAAAAACAAACATACATGCTGATTAGCAATAATGTGTTAACACAAGAAATGAAATTTAAAGATATTTGATGTTGACAATGCATGACATATTTTACATTATTCAAAAAATTTTCAAGTTCTGTAAACTACATAAGTACAGAATAAAGTTTCTTTAATGTTTTAAATATAAAATTATGTTACATATTTTGCAATATGCAATAATCTCATATTTTAAAAGCTTATTATTATAATCCTGCTTTTAATTCCTACATTTATATGAAAATAGAAAATAAAAGATGGATATATACTTCTTCAAACTAATTTATTAAGAATATGTTTGACATCTTCAGACACCATTTTCTAATTATGTAGTGAAAATAAATATAGTAATTTATTTTATATATATAATTAAATTAATTATAGCTACCGAAACACGCAATTTTTTAATTAACATTATTTTATTTAAGGAATTATAAAATTAATTCTGTTTACAGTATTGAAAAAAAAGTTAAATAGAATTTAAATTGCCGCTCATTAGGTAATGATTATTTATTTTCAAAATATAAATAACATTATGAAGTATTCTTACAAGCGATTAAGCCATTATGTTTTTTCCTGTTATAAATCAATACCGAAGACTCGTTAATTGCACATTACTTTCACAGATGTTACATTTATGCTTGTTAAAATCAAATTTGTATGAAGTGTAAAAATATAATGCTGGTTATTTTTTAGAATGTACTTTTTTTAAAGTAAGTGTAATAAAGTTTATGTAAACTAATGTAGTAAAAGAAAACAATTTTTTTTATGTGCAAAATACTTAATTACTGTACTTATTTTAAAAATTATGGTAATATTTGAAAGGTACATCATTCTAGGTGGTCATAGACTATATTTTATGTATTTATGCTTTTTATTTTAAAACAAAATGTACTTTAATATGAATGAAGTAGTGAACAAATTTTCATTTGAGTATAAAAATTGGTCATCTATTTTGTTTCTGTGTTTATATAAAATGTATAAATGTTTTGATTACATAAAACAACATCTGAAGAAAGTCCTTATGAAATTACAACCATTCTGTTAATATCTTATATTTTATCAAAATAGGTATAAAAATTCTATTTAGGAAATTTAAAAATTGTAAAGAAATTAGTGCATTACAAAAAATTCAACAAAATATAAAAAAAAAACAACATGTTTTAATAGTCCTAAACATTGATATTATATAATTCTAGATATGATAAGCTCGTGGATCTTAACATTTAGAATGCTGACCATTTTGGACGACTTTACCGCTCAACCAGTTAGTGACTGAGTATGACAGTTGAAAGAATCTTTGAGCCAACAAGTCAATTGAAGAGCTTGTCAAAGTTGGAAATTGTACAGACTTTTAACTTTAAATTGTATGAACATAACTTATGTTTAATTAAAAAATATAATGTATACATATTCAATTACTGATCCTGATTGACTGACTGACTGACAGACCAACCAGTAGGACTACAAATTTAAAATTTTGACAGTTGATACCTTTTTTATTAAAAGTGCCCATTTTCGTATTTTTGGAAATTTCACTCCTGAGACAGTCAAATAGGGTAAGGAAAGTAAAGTAACATGTAAATATGCCACTGTTGGGCAAATACCTCCTCTCATATTAAACAATTGAATTGAACGGTTATATGGATGTTCGTTATTTTCAAAGCAAAAAAAAACACGAAAGTTTACACGTCTATTGATTAGAAATAAATGCACGAAAAATTTATATCTGCGTTTTTCAAAATTTTACCCCAAAGACTGTAAATAAGGGGTAAGAAGTCTATGTAATCCGGGCGAAGATGGGGAGATCGCTAGTTGGTTATCAATACAAAGTCATGGCTAATATTTTTTTTTATTACGTTGATACACATGTAACCATGTATAAACGCCATACGGAAATTAGTTAAGGTGGCCTCAAGGATAGCTAAAATGGATACCAATTTTAAACAATAAATTAGATTTGCAATTCTTTACTTCCGATAAGGAAGTAAAACGAAGAGAGCGAATTTTGTACGTGCGAAGTAAACTCCGGAACCAGTGAAATTATTTTAAAAATTGTAGTACCATTTAAAAGGTACATTATTCTATATGGCTTTATTTTATGTTTTATTTTTTAACTCAAGAGATGCCTCGAGCAAAAGCTAGTTACATTATATATTTTTCATTACCATCATAAAGACAACATTTTTATCCGATTGTAACCGAAAGAGGCTAATGTTTTGCAATTATTGTCGATCTAAATGCCAAATTGTTTAATGAATTTTAACATATCGTTAGAGTGGTCTTTATTATTCGTTTTAATTTTGTTATTTTATTATTTTCAGTCGTTTGTATTAAATAGGGCATACATAATAGTTAAAGATACTAGCTGCCGCCTCGGCTTCACACGGATGTTCAAATCAATATGTAATTTTTTAACCCAAAATTTTCACTATATCGTGAGAATTTCGAAACAATTGCTTTTACGCCTTATCCTGACAGTTACAAATACAATAAAAAAGTATTATCCAAAAAGGTGCAGTTTTTAAGTGACGCGTGAACATATGTATTGTCTAGTTTTCTTTACTTGTATCATTTAGCGAACAAATATGGCGTACTTCTAGCCACACATAAGAATTAGATAAGAAATTATCGATTGAATTATTGAACTAATTCATTCAATGTAAAATTATAAGGTAAAAAAATCTAAAATTCGTAATTTTTGTTCGGGGTATTGTTACCAAATAAGGACAAGTGAAGAAAAATAGACTACCAACGTTCGGCAATTGATTATTATTATGTAGATTTTGGCAGTCGGCTTATTTATTTTATTTTATTTTATATACATAATACTTAATGTTATTTACATTTCAGTTGATATTCTAAATCCGGTTTTATTAGAAATGATTTCGAAACATATCTACGTGTTGATATTCAGTTTGGCGTGCACGTGCGTGCGATGTCGAAGAAAATTTAATAAAAATTCATGTCGATTTAAATATCAAACGATACGCCCAGACGAAATCATAAATATGGGTATTTTATGACGTCGCGTTTAAAACTTAGTGTAAAAAAACATTTAGGAAAAAGCAAAAGTCTTACGTTATACAGCCTCGTTCTTAATAATTTTTGCTCGGGAATAATTATAAAGCCTAAGTTTTTTTTTCTGAAGATTATCCAATGGTTTTATGAGATGCTGGGTTAAGGTTTTAGGTTTAGTTGTATGCTTTCTAAAATATTCAAACGTATTAAAAGCTTTAAACGTTAAAAATAGATAAGTCGCATATTAAATTGTTATTTCGAATAAGTATCGTGTGAAAACCATTCATTTTTTGATTCGACTTTGTTTTGATGTAGAATGAATCCGTTTTGGTGTGGTTATCTCGAGTTTTGTCAAAACAAAAAAGATTTCTTTAATTAAAAATTATTGTAGTTTTACGATATAATCATTATTATGCGAATTTATTTTAAAATGTCCTTACTTATATTATAAATGCGAAACTCTGTGTGTTACGCAATCACGCCTAAAATACTGAACCGATTAAAATAAAATTTGCTACAGCGACATTACTTTTTAAAGGAATATTAGGGCTATAAGGGGTTGAATTAGGAGTAAATTAACGAGACGAAGTCGCGGACACCATCTAGTATTGTATAAAATGTAACATACATGTAATGTAAATAATTAATGTATCAGTTGCGAGTATATGACCATTTAGTGTAGTATTCGGAATTTCAGCCCTATGTATATATTAATAAACCTTACATTAATAAAGCTCTGGAAAAGTAAAGGCTATAGGCCTTATGTGATTTTTTAATTTATGAGTTAAATTAATTATAAAACAAGATTTTAAGTTAAGGGAACTTTAAAACCGACTTTAAAAGCAAAAAAACGTACTTACTTGAATGGTATACTTATTCCAGTAATTTTGATTTAAAAACTTAAACTACTGAATCGATTTTGATGAAAATTTTATACTACTTATCTGGAAGTATACTCTTTCAAACGGATATAGAAATATCCAAATGGGTCAAGCCGTTTACGATTAAACGGTGAACACACAAAAAAGTCCAGCCGAATTGAGAACCTCCTTCTTTTTTGTACGTCGGTTAAAACATCTATACATTATAAATTTTAAACATTCGCGATTTATACTATTCATGTTTAATATAACGGGTCTTATCGCGATAACTAATGGTAGTAATACCTTTTTATTGCCCGACGTTTCGACGAAGTTGCATTCGACGTGTTCACGAGCAGAGTTATATTAAATATGAATTACATGTTTGACGCTTGCGAAATTTCGCGCCAAAAATGCTATACCATAATGATTTTTTTTTTTGTTTCAGAACTAACGACCATTTAGACGAAGAAATCATACCTGACGTTAACAAATTATGTTATTGTAAATAACATTATCTGTGATCTCGAGTGACATAGTGTTTTTTTTATATTTTTTTTTATCGTATGAATCGTGTCCAGTTAGTGCATATATGAAGATAAGATGAGTTCAATGAGTTCGAATAACGTGAGGCCGCAGCTCCCCTTGCGACAGATTGACTTGGATCAGGTGAGATTTTTTTTATGGATGTTCTATTTTTGGCTTTATTTATATACTTTAAGGCGATATTTGGCTGCTAAGCTATATCGAGCCACACGGACTTCATTTTGAGAAAATGGCGTCTAAATATGTCAAACCTATTCTTAAAAATGTTAAAATGTCTTGTAATTTATGAAGAATATTTTTTCCTTTGTTATGAAACTAATGAACAGTATACAATATTATATAACTATATAGGGACGTTGATAAGTTATACTGTGTCAAGCCACACGGACTTCATTTTGAGAAAATGGCGTCTAAATATGTCAAACCTATCCTTAATAAATTTGTTTCAAGACGTATGTATAGATCTTTTCTTTTCTATTTTGACAAAATGTATAATTAATTAAAAGAAGATTAGTATGATAATAAGTTTTATCGAATAATGAGTTTTTTTTAAATATATGAGATTATTTTATATTGCAAAATATAAAACACGCTTCAATATTCTAAATATTAGATTAAGAAACTTTTCCGTACTTATTTAGTTTCGAATAATGACTTGAATTTTTTTAAATAATGTTAAATAAGTGACGCATTATTAGAATATATCAATATATCCGAATTTGACTCTGTGGGTTGACACGTTATTGATTATCAGTAGTCAGTCAGTTTCGTAAGGTTACCCGGGTAACCAGGTTACAGAGATATTGATGTATTCTGATAATGTGACAGGTTTTTAGATGCTGATAAGCAATAATGTGTCAACCCACAAACAGTCAAATTCGGGGATATTAATGTATTTTGATACTGCATCATCTATTTAACATTAATAGACAAAAATGAAGTCATATAAAATAAATAAGTACGGAAAAAAGTTTCTTAATGAATTGGTTCGAATTTCAAGTGCGTCATACAGAAATATTTGAAAAAAAAAAAAAATATTAGATAATATATTAAATATATCAGTCTGATTTATATTCATTACACCTTTTATCAAAAAGTAAAAGAAAAGATGGATATATACTTCTTTAAACATATTTGTTAAGAATAGGTTTGACATCTTTAGACGCCATTTTCTTAAAATGAAGTCCGTGTGGCTTGACACAGTATTGCTGATCAGCGTCCATTTAACATTATTCAGAAACTGTTTAAGTCACCTATACTAATTAAGTACGCAAAAATTTTCTTAATTTAAAATTTCGAATATTGAAGTCGGATCCATTTTTTGCAATATGCAATAATCTCATATATTTTAAAAACTTATTATTAACTAAAAAAATATATCAATCTGCTTTTAATAGGCTTGATATCTTTAGACGCCATTTTCTCAGAATGAAGTCCGTGTGGCTTGACACAGTGTTACTTATCAGCGTCTAATTCTTATTAATAAAAGCTTTCCGACGACACACTCCGCTATAAGTACATCATAATAAAAGTGTTTACAATATATATAAATGACGTTTTAACTCCTACAGTAAAGCTATTAGCTAAAACAGCTACAAATGAAATCAATACGGTCACGTGATCATTACGTCCGCACGTGTTCTATACGGCTTATTTACTAACGTAATTAGATCAAGTTATATACTTTTAAAGATTCCAGAAGTAAATAAGACATTAGTTATATAGTCTTCGTCTTTATTTTCTAACTCTTGTGATAATATGGACGCTGATATGCAATACTGTTTCAAGCCACATGGACTTTATTTTAAGAAAATGACGTCTAAAGATGTCAAACCTATTCTTAATTAATTTGTTTGAAGAATTTATATACCTTCTTTTTTATTTTGATAAAAGATATAATGAATTTAAAGCAGATTGGTATACTAACAATTTCTATCTAATAATACGTTTTTCAAATATATGAGATTATTGCCTATTGAAAAATCTTGAACAGACTTCAATATTTTAAGCATTAAATTAAGAACATTGACTTGAAATTTTTGTTAATAATGTTAAATATATGAAGCATTACCAGAATACATCAATATTATTTGTAAGAGCCGAGATGGTCTAGTGGTTAGAACACGTCAGGTTCAAACCCCGGCTAGCACCACTGAATTTTCAAGTGCTAAATTAATGTTAAAATTCATCTCGAGCTCGGCGGTGAAGGAAAACATCGTGAGGAAATCTGTATGTGCCGGGAAAAATTCTGACATATGTATATCTGCCAACCCGCAGTGGAGCAGCGTGGTGGAATAAGCTCTAAACCTTCTCCTTAATAGGAGAGGAGCCCTTTGCTCAGCAGTGGGATATTAACAGGCTGTTACTTCATTTATATATTTTAAACTTTCGCGATTTATACTATTCATATTTAGTATAACGGGTCTTATGGCGATAACTAATGGTAGTAATACCTTTTTATTGACCGACGTTTCGACGAAGTTACATTCGCCGTGGTCACGAGCAGTCAGGTATTACTACCATTAGTTATCGCGATAAGACCCGTTATATTAAATATGTTACTTCATTTACTTTTATTTGTATGGGTTGACACGTTATTGCTTATCAGCATCCATATGTCGCCATGTTCTCTGTTGACACCAAGAGTTCGTTGCTAAGCAACACTCCAAGTCACGTTAACAACACTCCCATTAACACTACAAAAGTAAAAGTAGTAAAGTAACAGCCTGTAAATGTCCGGTTTCACTCGCTCTTAACATAGGACTTTAATACAAACTTCCAACCCCCGTTTTATTCCATCATAGTGAGCACCTACGTCCTAAAAGGAACCCCCATACAAAATTTGAAACTCCTAGCATTTGTAGTTTCTGAAATTTCGTGATTAGTGTGTGAGTGCCTTTTCGCTTTTGTGCATATAGATAATTATTGTAATTAAAAAAAACCCTTGACAATCTACTCATTGAGATCATTTCAACGAGCCCCATATATCCTGTATATTGTGATGATTCCAGATAACGCTGCAGCATCAGGTCAAGTTACGTAACCTTGACCTGATGCTTCTACGAACTATTTATTTTTGCATAATTCACAGTATACTAAATTTTGAGCTGATTAGACCAGTAAAAGTTCCTCAGATCCTTTCAACAACTAGAAAAGAGTTGATACTGAACTGAACCTTAACGCGTCATCAGGGTTTTTTGATCGAAAGATACTTTTAAATTAGTCCCATAGAATTTTTATCAAAATCGGTTTGGTTTTTAAATCAAAATAACTGGAATTGGTATGTCATTAAAGCAACCGAAATTTAATATTTTGCTTCGGAGTCTGTGTATTTACTTTTTTGAAGTTTTAGGGGCTATCCATTAATCACGTGATGTTTTAACCCTTTCCCTTGTGATATTTGGCGACTTTCCCAGATCTCCCCTTCTTCCTTTGGGCCTCACGTGATTAATGGACAGCACCTTAATTATTTAAAAAAATCAATTTCTGTTATCAAATTCGATGCATGAGTTTGGTTTATAAATCGTAATATGTCATCGTAGGAAACGAAATTGGGTATTTTTATTTTGAAATCGTCGCTTTTTTAAGTCTTTATTGTACACTAGCGGCCCCTCGCAGTTTCACTTGCGCTTAACATAGGAATTTCATACAAACTTCTAACCCCCATTTTTATTGTTACTTTCTAAAAAAAATCCTCATGGAAAATTTAAAACTTCTAGCACTTCTAGTTTATGAGATTTCGTGATAAGTGAATGAGTTTTGCTTTTTTCGCTTTTCGCAATAAAAGGCCTATGTCCTTTCTCAGGGTCTAAAGATTATCTTTGCCAAATTTCATCAAAATCGGTTGAGAGGTTTAAGCGGGAAAGCGTAACATACAGACAGACAGAGTTACTTTCGCATTTATAATATTAGTAAGGATTTTATGTAGATATTATTTATGTAGATATTACGATAAATATTTAAAATTAATCGTCATTCGTTACGTCTGGGTCGCGGGCGGTGTCTATCCTCTGACCTAGATTGCGAACAATAACAATTTATCAGATTATTTCGCACACGCCGTTAATTCACGTAACTGTATATCATTGTTTTGTGAGTAGTTTATGAGGTTACGAAAGACACACTGTTGATAATGTAACTAATTGGTGTGTCTACTGTATGAGAGGTTGTGTACGTAATGTGTCCCAAAGATACCATATTAAATAGGCCTATACACTTATACAGGCCCTTCTTTCCCACTGGGCATTGTGGGCAAGGCTTCAGGGCCCTGTGTTAGATGGGGGCCTCATAGTATCTGCCATATTATGAAGTGACTTTACCTCTCCTAAAATTATAAGGGAATCTCTTCTATCAATATATTTTTTTCTTTAAATATTCTATGTGTATAATTATCATAGTGTTAAGAAATAAAACGAAAAGCTGAATAAATCTAGAATTTCACCCTTTACTCTTTCTACTAATTTTAGCAATTAAGCCCTCTGTCAGTCATAGGGGGCCCCATTATCCTAATTTCCCTAGGGCCTCCAATAGGATTAAAGACGGCCCTAGGCCTATACCTCCTGCCCCTCTGTTCTAAGTTCATATGTATGTTTTAAAATGTTTTCTGAATATGTGGTAAGTTAGTATACTAAAAAATAATCAGGCCCGCCTCTTTCATACGTGCAAAGTCGTGGGGTGCACGACGGCGCCTAGCCAAAAAGGCACCGGCCCCTCTCTTACCTAAAAATTTGAAATTTTTTCTTTAGATTATTAGATATACTGAAGAAAAACTTGTTGACTAAACCATTTCGTCCTAATATCGCCATTACACACAAAGAGGTGCATATGAGGCAGTCGCACGACGGCGTCGATTTGGCTTGCAAATAATACAAGATATCAAGATAGATAACAAGATAATAGACAATCCACTAATTGAGACCATTTCCACGAGACCCAACACGATACTTCTGCTGTAAGTTGGTGTGTAATTGTGTATCCTGATAATTCCAGGTGTTGCAGCATCAGGTCAAGGCTACGCAACTGTGTTATATTAATATCATTAACATTATGTAATTTCGAGTCGATTAGATCAGTAAGAGTTACTAAGATTCTTTCATCAACTAATCCCCTCCCAAAACCCCCTCATAAACCCTCATCATCTGAACAGATCAACTTACAAACAAAAAGAAACTTATTAAAATCGATCCATTCGTTAAGGAGCTGCGATGCTACAGACAGCTGTGATATCACACCCCTCAGTTTTGGGGGTTCAAAGTAAATACAACTGGTTAAAAGTATATACTCCACTACTATTAAAAAGGGTCTTAATTTCAAAATGACAAAATCGTTCGACAATTTATGATAGCGACTATGACTGTCAATTATCCCCCAGGTTTGTCTTACTTTGGACAGTCTAAAACTTTAAACATTAGTATAATGTGCTTAGCTAAATTTGTCGTGCATTTATACGTAAAATAGATTACGCGGTCAATGTCGTTTGACGGATTGAAGCGTATATTTAATCTGCATTATTATGAATACGATAGAGAATTTAAACGTCAGCATTTAAACGTCAAATAAACAAAATATTAAATTTTATATCTATATATATAAAAGCGAAAAGTCACTCACTGATTAATCACGAAATCTCCGAAAGAAACACCTACCAACTTAATAAAAGTTGCTTATAGGATGTAGACATTCGTTGAGAACGGATGTTACGAAACTCCACCCCTAAGGGGGTAAAACGGGGATTGGAAGCTAGTATGAAAGTCCTATGTTTTTGAAAGAGACTTGAAATTTAAAATGTATGTTCTATAGATGGTGTGGAAGTGTACTAATAATGTATCTTTATAAATCAACCCCTTTAATATAATAAATTGTAGAGCTGTTTATGTTTAGATGAGCTGAGATGGCTTAGTGGTTAGAACAAGTCGATCTCAAACGATGATCGACGGTTCAAACCCCAGTTAGCACTGATGAGTTATCAAGATATTACGTATAAATTCATCTCGTACTCGGTGAAAAATATCGTAAAGAAACTCGCCTGTGTCGGGAGTTCTGACCCATGTATATCCGCCCTGCAGTGGAGCAGCTTGGTGAATTATACTCATGACCTTTTTAATAGGAGAGGGCTAGTGCTCAGCCGTGGGACGTTTATTGGGTGTTACTGTAATATTATATATCTTCATTGCACTAAATAATAATTATTATAGACCATTACAAAGTAAATACATAAGTAAAGGTGGTCTTATCACTAAAAGAGATCTCTTCCAAACCTATGGAGGTGAGTGGCGAGGTCAAACAGCGGGCAACATAGTCCTTAAATATCCTTATGACAAATACTGTTTATATAAATGGACGCTGATTAACACTGTGTCAAGCCACACGGACTTCATTTTGAGAAAATGGCGTTTAAAAAGGTCAAACCTATTCTTAACAAATATATTTGAAGAACTATGGATATATACTTCTTTTTCTTTTCTATATTGATAAAAGGTATAATGAATAAAAGCAGATTGATATATTTAATATATTATCTAATGAAAAGTTTTTCAAATATTTGAGATTATTTGTATAATTTGCAAAATATGGAACGCACTTGAAATTCGAAAAAAATAATTAAGAAACATTTTTCCGTACTTATTTAGTTTATATGTTTGAATTTTTTTTAAGAGATGTAAATAGATTATTGAGTATCAGAATACATAAACATCTCCGAATTCGACTTTTTGTGGGTTGACACATTATCAGCATTCAAATAATGTTTGTCGTGAGCGGGGATCGAATCCGCATCCGTTATCGCTTGTCAGTCACAGTTCACATACACATCCACGTGAACGAAGTGGAACACTAACTCTGGAATAGAAAATTATTTCAATTGTAAAGTTTTCTTAGTTCACGAGAGTATCTGGATATAACTAGCTAAAACTGGATATAACCAGCTGAATCTAGTTTAGAATAATGAATGGCTTGAGTGAATGAAACCAATGTCGTTCGTGATTATTGAACAAAATCGAATATAAACACTTTTTCCTTATTCGATCTTAGAATATTTAATATAAGTGTGGTTTTTTTTTCAAAGTCACCTTTGTGTTGAGGAATTATGATAACATTTTAAGTTTATCGGTATAAAAAAAATTGTAGTATTTTTTTCCATATATTAATATGATCTTGATAATTTAAGAAACCAAAAACTATTTGTTTGAACATGCATTATTTTATATCATCGTCATCGTATCTATTGTAGTATCTTTACTAATATTATAAAGCTGAAGAGTTTGTTTGTTTCAACGCGCTAATCTCAGGAACTACTGGTACGGTTAAAATTGAAAAATGATTTTTGTGTTTGATAATTTATTTATTGAGGAAGGCTGTAGGCTATATTACATCACGCTACGACTCATAGGAGCGAAGTAACCATAAACGCGAGTGAAACTGCAAGGGACAGCGAATGTAAAACATATCGTCCTGTTTCTAATGTTATAAAATAAATGTATACAGAAATATGTAACGAATTAAAAAAAATGTATGTATTTTTGTGAAAAAGAAACATTCAAAATAGCTACAATGCTACTGAAATACTCTCCTTTAAAAAAATATTTACATGGTATAAAATAAAGTCACTTCCCGCCGTCTGTAACTTTTAGATCTTTTAAGCTACGTAGCGGATTTTAATGCGTTTTTCATCAATAAATAGAGTGAATCAAGAGGAAGGTTTTTTATGCATAATACATGCATACTATAGTAGAAAAAAGCCGAGACTTTTCACGATTTATAATGTGATGTCGAAAACTATATTTCACCTGTACGAAGTAGAGGCGAGTCCTTAGTCTATCCCTCTATACTAATGTTATTAAAATTGTTGGTAAGTTTTTATGTATGTAATGTCTAAAACTACTGATCCGACCTGAAAAAGTCTTTTTTATGTTGGATAGCCCGTTTATCTAGAAAGGTATAGGCTGTGACTCATAGAAGCGAAACAGCAACTCTAAATCGACGCTGATAAGCAACATTATGTCAAGCCTGTGTGTATTGGACTGGACAATGGAGTCCATTTTGAGAAAATGGCGTCAATAGATATCAAATCTATTATTAAGTAATTTGTTTGAAGAGTCCATCTCTTCTATTTGGATAATTAAAAGCAGATTTTTATCATAAAAAGGTTTAACTAGTAATAACTTTTTCAAATAAATAATAAATAAATAAAAGCATCACACTCAATGGCTCCCATTATGATCTCATGGTCTTGTGTCGGGAATCCGGAAACACACACAACACTAACACAGACACCCATATGGCCAATACAGACGTTTGCCGCGAGCGGGGATCGAACCCGCGACAATTAGCGCATCAGTCAGTTGCAGTGACCACTGCGCTAACCTGTCTGTCATATATTGAATAAGTTGCAAAACATGGAACACATTGAAATTCCAAAAATTAAATTAAAAAAAAATGTTTTCGTGCATATTTTGTTTACATGACTTGAATTTTTTTTAATCGTGTTAAACGCATACACATGCGCATTGTCAAAATACGTAAAAATCTCCGAATTTAACTTTTTGTGGGTTGACACATTATTGCTTATCGGCATCCAAATGTGAGTAAAACCGCGAGCAGCTCATAATAAATAGGTCACCAATAACAAAAAAGATAGTTTTACCACCTCACTGTGCGCGTACGGAACAAAAGAGTATCATATCGTGTGAAATGTTAACAAAGGTATTGAAACATTGTGTACAACGCGCGCTTTCTATTTGTAATCCTTTTTAGGCAGGAAATACACTTGTAAGTTCTTGTTCCTTATTATTAATGGTTAATTGTTATTATTTGTAATTACAAAATTGTTTTATTTAATATTATTAGTAGTATTTGTCACTTTGTAAATATTATTTTATTTTCTGTGTTGTTTATTTTTAAGTCTTTTCATTGTAATAAGTTATAAGAATTTGTCAACTGCATTCTAAATGAATTTATAATCTTTTTCTTCTTCTTCTTCTCACAAACTTTCAAGATGCTTACGTAAATTGTTTTTATTGCTTTTTTTTGCATTGCATTTACTTAACTGAGATATGAATCTAGCTGTAGCCCATTGACGGCTCGACCGCGGCAGTATCTCACTCTCACAAAAAATCGACGTAGCTAATATAGCAGCGTTTCGTTTGGTGAGTGAGAAAACTGGAAGCTTATATCTCTGCCTCCATTTTTTTCCATACTTCCTGTTCCTTTACATCCCCTATTCCGTTTAAAGTTAGCAATAAATATGTGGCACCTCTGGTGCTGCGAATGTCCATGGGCGGCGGTGGTTACTTAACATCATGTGTCTGCTCGTTTGCCAGCTTATTTTTTTAAATAAAAAAAACTGTCAGTGACATTTATTGACACTCACAGGTTCGTTACCTGTCTAATCTGGTAAAGGTTATAGAGTTGTTTTATCATCAGTTATGAGCGTAACACTTACAAGTGTAATTCACGCCTTACACTCAACGTTTATTTGTTCAGTGTGTAACTGTTTGGTTCGCGCCTTTTTTTTTAAAGTAGCCAACTTCAATCGAAGTGTTGATATGTATTCTATTTTCAATTGCATTAATCGGTGATGATGTATTTCTTTATTTAAAAGTTACATGAACGGCGAATTCTGTATCTGCGAAATAAACTCCTGCACCTATTTTAAATAACTAATCCACCGTCTTGGGTGTTCCGCCATGTTGGATTTAGAGTGACGTCACTTTATTTTTCGATTTGTTCTCAGCCTTTCATTTGATATATTGCGGAAATGCATTAAAATTAAGAAGTCCGTCATTTTGGGTATGCCGCCATTTTGGATTTCGGATGACGTCATACACCTTATATAAAATTTCAGCTCAATCGATGGAAGGTAACTGGTTAAAAAATAAATTGCAAGATTCCACCCAGACAAACATACATTGCAAGTTAAATAAAACTTGTTAAATAATGGTATCTTTTAAAAGGTGCATTATTGTAGACGGTCATCGGCTATATTTGGACGCTGATAAGCAATACTGTGTCAAGCCACACAGACTTCGTTTTGAGAAAATGGCGTCTAAATATGTCAAACCTATTCTTAATACATTTGTTTGAAGAAGTATATATTCATCTTTTCTTTTATATTTTGATAAAATGTATAATGAATCAAAAGCAGATAAATTTATTTAATATGTTTTCTAATAATAACTTTTTAAATATTTGAGATTATTTTATAAATTTCAAAATATGGAACGCACCTGCAATTTGAAATATAGAGTTAAGAAACTTTTTTCCATAGTTATTTAGTTTAGATGACTCGATTTTTTTTATAATGTTAAATAGGTGGCGTAGTATCAAAATACATCAACATCTTCAAATTTGACTTTTTGTGGGTTGACACATTATTGCTTATCAGCATCCAAATATAGCCGATGACACGCACCATGTGGGTTATGGTTTTTTTTAATTAATTTTATGTATTTTTTTATGCATAAACAAAAAAATATTAGCATTCCTTGCTCCTGTACATGAATTGTGAGTGTGCGAAATTTCATACTTCTCAGTGGCGCAATTTTCGTAAAAAGGGGATACAAAGGTTATGCTTCACGTTTAATGATATATAGATTAATTGAACTCACAACCACCACTCAACAAGTAATCAATTTAAAATGTCAAAAACCCGACTCCTTTACAAGACCATTTACAGTGAAAACCGTAACGAATCGTTGACTGTAATTCCAATTGAAAAACGATATAAGAAACCTAAAAATGATTTTTAAATACCTATTCAACGATAACCCACTCAACACAGTTCGTCGATTTTCATTTTTTTTTCACATGGCGCCCAAGTATGATTTTTCCAAATTATTATACTTTCGTTGACATTCGCGTCATTATGACGAATCAAACGCCGTATTATTTAATAAAATAGGCCTTCACGTTTGGTCTAAATTGTGCCACAAAGGTACAAACCCACTACACTAATAAACCCTACCCTTGAGTCGCGCAGGCGGGTAAAAAGACTTCGCCTATACATGATCACAGTTTCAGTTAAAACTAAACTATAAACATAACCAGTCCCACCTAAGCAGTATAGTTAATACCAGTTAAACTCGAATTATGTGTACTTGAGCGGCATTACATCCCGAAAGACATCTCGTTCTTCCATATATATATACGTGTATGTATTACATGCAATCCGATTATCGTGTCAACTTATCATAGCTTGAGTATAGCTTATTAAGCATTTATACCGAAAGTTTAAAACAAGCCACCGTAAATATTTGAAGGACTTTATTACGATTAGGGTTTTTTTTTAAATCGTAGCACGCGTTTTCAGATAATGTATGGATGATACTGTGTCAAGCCACACGGACTTCATTTTGAGAAAATGGCGTCTAAAAATGTCAAATCTATTCTGAATATCGATATCTCCCATGTAAGTTATTGTAAGCCACAAAATTGCCGTTAGCGTTTTTACTGAATACTACACGAATTTGCATTGCTTAATGCATTCAAAGTGAAAAAATACCAAAAATCTTTTTTTTTTCAAGGAAAGTTACAACAAAATACGCCTGAAAAAAGGCGTATTTTGTTGTAACTTTCAAACTAAAACGGATTAAAAGTGCTCTACTATAAAATTTTGGGGTTACAACAACTTACGTGGGAGGTATCGATATATTTGTTTATCCATCTTTTCTTTTGTCTTTTGATAAACGGCATATTGAATTAAAAAGGATTGGTGTAATTAAAAGTTTTATCCAATAATAAGTTTTTCAAATATATGAGATTATTATAAAAAAATCAATATACGCTACGAGCTTGAAATTCGAAACAATAAATGAAAAAACTTTTTTTTCCGTACTTATTTAGTTTAGATGACTAGATTCATTTTTGAATAATGTTAAATACGTACGTATTATACATCAATATCTCCGAATTTGATCTTTTAGTGGGTTGACACATTATTGCATATTAACATCCAAGTAATGATAGAGAAGATGACGTTAGTAGAGAACGATTTTTGTAGTCGATTTGGTAAAACCGAAGTCATTGCCAAAACAACTCACCATCGTTTGAATGGGATGCTCATGACCCCATTGACCTACCATCTTGAACCGCCATCGCCTCGCCGTAAAGCTTTCGCTATAAGTGGAAACGAGAATAGTAAGGGGATGGAATAGGGGCTGGATACGATCACTATACCACAAAGTGTCATGTTACACAGACTTCATTTTGAGAAAATGGTGTCTAAATTTGTCTAACCTACTCCTAATAAATTTGTTTGGAGAAGTATATATGTATATCCATCTTTTTTTTTAAATAAAAATTATAATGAAATATAACCAGATTGGCTAGAAAAGAGTTTTATCTAATAGCATTTTTATATATGAAATTGCTACATAATCCAAAATATAGAACACACTTCAATATTCTAAACATAAGATTAAGAAACTTTTTTTCGTACTTATTTAGTTCAGGTGACTTGAAAAAGATTTTAATAGTGTTAAATATGTAATGTATGTCTAGACAATCAAAGATTATATTTTATGCATAAATACCTATTATTTTAAAACAAAATCTAGATTAACGCAAACGAAACCGCGAACACTAAATAGTTATCTATACAGCGAATAAAGTTCGCAATAATTAATCTCATTTCAACGTACAAACACGACCCCGTAACGATTTCATTATATTTATAGATGAAATTGCGTCCTCCAGTTAACGGCCGGTGATTAACTGAATGGCCGTTAAAATAAAGCTGGCATGCAACTAAACTTATCTGATTTAAAGACATTTGTCTTATACAAATAATGCATTTGTTATATATTTATTACTAGCATAGCCGGCTCAAGGGTGGGGCAACTAGAGCGCCGAGGCATACGGGGCGCCCAGGGCGCCGAGGCTTACGGGGCGCCAGACGGGTCGACTTTACTTCACTAGATTATTTAATTTATATAACTGGTCTGTTTCGATCTTATAAATAAAATTCATATATTCATAAAAATAATATTACTTAATAACAAATAAATATAACAATATATAATTCGTTAGTTTTCGAGTAAACGGTGAACATACAAAAGAAAGTACTTAATGAATTGAGAACTCCTCCTAACCTAACCGAACCAGTTAAAAAGGCGCCGAAGAAGTCACTGGCCTAGGGTTCTGAGATGGTTATCTGCACTCCTTCTCTATATAAACTATGTGTTTAGTGTGCTAAATTTCATACTACGTCTGCTCAATTTTCTTAAAAAAAGAGTACAAAATTTTTGTTTTACGTATTAATATAGGATTATAAACAATTAAGTTTGCGATGCGTTGGTTGACAATGGCGTCAATGAAGCGATATTGAATTATTTGTAACTCAATACGTTCTACGACCTTCCCCGGATCAAGTATATAATGTCTCGTTTATAAAGCCATTTAAGAGTTCAGTATTAATCCGTGCACGTAATCAAGCAACGAGTATATTGCACGCGGGCGGTGATGATGGAGGCGGGAAAATAAATGATGAATAATAATGTGATGAGTAATAATTACCTCTTCACACTGAACGGCCACCATTAGGATACCATCCTACGTTTTTTGATCTCCTAGCTTTGCGCTTCAATGGTGTTAACATACTCTTCAGTGCTAAGCCCAGGAATCTAGGAATTACGTTTGACCAACCATCTTTCGTTGGAACCTCAAATATATGAGATAAGCAGAAAAATGTTTACAGCTGTGGGCTCTTTACGAAGTTTTGGTAACGCTCTACCCATTCCTACTAAATTATGCTAGCACAAGCGATCGTCTCCAAATTCTTTGCGTATTTGATCTACGTAACTATGATATTGACAGGCACGTTGGCGCAGTTGTCACTGCAACTGACTGAAGCTCTAACGGTCGCGAGTTCGAACCCCGCTCACGGTAAATATCTGTATTTTCCATACGAATGTTTGTCGTGGTTTCCGGACCCCCGACACAAGACCACGAGGTCGTAATGGGGGCCGTTGAGTATGATGCGTATATTTATTATGATCATGTTTCTGGTTGCCCTCAGAGGTTGCGGAGGTCAGATGGCAGTCGCTCTATGTAAAAATAAGTTACCAATAACCGGACTAGAGTAATAAGCAGACGCTAGTAAAAGGAGAAAATGCTAAGTAGATGATGATGACGATACGCCATTGAGTATTAGTAAGATTGGTTCATGTCATGATTTTATCGACCTACTTGCTGGTGCTCGTGACTTCGTCTGCGACGTCTGTGATGTCTACGTCATAGTAGCTTTATGTCTCAGCCCGATCGGTTTCAAATTGACAAAGTTTCATACAAACATTCATCCCCTAATTTATCCTCTTAGGGGTACAATTATCAAAATCCTTTCTTAGCGGATGCCTACGTCATAACATCTACCTGTATGCCAGATTTCAGCCCGATCCGTCCAGTGGTTTGGGCTGTGCGTTGATAGATCACTATGTCAGTTAGTCACCTTTGAGTTATATTAGATTGAGATGTGTCTACATTAATTTTTCAACTGGTAATTATTTTTCTAATATATAAAATATTATATTTAATTTGTATCTTATACGCTTCCATGCCATTCAATCCATTGCGATCCAAATTTTATAAAACGAATTAGGGTTCCGCGAAAAAAAATAAAAACCCATGAATTTTCAATCGGGCATGTATATTTCATAATTGGATGCTATAAAGGTCCTTAATACTGAAGAGTGGTCCATATTTTGTAACATACAATAATCTCATGTATTACAAAAACTTATTATTAGATAAAACTTTTCATTATACCAATCTGCTTTTAACTATATACTTTTATCAAAATAGAAAAGCAGAAATGGATTTATGTACTCAATTTTATCAAGAAATTTATATTTTAGGTTTGTCATGTTAAGACGCCATTTACTCAAAATGAAGTCCGTGTGGCTTGACATAGTATTGTTTATCAGCGTCCAATTAAAGCTTTTTTAACCGACCGATCTTAAGATCATAGAAGTAAGAAACTTCTTTGATAGGCCTTTGCTCAGCAGAATATATAAACATTCTCCTTTTAAAAGTCGGTTAAAAATCCGAACGGGAATCGAATCCGACTGCGCTTGATTATATGCATTCAAGTAACAAATTCACATATTATTAGACACTTACCGTATATTTTTAATACGACTTTTGGATTAATGCCAATGGATTTCTCAAATCTTTATGATTAAAAAGCCACGTTACGTCCCAGTTTTGCGTATGCTATTTTAGGCATTATAATATACAGCCGATAACTCTGTTTATATTGTAACGAGTTTCTAGTATTTAGTTTTAATTGTTGGTAATTTTTTATCGACCTCGAAAAAGGAAGAGTCGATTTGGAGGTTGTGATTTTTGGAAATGAAAACTACTTTGGATGCTATCCATTAATCGTGTGGTGGTTTTAAGCAACTTTTTGGTCACCTACCCCCCTACCCCTGGTGATACGTGGTGAGGTTTTGTACTCCCCACCCAAGATCACGTGTATTTTTTGTACATACCTACTTACTACCTAAGTAAAGTAAGAAATATTTAAAAAAATGCTTATGTTTAAAAATAAATATAATCGCATTGATTTCATTTGAAAAATAAATACACGTGATATTAACCCAATCCCCCCCTCTCCCTCTATCCCCCTTGTGATATTTGGTGTTTTTATTTCCTGACGTTCGTTTTTTTTATAAAAGTCTATATTTTGAGATTGGGAACATGATGGCAATATCAAAAAAAAAAATACAGAACACCGATTCTGCGAGAAAAAAATACACGTCACTAAATTTTTTACCACTTTTTTTATATCTTAACATTTTTTTGTATTATAAACATGTTACGAGTTTTACTTTTAAAATACAGTTATATGATTTTAGTGTTTGTAATCATTATATATTACCTTAATGAGAAATTATTATTGTTGTAACGATTGTAAAAAAATTCATCCTTTAATGAGATCAAGATGTATTTTTTTATGTGAACAGTATTTTATAATATCGTCAGATTTATCTTAAGATCGTCCATGTTTTGCGGTTTTACATGTGTTACACTATTACATGCAGCTTGTCAGATTCTTTACCGTTTACGGTTATTGATCCGCATGCACCCATAGCGTGATTTTATATAGTCTATGAGCTGTAGGGTAATGTTATAAAGCCTTCGAGTTATAGCATGATGGGATACAGCACACGAGTCAATGCGTGATGTGATACAGCCTATTAATCATGGCGTAATGTTATATAGCCTATAATTACATTTTTTTTTATTTTTTCGGAAATCGAACTCCTAGTTATTTTGATAAGCGTTTTAAAACAAACAAAGTAACTACATAACTATATATATTAGTATAAATATATAGGTACATAACAACGATAAGTACGCTACATATAAAAATAATTACGCAAGTCGAATTAAGATTAATTACAAAATTAAAAGTCGAGGAAGCAGTCTTCGTTAGCAATAAAATTATTTTTAAGCATCATTATTATTTCTAGAAAAGAAATTTAAGTATTTTAAATTTCATCACATACAAACAATTTGCGTCGTTGTTACGTGTGAGAAGACAAAGTTTAAATATTAGGCGGGAACTGCACTTGTAAGTTTTATTCTCGTAACTGATATAAAAAACTCTGTAACCTGGTAACAGTTACTTAGATAACCATATGTGTGTTGTGAGTTGCAATGTTTATGACATTGATACTAAGTTTTTTCAGTTTTACACTTATAAGTTTAGCTCTCAGACTTTCATAAAGATTGTCATAAGTTCTGTGTGTGCGTCCTTGTGGGACTCCTCATCGTGCCTCGGAGAGCACAAAAGGCCGTCGGTCCTGGTCGTTACCACAATCGTGTGATAATGAACGTTAGTCTTATTAGGGAAATTATTCTAATCTAAATGGAACATAGGTTCGCCTTCGGGGGTTGCGGAGGTCAGGTGGCAATCGTTCTGTGTAAAAATCAGTACTTGTCTATATCTGGACTAAAATAGTAAGAAGGCTGGTATTACCGGAAATGCTAGGTAGATGAGTGTGAGTTATAGGCTATATTACATCACTCTACTACTAGAAACGAATTAGTAACCATAAAAGCAAACGAAAATGAAATTGCGCGTCTGTTTATTTTCTGAAATGTGTATAACAAGTATTACTTAATAAGACACAACTTAAAATTTAAGATTATTTTTATAAGCATCTGTATTTTTTGCTTGTGTGAATATATGTTTTATTGGTGTTAATATCATGTAAATAAATACATAAATCGCGAGGGGCAGTTAGTAGTCTATATTTTGCTGTTGATTTTAATTAATTTTTTTCTTTTGTTTCCAGATATGGGGCGATCTACGAGAAGGCATCGAACAAGTTTACACAAGACAGCTTATGGTTAAGCAAAGATACATGGACTTATATACGTATCCTTTATATATTACATGGACGCGGTTTTATAAAAACACTCAAATGTATAACTATGCTGAAGTTAGCTCCAAATGCAATCACAGCAATACATACTAACTTCACATCAACACATACATACCAACAATATACATATAAACATGAGTCAGTAGGTAGAAATGTGAAACTATAACTAGAGATGTTTGTTAAAAGTGAACCGTGTCACCGATTTCGAAGTTAAGGAAAAATGCATTCAAATGTTTCTTTATTATCACTTTATCTTTCAGTCTATGTGTGTATATGTGGACTTGTACCGTTGTTACACTATTTAGACCGAAGCCGTCGGTGAATTTCGATAATTGGCACGTCATATCGCGGTATAACAACCAGATGAACGTATCTACAAAATATCGAAAATCTTTTTTTTAACTAAAACCGTTGAAAATGTTTTCTATGAAATGGCGAAACAACGTAATTTAATATTTCACTAATTCCAAAAGAAAAAAACGTTATATTTATTATTAGAACCACTTTTCTATAGAACAAAAAAAAACTATATTATGAGTACTGCTAAATTAGGAAAAAGTAAAATTTTTAAAACGTAGATAAGTTCTTCTGACTCTTATACCGCGATATATAATAAATAAATCAAATTCACCGATTTTAGACGCCATAATGAGTAACAGAAAAAAAATAAAACTGACGAACTATGTCAAGTCAAGTTCTCTGGCTCGTTACCGAAGCATTTTTGACCACCATTGTCTATGTCCCAGACACAAATAAATCTAAAATATTCCTAAAATTTTCCCCCTTCAACAAAACCCTGAATCCGCGCTTAGGCGCGGATGCGTACTATTAACTGAACATTTTACTAAACGTTTACTTCGTATATATGTATAAACATATACATACATATAATATATGTATAAACATACATACAAATTAAACGTTTAATAAAATTTTCAGTTGACAGTACGCTTTGAAATTAACGTTTAATTTTTTTACGTAACATGCAAAACAATAAAATCCTTAATATTTACTCAGGCATGTATATAACTATTGTACATCAGTTCACCAGCAGTCGCCACCGATAACCCAGTCAAGTAGAGCGAAGACAAACAACGGATTTGGTAGCTATGGCGGCAAGAATAAGGTATGTCCTAACACAATTTCACCTAAACATTAGGCGAGAATCACACTTGTAAGTTTTTATCTCGTAAGTAAAACAACTCTGTAACCTGGTAACAGTTACTTAGGTAATACGTAAGCTGTAAGTAGATAAATGCCAGTAATTTTTTTTTTCATGTTAAAGAAGTGGTAAGTATTATATGTAAAATTTATGTAAATCTTTGAGAAAAACTTACAAGTGCAATTCTTGCCTTGCAATTCTTGAATGAGCAGGCAGCTGAATATAGATGTTATTTCGGTCGGTGAGTGACAGAGTCAGAAGTCTAACACTCTCTCTTATACCTTTCTTGAAATCCAATTCGCTTTCACCTCTTAATTGTATTATTTTTATGTCCATGTGCTTGTGATAACTTAACATCAAGTGTCCCGCTTGCTCGTTTGCCAGCTATTTAAAAAAAAATTAAAAAAATACTAGCTGTGCCTCCCGGTTTCATCAGCGTTAATTTGAGGAAAAATTATATTAATATAATGTTTACCTTTCCTACTTGAATCGAATGATGTTCATTATTTCATTGGCTTCAACTATTTTTTCGCGCAACCCTCTTTTTTAATTATTAATTAACTATATATATATATATATATATATATATAGTTTTTTTAAATATAAGTAGCCTAAGTTACTCCTTACAATATTAACTATCTATTAATTTTATTAGCTAACTATTAGTTATCTGTGAGTGAAAGTTTCGTCAAAATCGGACAAACAGATAAACAAAATTTTTTAAAATGCTTATATGTAAATATCGTACTTATATACTCTCATATGGACGCTGATAAGCAATACTGTGTCAAGCCACACGGAATTCATTTTGAGAAAATGGCGTCTAAAGATGTTAAACCTATTCTTGATAAATTTGTTTAAAGAAGAATATATTCATCTTTTCTATTTTGATAAAATGTATAATGAATCAAAAGCAGATAGATTTGTGAAATATGTTATCTTATAATAAGTTTTTAAATATTTGAGATTATTTTATAAATTGCAAAATATGGAACGCACCTGAAATTCGAAACATTGAGTTAAGAAACACTTTCCATGCTTATTTACTAGATTACTTGATTTTTTTCAATAATGTTAAATAGGTGATGTAGTATCAAAATACATCAATATCTCCAAATTTGACTTTTTGTGGATTGACACATTATTGCTTATCAGCATCCATATGAAGTTAACTAAAAGCTGTTAATTTGATATTACAAACAAACACTAACTTATATATTATGATGTTATGAAATTAGTAACATAATAAACAATTTTTCTTTTTTTTTATATTTCAGAGTGGGCAAGTGCAAGGCGGAGCTCAACTTGTCGGTCTTGAGTTATACAAGAGGCTTCGTGACTTCCTCATATTCTATCTCATTAATTTACTCGAGGTCAGTTGATGAAATGTAATAATTTTATCAAATCTAAATATATATAACTCAAAGACTGACTGACATGGCGATCTATCAACGCACAGCCCAAACCACTGGACGGATCGGGCTGAAATTTGACATGCAGGTAGATGTTATGACGTAGGCATCCGCTAAGGATTTTAATTAATTCTACCCCTAAGGCGATAAAATCGGATGAAAATTTGTGTGAAACTTTGTCAATTTTAAACCGACCGGGCTGAGACTTGGCATGCATAAAGCTGCTATGACATCACAGACATCGCAGACAAACTCGCGAGCTCTAGCTAGTCTTCTATATAAATAAAAACGAATTTCCGAATGTATGTAGACACATCGCTTCAGATTTGCTATTGTCAGGATAATGTTTGTATGAACGGAAATGTTTTAAAAAGTGAAAATTTTGGTTTGAAAAATGTTTTAAAAAATTGTATGGTCAGTTTGGATAATCTCCACATAAAACTTTTTTAAATAATGGAACAGACTTCAAAAGTAAATTATGCAACTTCGTTACATACTGTCCGCCAACTTAAGTTTCAGTGTTTCAGTTTCAGTGTTACAGTGATTTCTATTTAAAAACCAAACTCTAGATTATTTTTTAAATAAAATTAAAAAAAAAAATCCACAGGTGTACTTTCATTCTCTTGTGTAGTCCTGGGGTAGTAAACATTAAACAAAACATACACTTAAAATTAAGAATGTCCTTCTTTTCTTACGTCGGTTCAAAGGTGGTCTTATATGGACACTAATAAGCAATACCATGTCAAGCCACACGAAGTCCTTCATTTTGAGAAAATGGCGTCTAAAGATGTCAAGCCTATTAATAAATTTGTTTGAAGAAATATATATCCATATTTTCTTTTCTATTTAAATAAAAGATAATACGGTTTAAAAGATTTATCTAATTATATGTTTTTAGTATATAAGATTATTGCATGTTCCAAAATAAGAAACACACTTAAATTTTTGAAACATTAAATTGAGAAACTTTTTTCCGTACTTATTCAGTTTAGATCGCATTAACAGAATTCATCAACATCTCCGAATTTAAAAGTTTGTGGGTTGATACATTATTGCTTATCTTTATTCATTTTGTGTTAATATAAAAATAACATCCTTGTGAAGTAAGAGCGGTCAGCTAATAATAATTAAAAGGTGATCAAAATAGTATCAATGTTGATAAATTTAGTTTTATGCAGCCTCGCTTCCGCCGGAGAATATAAATATGAATAAAACAACGAAAAAAGTTCACTTAACGCTTGTTATTGGCATTGATATTGAGGTCAAATACAATTATATATATAATATTTTGTGCCTCTAACTTTGGGTTCTCAATTCGTAGAGTATCCGTCATGTTGTAAACGATTTTGAATATTCTTTCATTTGGAAGAACATAGAAATTAAATACTGAATTTAATTTTAATTTCTTTAACAATACTCTGTTATGCCAGTCCACGTATATGCTTATACTGTGAAATAAAACAGTTTGTTATGGAAAAAAATATTATCTTTATCCAATATCAAACAAAACTCGATGGAATATATATATTACAATTAATAGGTGATTCAAGTTACTTTCTCTGTGTAGAATAATTATTTTGAATAGTGTTATCACTTTTATAAATTATGTCAATTTTTTTTTCCCTTTCAGATTGTTTCCAATTTTTTTTTATCAGAATAATTTTAGTAATTTAGTTTTAAAATCGAAATAATTCTAATAATATTATTCATGTAAAAATTATACATATTTTGCTGTCGAGCTTGTTTCCTTTTTTTTTTTAAGAAAAGTTTTGTCCTATTAAGGTGAAAGGTGGAGCTTAATCCACGAGGTTATCTCACTGTTTGTTAATAGATATACATTTTGCTTAACTAATGCATATATCGTTCAAATAAACAAAGAAATGTATTTTGCTTTAGAGATCATTTCACTATTTTTTAATTTTGTTATAATATCTATTACAGCATGGAGTTGACCTGATGGGTGAGGATGTGTTGGGGTTCTACACCACACAATGGGAGGAGTATCAGTTTTCGTCTCGAGTACTGAACGGAGTCTGCTCCTACCTTAACAGGCATTGGGTCAAGCGTGAATGCGAAGAGGGTAGGAAGGTAAGAATTAATTCATAAAATCATTGTTATTTTTTGGGTATACCTGAAAAATTTTAGTGTGTGTTATGCCATTTTCCTTAAATACCATAGGACTAATATTTATAGCGAGAATAACATGTCTGTTTTATGATTGTTTGCTATGAATCATCTATATGTATAGATGTATTTTTCTTAATTGGCGCAGTCAATTTTTGATCTATTTTGTTTTTGTCCTTCTTTCACACTAGTACTTAATTAATTGAACCAATTGTAATTAATAGTAACGAAAGAAAGGTCACAAATGCGGTGCAGGCTTAATGTAATGGAAGAAAATGGGGGGGGGGGGGTTAACATTCCGGCTTTCTCATTAGGTTTTTTTTAGATGACTTTGTGATTAAAATACGAATGCTGATACCTTTATAAAATAAAATAACATTATATATTTCAGGGTATTTACGAAATCTACCAACTCGCGTTGGTGACCTGGCGCGACCATTTGTTCCAACGTTTGAACAAACAAGTGACCAACGCCGTGTTGAAACTCATCGAGAGAGAGAGAAATGGAGAGACTATTAACACGAGACTCGTGTCTGGAGTAAGTTTTAATTATGATCTAATATTATCTTTTACTTTTTTAATGACAATATTATCCAATGCAGTCATATTACCTAATGGAACGTGATAAAAAGAATAAGTCATTACATCTGACAGCTGGGAGTCTGGCTTCTGCCTCACTCAGCGCCTTAATAGCAACCTTTAAGCAATTTTTGAGAAAGTGTGGTACTGCCCAGATCGGGTTCATTGGATCGCTGTAATCAGTGGGGGATGGATGCATGTTAGTTCCTTTTTCACACAAAAACTACTAAATAGATTCTACAGTTATAACACATACGCTACTTTTCATCAATATACCATGTGGATGAAACCTTGAGTTTTACATGTTTATACTAGTACATTACTTCTCATGTAATGTGTTTACAGTCCATGTATGTATGTGGTGGTATTACCTTTGTGGTACTATTTAGGCCAAAAAATCACAGATTGTATAACAATTTGGTAAAATCAATGTTGGCGGTCACACTGTAAAAAAGCAAAAAATTAAAATCGACGAACTGTGTCACGTGGAGTATCGTTTAAAAGTTATTTAAAAATCATATTAAGGTTTTTTATATTATTTTTCAATAAAAATTACCGTTTAGAATCTATAACGATCTAAAGTTAATTAGTAACGATTATCTATGGCTATTACACAGTCGGATTTTTTATTTTTTAAATTAATTACTTGTTTTTTTCCCTTCTAGGTTATCAACTGCTACGTAGCGTTAGGTCTTAACGAAGAGGAGCCATCAGCTCGTGGTCAGAACCTGGCGGTGTATAAGGATACATTCGAAGCCGTTTTCCTCGAAGACACAGAGAGCTTCTACACGAGAGAAAGTACTGATTTCCTGAGGAATAATCCCGTCACCGAATATATGATTAAGGTAAGTAGATTTTAAATGTCTTTGGGTATATTTTGGGTAATTATATCAGGGTAAATGATTTTAATTAATAATCTGGTATTAATATATATATGAATTATGTGTGTGTACACAAATCAAATCAAAAAACCTTTATTTGGACACACATTTTACATGTAAAGATAATGTTAAAAAAAATAATATAAAAATACAGAACAAAAGCTAAAATAAAGATAAAAGATAGTCAAAACAATATGTGATGCCCAAATTGGTAAGCTACTCAGCATTATGTTGAAAATCATCGTTATGATGAGTTCCAACGCTGGTATTCTGTGGCCGCCAACCACTGCACGTCACGTCGTCACACAATTCATATATATATATATATATATATATATATATATATATATATATATATATATATATCGGCGCAAGAAGTTACATTACTTAATTAATTATTCTAAAAACTCTTTTATAAATGATTGTTTTGTTATTAATAATAATTATTTAATCATTTGTTTATTTAGTTCTGTAAAAACAATCATTCAAAACATTGTAATTCAAATGATTCATTGTTATTGTGTGCAAGCGATGCACCCTATAAATACGGTCGCATTAATCATACTGAGCATTCGCTCTTGAACTGTCGGACAGTACGGATCCCTGTAAAAGTCAGTTTAATAAATTAAGTGATTGAAGACAGTAGTGATGTTTCCTTTCATCATGTGTGATAATAATAATGAAAATATCGACGTCAGCCATGCTGACGTCGAACTTTTTAAAAACGGATCTGAGGATATTATTCTACCGTCATATATATTAACATAGTTGAAAATGGGTGAGATTTTTATTTTGATGTATTTCATTAAAACTGATTTGAAGTGTATATGGATATGGTAAATCTATACATATAAAGTCACTTGTCCTGACCGATTCATCAACGCAGAGCCTAAACCGCTGGGGCTACATACTTGAAATTTTGGCTGTAGATGACTTTTAGGGTATAAGTATCCACTAAGAAAGGATTTTTCGATTTCCCACCCCTAAGAGGGTTAAAAGGGGTAAAAAAATTTGTATGGAAAATCTTATTCTGTGGTCATATTAACTTCAAATTTAATACACATACTTCTGGATGATAGTAATGAAAAGTGAACTATAAAACGCACGAATATCATCCCCTATTGAACTGCAAGGGAGTGTTAAAGTTTGTATGGACAAATTTTTTTTGCCGTTTACCCTTAATCTTAGCATAAATATTCCTTAGGGTGAATAAATAAATATCTGTATCCCCGAATTAAAAAATTATCACTTAAAGTTGTGCTGTAAAGGATGATTTTTGTATTAACGTATACGCGGGCAACGCCGCGAGCAACTGCTAGTATATTATATAACTAAAGATATATTGCAAGGTATTTACATTCGCATTGAAGCAGCATTGTGGATAATTCTTCTAACTTTCTAAATGGGAGATGAGGCTTTTTGTCCTGCAATTTTTTTTATTGATTAAATAATACCTGCACATTACAAGAGACACAAATGTGTTGCCAGCTTAAGAAGGAATGAGCTGTACTCAGTAGGTTACATCTAGACTCATCTGCAATGAAAATGCTATGGGATATTTACGGACTATTACAGTAGTGTGGGAGTTTAACCCTTAAAGGCATGGTGTATCAAAAATGAAACGCTTATTTCGAAGCCTAATCAACAAAAAAATTTACTAAACTCCTAATTTGGCTGTATTTATTTATTGTTTGCTTATTATATTTTACATGACCTGTAATTTTTATTACTACTTGTTAATCTGTTCATATATTTATTTCTTTTTTCATTAAATAAAAAAAAATCATGCATTTAAGGGTTAACACATTCAAAGCCGTCACAACATGTGTGTCCATTTCTAATACATTGATCGCGTAGTGGCTGGTGGTGTGTTAACATGTACACGTGTTCGCAGGCGGAGCAGCGCCTGCAGGAGGAGCAGCGCCGGGTGCAGGTGTACCTGCACGAGACCACCATGGAGCGCCTCGCCAAGACCTGCGACCGCGTGCTCATCGAGAAGCACCTCGAGATCTTCCACGCCGAATTCCAGGTGACCACACTCTCACCAGCCGCGTGTAGCGGGTGCACCTGCACGAGACCACCATGGAGTGCCTCGCCAAGACCTGCATATTATTTTTTTTATTAGGCACCTGATTGTACCAACGGGCAGCAGGTAGTGGAGACATATCTCCATAGATATAAAAAAGACCCCATGGTCTTTTATACTAAAATACTATTCTTCGTCCGTCTGTTCGTCTGTCCGTCCGTCCGTACATCCGTATGTCAGCAGGTTATATTTACATACCGAACCGGAGGTAACTTAACTTATTAATCTCGCTGTATTCAAATGAGTACGTTAATATTTCTTTTGTCTTTTATTGTAAATGTAAATAATACGGTTCAAACTCACCTGTACTCATTTGAGTACACCGTAATTTTAATTAAAAAAATAGTTTCTTCTTTCGACTATATATTGAAAGTGCCCGTGCAAGCTGGAACGTCCTAGTAACTAGTGTCTTGCCGGCCACAGAAGCTGCTCGACGCCGACAAGAACGCCGACCTGGGCCGCATGTACTCGCTGGTGGCGCGCATCCCGGACGGGCTGGTGGAGCTGCGGCGCCTGCTGGAGCACCACATCCACGCGCAGGGCCTGCACGCCATCGACAAGTGCGGCGACTGCGCTCACACGGTGACTTCTTCTGCTCTAGCTCGATGTGTACCTTATTCAAAGGACTTTTAAAGTACTTTGGTATCGTCAAGTTATATGACATATTTTCATTTTAAGTTTTTTATTTTACTTGAATATCTGAAAATAACACCGTTGTTTCTAAGATCTAAAATTGTCCTAAACTTGTCCTGGTTGCCAGATTTTAGAGATGGCAACCCTATTGTTATCGCAACTGATAATTACGTGATAACAATGACAAGACTACTTATATTATATGATAAGAATTTTTAAAACCATATGTCAAGTTACTTTGAAACAACAATTTGTTTACAATTGATGTTATGTAACTATAAATATGTAGAAGTTCATGGTGTTTTGGCCACTTTGGAGGACGTCGCCTAGCAACCAGCTCAAACTCAAAACATACTTTATACAAACGGGCTTTTAAAGCACTTTCGAATCGTCAAGTTACATGTCATATTTTTTTAGATTTTCATAAAGCTACCACCGGTTCAGAATGTAGTCTCTACCGAGAAGAACCGGCAAGAAACTCGATAGTAACTCTTTTAAAATCATTTATACATAATGTGTATTTATTACATTTCAATTATGTTATCCGGATAGAAAGTCAACGCTTGTCAAATCTACGCCTCTGTCGTCAAAATATTCTTGTATGGTATAATATGCTTTATTTATTAAAGATTTTTTTAACGTAGGCTTTAAACTAATTAAGTAGCAAAAGGGAGGCAAATGAGCAAATAGTACCTGATGCTAAGTGGCTACTATCGCCCGGACGTCTGCGACAGCAGGGCGTTGCGGGTGCGTTGTCGGCCTTTGACGGAAGGTTTTATACACTCGACTCTTGAAAACTCCCAAATTAGTATAGATAAAGTATTTATTTGTAATACCACGACTTACGTGGCCCCGACTTACTTACTGACTTACGCTTGACCGATTTATGTTACATCGACTTACATTATAGTTATTTGTACTATATCGACTCATGCTGCATCGATTTATATGTTATGCTTCACCGTTATGCCACTTCGACTTATGTAACTTTAACTTTATCTACACTGTCTTACATTACATTGACTTACGATACTATGACTTAAAAAATATATATCTTAAAGAAAAAGATTAAGCTACTCATCATCAGTATTATTCTACTAATTTTCATCAATTTATGTTATTTGTAATATTATACATAGATAAGGATGATATATATGATATATATATATATATATATGATATCATGACAGATCGCTTCGCTCCACGGAAAACCTGCTGTTGTCATTTCCACCGCACCATTCAGGCTTTATGTCGAAGTCGTTCACTGTGACTGCTATCCGTTTATGGAACAGCTTACCGGAAAAAATTAGGAAATCTCCTTCGCGAAACACTTTTAAAATTGCTCTAAAAAAATACTACCTAAATCAAAGCAATAATGGTTGATTTGGAATCTTCATTATATGTACTCATATTATATTGTATTGTATTATATTATATTATATTATATTATATTATATTATATTATATTATATTATATTATATTATATTATATTATATTATATTATATTATATTATATTATATTATATTATATTATATTATATTATATTATATTGTATTATATTATCGTTTCATTATTTAACACTATCTTATGTTTTTTTGTACACCTACATCTTTCTTTCTTGTACATCCTAAGGTTGGCTGGTAGAGAATGCAGTAGCATTAAGCCCGCCTTTTGTTAATACTTTTGTATTGTACAATAAAGCATTAAAATAAATAAATAAATAAATAATTTATTTATTTTTAATTTTAATTTTGCAATATAAAATAATCTCATGTATTACATAAAACTATTCATTACACTAATCTGCTTTTAATTAATTATGCCTTATATCAAAATAGAAAATAGAAGATGGATATATACATCTTCAAAAAAATATTTTAAGAATAAGTTTGACATCTTTAGACGCCATTTTCTAAAGATGAAGCCTGTGTGGCTTGACACAGTATTGCTTATCAGCATCCAAGTTGTCAGTTACGATTCACATAGTGAGCATATAACACCATTATCTTTCTTCCCCAGGACCCGAAGGTCTACGTATCAACAATATTAGAAGTCCACAAGAAGTACAACGCTCTGGTATTGGTCGCTTTCAACAATGACTCCGGCTTCGTGGCCGCTTTGGACAAAGCCTGTGGAAGGTTTATTAATAGTGAGTAATTTTCTAATTAGTATTATTGGTATTTTTTGGTAAATCATATTTTATGAAATTATATTTAAATTATGTAAATAAAAACAATTGTAGCAGACATACTAGTACCAGCAAAGACGTGTTCCAAAAATGAGAGCTAGTTCGATTTATCGCCCTAGAAATCTCGTCAAATATACAGTTGTTCATATAAACAAGAATTGCTTGTTTAAAGATATTAGATATAATACTAGTTGTGCTAGCTCTCCTCATTTTTTTTATAAAAAAAATGATTTTTTTTTACCTTCCATAAAACTATTTTTTTGTTACGGCGAATATATCCTGAAATTACCGTATTTAAACAAACTCTAAAAATAGCCCTAAGTTTTTAAAACACTGTCTTTTCGTTTTATAAAACCTGCAAATTTTCAGATGTGATCGAAAGCGAATCGTGAAAAATCACGTAATTCACTGATAATTTTCAGGTAACGCCGTAACGAAAGCGGCCAATTCTTCGTCGAAAAGTCCAGAATTATTGGCGAAATACTGTGATCTGCTATTGAAGAAATCTAGCAAGAACCCCGAAGAAGCCGAACTCGAGGACACACTTAACCAAGTTGTGAGTTAACCGTTTCAAAGATTTCTTCTGTAGCAACATTTATTATAATAATAATAAACGTATCACACTCAACGACCCCCATTACGATCTTGTGACCTCGTGTCGGAGTTCCGGAAACACACAACACTAACACAAATACCCAGACCACGACAAACATCCGTATAGCCAATACAGATATCTACCGTGAGCGGGGATCGAACCCGCGACCGTTAGCGCTACAGTCAGTTGCAGTGACCACTGCGCCAACGTGTCTATCAAACTTATTACTAGTTAGTATAATAGTTATTATTTTATTACTATAGCAGGTGCTCGCGGCATCACTCGCATTATGTTAGGAATTTTAGTAAAGTATAGTAAAGTAACAGCCAGTAAATGTCATGCCACTGCAGAGCAAAGGCCTCCTCTCCCATTGAGGAGAAGATATAGAGGTTAATCCACCACGTTGCTTCACTGCGGGACGGAAATTCATGAGCCAGAATGTCTTCCGGCACATGCAGGTTTCCTCACGATGTTTTCCTTCACCACAGAGCTCGAGATGAATGTAAACACTAATTGACACTTGAAAATTCAGTGAAGCTAGCCGGGGTTTGAATCCACGATCATCGGTTGACATCGACGTGTGCCACCAGGCCATCTCGGTTCATAAGTTTGGAATTTGGCAGATGCGATATAAATAACTGGAAAATCACCAAAGAGATTTTTTAAAATGATGTCATTTCCATACAAGTTTTTATCTCCCTTATTTTAACCCCTTACAGCTGTTTTTTCGCATAAAATTTGTATTTCGCATAAGAAATTATGTATTTAACTTTGAAGTCGGTTCTATTATTTATAAAATTGTTATTATTAATGAAAATTGTATTTATTAATTGTTATAAGTTGATATATTCTCTCTTCAGCTATGTACAAATATATCAATAAAATTAAACATTATTTACAGATGGTAGTATTCAAGTACATAGAGGACAAGGACGTTTTCCAGAAGTTCTACAGCAAGATGTTAGCCAAGCGGCTCGTCCAACACATGTCAGCCAGCGACGATGCTGAGGTAAGAAGGGTGTTATATGTTTGACATGTGTGTTTGTCTGTAGCATCATAGCTATCTAACAGATGGAATAATTTTTATTTTTTTTATTTATTTGAAAGCATTACATTTTTAGTATTTACATTACATTTTTAGCATTAAAAATAGCCATTCTCCCTTTATTTCTATAGATTTAATTTCTAAGACGACGGTCTATCATTTTTTTTTAACTGATCTGAACGTCACGTCGGGCTTTTTTTAACCAACTTCCAAAAAAAGAGGTTCTCATTTTATTGGGGCATTTTTTTTCATACGATAATTTTGTTCCAGGCGTCAATGATCTCAAAACTGAAGCAAGCGTGCGGTTTCGAATACACGAGCAAGTTACAAAGGATGTTCCAGGTAAGATAGGACAACTTAAATCACTAGTCCGCCATCTTGGGTATTTCATCATATTGGATTTAGGATGACGTCACACACCATACATTGTCATGCAAACTAAACAAAAAAAATTAAATCGACGAATTTACTACCGGTTCGGAATGTAGATTCTAACAAGAAGAACCGGTAAGAAACTCGATAGTTACTGCTTTAAATAGTTCAAATATATTAAGTACCCTATGTGACTCGTTGTATATTGTTATATAATTGGTTGATGTATAATATTGTCCCTCCCCGCAGGACATCGGCGTGTCGAAGGACCTGAACGAGAACTTCCGCAAGCACATGGCCAACAGCTCGGAGCAGCCGCTGCACATCGACTTCAGCATCCAGGTGCTGTCGTCCGGCTCCTGGCCCTTCCAGCAGTCGTCCAGCTTCCAGCTGCCCACCGAGGTACGGACCGCGGTTAATGTTATTATTATAATGGATATTATTGTGTGTATAACGCATCACACTCAACGGCCCCTATTAAGATCTTGTGGCCTTGGGTTGGGGTCCGGAAAGACACACAACACTAACACAAACACCCAGACCATGACAAACATCCATATGGCCAATACAGACGTTACCGTGAGCGGGGATCGAACCCGCGACCGTTAGCGCTACAGTCAGTTGCAGTGACCACTGCGCCGACGTGTCTGTCACAAATATTAGATGTCAAATGAAATGTATGACATTATATTAATAAGTTTTTGATGATTTTACTATGTTAAGCAATTATAAACGCTGTTTAGTTAAAAACGTGTTGAACATGGTTTCATTGCGTCTTTTGCTGTATGGAAATATGTGTTTAAAAATTAAAAATTGCTTAAAATCTTGTTACCGTGAGCGGGGATCGAGCCCGCTACCGTTAGCGCTTCAGTCTGTTGCAGTGACCACTGCGCCAACTTGTCTGTCAAATTTTTAGTTCATTTTTTTTCAGTGCAATAAATGATATAACATTTTTTTTTTAATTATATAAATAATACAAATTAAATATTTCGTCGTCAACAGTTGGAGCGCTCCGTACACAGATTCACAACGTTCTACTCGTCGCAGCACTCGGGCAGGAAGCTGAACTGGCTCTATAACATGAGTAAAGGAGAGCTCGTCACCAATTGCTTTAAGAACAGGTGAGTTTGTCACATTGATCTTCTAATTATATTATTTTTAATCGACTTCCTAAAAAGGAAGAGATTCTCACTTCAATTTCAATAAAAATTTGGGGTTTTTATTTGTAATAATGAAAGCTGATAAGCGATACTGTGTCAAGCTACACGGACTTCATTTTGAGAAAATGGCGTCTAAGGATGTCAAGCCTATTCTTGCTAAATTTGTTTGAAGAAGTATATATCCATCTTTTCTCTTTTATTTTGATAAAATATGAAGTGAATTAAAATTAGATTGGTATAACTAAAAGCTTAATCTAATAAGTTTTTAATATGTGAATGTATAAATTACAAAATATGGAATGTACTTGAAATTAATTAAGAAACTTTTTTTTCCCACTTATTTAGTTTAAATCACTGATATAGTGTTAAATTGGTGACGTATTTTCAAAATACATCAATATTTCCAAATTTGACTGTTTGTGGGTTGACACATTTTAGCTTATCTGCCTCCAATTCACGGTTACTCGGAAATGGCTTGACGAATTTGGTTTCGTAAAAGTTAGCAATAGGTCTCATAGAATTGTCATCAAAGTCAATTCAGTACTTTGATTTTAAATCGAAATAACTGGTACAAGTATCATCCAAGTAAACGAAATTACACATTGATTATTAACTTACAGTGAAAATCTTCGGATATAAAGGAACTCTTCAATAAATAGCATCAAATGACGCGCGATTTCTGCGCTCGTATGTCTGTGAAAAGAGGAGGTTCTCAAATCGCAGCGTGTTTTTTATGTTTCTTATCTCAGAACTCTGCCATTTTTTAATCGATTTAAAAAAAAAAAAAATTTATTCAAAAAAGTATACTTTCAGATTGGTTCCATTAAATTTTTATCATAATCGATTCAGTGTTTGATTTTAAAATCAAAGTAACGGTATTTTAAAATCAAGCAAACGAAATTGCTCATTTTTGCTTTGTTAAAGTTTTTTTTTAATCTATGAAAACAATTATATTCCCTTCACAGATACACCCTGCAAGCGAGTACGTTTCAAATGGCTGTACTACTGCAATACAACGACAACACCTCGTGGAGTGTCCGTCAGTTGGAACATCACACCGGCATCAAGGGGGACTTCCTCATACAGGTACGAGGCCCCCGTATCTAGGAGGCCATAGGCTTTAAAATAAAACAATTTGAAACGGATTTAAAATCGCGTATATTAACTATTTTTATCATCCCGACGTTTCGAGCACTTTGCAGCGTTCGTGGTCACGGTAGACTAAGGTGACATTTGTCTATTTGAGATTGTAGAAAATATTATTTACAACTACCGCCAACGGTTTCTTAGTCAGTATCTCGAATAACGTTCCGGTTGCACGCAGAAAGCACTAACTGTATCTTTGGGTCTTGCAATCAGTTAGACTTGGGATGAGAAAAATAGTTAATATACGCGATTTAAATCCGTTTAAAATAGTTTTATTTCAAGGCCTATGGTTATAACATGGGAGCGTTCAAGGGTTACGTAACGCACTTGGAAAAGGGGGAAAGGGGGGGATGTCTTGTAAAACAATAACAAAGGTATTTTTAGGTAATTAATGCAACATTATTGGGACTGTTAGATAAAAATGGTGCGTTACATGGGGGTGGGAGGATTTTAAAAATGTTCGAAAATTGTGATACGTAATACTTGAACGTTACATATACCGTACATCTATGAGCCAAGATGGCTTAGTGGTTAGGACAAGTCGATCTTAACCGAGACGGTTGAGATGTAGGTGCTAAATTTGTGTTTAAATTCATCTCGTGCTCGGTGAAGGATATCGTGAGGAAACCTGCATGTGCCGGGAGATATTCTGACACATGTATATCTGGCTCGAAGGACCAGCGTAGTCGATTGAGCTTTAAATTTTCTTAATAGGAAAGGAGGCCTTTGCCCAGCAGTGGGACATTTATAGTCTGTTACTTTTTATATCTATCTTTTACCTTTAATATTATAAAAAGGAAAGGTTTTTTTCCTTTATAGGTTTGCCATATACCTTCACAGTACTGTACTCAGATGATGTTGGATTTTAATTCCTTTCTATCGATACAATAGTTACGTTATGATATAGACCGAAGCAGTTTCCATCTAACCTTATCTTACTAACCTCCAAAAAAAAAAAAATACAATTTAAAACTTTTTAAAAGAATAACTATCGAAATACTTGCCTGTTCTTCTCGGTAGAATTTACATTGATGGTAAATCCATCGATTTAATTTATTCTGTTTCTGTTTTGACTATTCAAAAGTGCTTTAAAAAGCCTACTCAAATAAAATATATTTCGATTTTGTTGTAACGGGTGTAAAAAAACATCCTTTATTGAGATTAAAATGTATCATACTGTTTTTTTTTTATTTATTATATAATTTTGTCACATATATCTCACGATTAGCGTAAATTCATCAATTTCTTTTGTTTCTGTATTGACGATTCAAAAGTGCTTTTAAGAGCCTACTTGAATAAAGTATATTTTGATTTTATATTGTGATAACAACCGGGCCAGATTTACGTGCTCTCCGAGGCACGAGGGGAGACAAGGACAAAGAATGAAGAAATAAATTTGAATAAATGAATAGTGGCGCTTATATTAAATTTGAATTTGTTCTCAGGTTCTACAGATATTGCTGAAGGCGAAGTTACTGGTGTGTCAAGATGACGAATCAGAACTGATGGAATCTTCTGTCGTCGAATTATATTTAGGATATAAAAAGTAAGTGACTATACGTAACGCCTTTATCTGTACTCATTTGAGTACAGGTAAAGGCCTTTGCCCAGCAGTGGGATATTTACAATCTGTTACTTTACTTCTTTACTTTTATACGTAGCGTGATGTTATATGGCCTATAAGCTTTAATAAACCGACCATCCATAAACCGACCGACCGAATCTATTCTCAATTTGACAATAAACAAATGATATAAATGAATGCTGATAATCAATAATGTGTCAACCCACAAAAAGTCTAATTTTGAGATATTGATGTATTTCGATACTACGTCACCTATTTAACATCATTCAAAAAAAAAATCAAGTTATCTTAACTAAATAAGTATGAAAAAAACTGTTAACTCGAATGTTTCAGGTGCGTTCCATATTTTGCAATTTATAAAAAAATTAAATAAATTTATCTCCTATTGATTCAATACACATTTTATCAAAACAGAAAAGAAAAAATGAATATATACGTCTTCAAACTAATTTATTAAGAATAGGTTTGACATATTTAGACGCCATTTTCTCAAAACGAAGTCCGTGTGGCTTGACACAGTATTGCTTATCAGCATCCAAATGTGTGTATCAAATACATGGTAGTCTGTGTAAGGTCTTTTTTCTCTTCCGTCCGCGTTATTTTCGTAAAAAAAAAATACAAAGTTTTTGCGTCACAGATTATACAAAACAACGCTGAAAATAATTTTGAAACAATCTACGTGAATAATTATTTGATAACCGCTAAAACTAATATCTGAGATATATTAAAAAACACACAGATTAAAAAAAATGTCGATTCATCGAGATAATTATATTGCAAAATAATTTAATTAATATTATCTGTTTTCCTCCATTGTTATTTACTTACGTAAACAATGATCTTTAACATAACTGTCTGAAATTATTGTGTTAGTTGTTGTAAACAAAAATAAAGATATTTTGAAATCAATCAATAAAATTTTGAGAAGAGAAATGAAAAAGATCTTTAACTTCAAAATGAAGTCTTACTGGTATACTATAAAAGACACAATAGACGTTCAAGACGTGTTTAACACTAGACTGACCAAGAAAGTCATTTTGACTGCTTTTTAATTTCAATCAGAGAAACAATTACGTATATAATGACACAATTATAAATTCGTTATAATTGGACGCTGATATGCAATACTGTATCAAGCCACGCGAACTTTATTTTGAAAAAATGGCGTCTAAACATGTCAAACCTATTCTTATATCAATTTGTTTGAAGACGTGTATATCCATCTTTTCTTTTCTATTTTGATAAAAGGTGTAATGAATTAAAAGCAGATTGATATATCTAACGTATTATTTAATAAGTTTTTCAAATATTTGAGATTATTGTGTAAATTGCAAAATATATTTATTTTATTTTATTCTTTATTGCACACCAACACAATACAGTATAAAGTACAAAGAGTTAAACTAAACGTTGAAGGTTGCATTAGGTGCAACAGGCGGCCTTATCGCTAAAACAGCGATAATATAATATAGAACTCACTTAAAACTCGAGACATTAAATAAATACACTTTTTCCGTACTTATTTAGTTTATATAACTTAAAATTATTTTTAATGTTGTTAAATAGGTAACACACTATGAAAATACATCAATATCACACATCTACATAAGGTTGACACATTATTGCGTATCAGCATCCAATTGTAGTTACCTCTCTCTCCTTTATGTCTGGTATATATTAATATGTTATAACTGTATTTATTAATTTTGGGCATTATAAGTGTATACTGAGGTTCAGTCTTTCTAGTGTTAAACGCGTGTTTAAAAAAAAAAACCATACCACAAATCCATGTTTAAGGACAGTTTTCAGTTTGACTTGCTTGAGACGTATCTTAACATAAACTTAACAGATGTCTAAAGCCTATATTATAAACAAATAATAAATAAAAAAAATAAATAAACGCATCACACTCAACGACCTCCATTACGATCTTGTAACTTCGTGTCGGGGTTCCGGAAACACACAACACTAACACAAACACCCAGACCACGACAAACATCCGTATGGCCAATACAGACTTTGTCGTGAGCGGGGATCGAACCCGCGACCGTTAGCGCTACAGTCAGTTGCAGTGACCACTGCGCCGACGTGTCTGTCACAAATATTAGATGTCAAATGGAATGTATGACATTATATTAATAAGTTTTTGATGATTTTACTATGTTAAGCAATTATAAACGCTGTTTAGTTAAACACGTGTTGAACATGGTTTCATTGCGTCTTTTGCTGTATGGAAATATGTGTTTAAAAATTAAACATTGCTTTAAATCTCGTTTAAATAGCTTAACAGCGAGTAAAATCATGAAAAACGTATAAATATGATTTCACGTGATATATTTGATAGCTGAAATAGGTTTTAGACATCTGTTAAGTTAATTTAAGCGTATGTTAAGCTATATCTAAATCATGTTAAACTTAATACTGTCCTTAGACGCGGGTTTGTGGTTCAGATTTATATAAACACGCGTTTAACGTGTGTGTCAATCTTTGTAATAAGGTAGTTAATGTTTTAATTTAAATAAATCGGTTTAAAATTCTTACGTAACTTTTACTAACGGGGCGAAATATTCGCACGGGTCATCTATTTTTAACCGAATTTAAAAGAGAAATGTAATATTTGAGTGTAAGTTTGCATGTAGTCATATCCGAAACTACTGATCTGATTTAAAAAAAAATGTTGGATAGCCCTTTTATTAAGCAAGGTTCATATTACATCAGGCTTTGATTTATAAGAGCGAATCAGTAACCATAATTTTTTTTTAAATTAGTATAGATGTGTGTAATTTATTTGTTCAATTATAGCTTTTTGAAACCCAAAAACGTTTTAGGCTTACTTCGTTATTATATTTTCAAATGTCACAAATCATATATAAATAGTTACAGAAATTACGGCCATAAATTTCTGACATTACCGATTTGATTCGAAAAAATCTTTTCGCTTTGAATAGGCTATATTACATCACGATACAACTCACTATCGAAACGGTAACCATAAACGCGAATGCAACCTCAAAGTACATTTATATAAACTGATTATAATTTACAGCAAAAAACTCCGTGTGAACATAAACATACCGCTGAAGACGGAACTGAAGGTCGAACAGGAGGCCACGCACAAGCACATTGAAGAGGACCGAAAGATGCTTATACAGGTGAGGCGATACTCTATTGCGAGAATTTGCTAGTAAATATGCTGATAAGCAATAATGTGTCAACCCACAAAAAAGTCAAATTCGGAGATATTGATATATTTAGATACTGCATCACCTATTTAACATTGTTCAAAAAAAATTGTAGTCATATAAATTAAATGAGTACGGAAAAAAGTTTCTCAATTAATTGGTTCGAATTTGGAGTGCGTTTCATTTTTTTTTCAATTTATACAGTAATCTCAAATATTTATATAACATTTTATTAGATAATATATTAAATGTATCAGTCTGATTTAAATTCATTATACTTTTTATCAAAAAATGAAATAAAAGATGGATATATACTTCTTCAAACATATTTGTTAAGAATAGGTTTGACATCTTTAGACGCCATTTTCTCAGAATGAATTCCGTGTGGCTTGACACAGTATTGCTTATCAGCATCTAATTATAATTATACAGGCAACTCGGTGTTGGATATTTTACCGACGTTAGCAGAATTTGAAAGTAAAAAACGTTAATTTTTTTTTTTTATTATTTCTCATAAATGTATACTTACTGTGAGAGCCTACAAGGTCTATATATCGATACCTCCCACGTAAGTTGTTGTAACCCCAAAAATTACAATTTTACAGTAGAGCACTTTTAATCCGTTTTAGTTTGAAAAAAGGCGTATTTTGTAGTAGCTTTCCTTGAAAAAAAAATAGATTTTTGGTATTTTTTCACTTTGAATGCATTAAGCAATGCAAATTCGTGTAGTATTCAGTAAAAACGCTGACGGCAATTTTGTGGCTTACAATAACTTACGTGGGAGGTATCGATATATATTTAATTAAAAAATATAAATTCAGTTTTTTTTTACATTTAAATATCTATTCTGCTAACGCTAATAACGCCGATATTATTATTGTAATGTTAATTAATGTAAAACTCGAATGGTATAATAAAATAATGAAATATATATGTTAAACATCTGATTGTTAATAATACCATAAATAATTTTTAACATTCGTTATACGTAACTTTGCGTGACTGTACGCGCGTCATTGCAGGCTATTGTTACAACAACAATAGCAATAGATAAGCAATAATGTGTCAACCAACGAAAAATCAAACTCGGCGATATAAATGAAATCTGATAACGCGTCAATAAATAAAAATAACATTATTCAAAAATTTGTCAAGTCGTTTTAACTAAATAAGTGCGAAACACGTTTCCTAATTTTGCGTTTCGCATACTGAAGTGTGTTTCATATTTTACTATATGCAATAATCGCATATATTTGAAAAAGTTATTATAATATTAAACGTTTTATTATACCAATTTGCTTTTAATGAATTATACCTTTTAATGAAATAGAAAAGAAGAGATGTATATATTTCTTCAAAACGAAACGAATTTATTAAAAAAACATTTTGTCATCTTTAGACGCCATTTTCTCAAAATGAAGTCCGTGTGGCTTGACACAGTATTGCTTATCAGCGTCCATATATACAAGAATTGCTCGTATGTTAGATTATATAATTAACTGTTTATTATGCCCCAGGCTGCCATAGTGAGGATCATGAAGACCAGGAAGACGCTGAAGCACCAGCACCTCGTGGTGGAAGTCCTGAACCAGCTGTCCTCGCGGTTCAAGCCGAGAGTGCCGGTCATAAAGGTAATGTTATACAGGGTGTCGACTGGGCCTGTGTTGGATGTTTTTGCTAATGTTACCAGAATCGATATTTAGAAGTAAAAAACTAGATTTTTTTATTTATTTATTTAACACAAAGGTTCTGTTTGAAGTCAATTCTGAAATGTCATTAGCAATTGCTTTACCCCGCCCTACTAGCTACATTGAGTATGTTATTTTCGTAAAGTTCTATACAAAATGCGTTTAGTAGTTTTTGCGTTAAAAGCAACAAACATACATCCATTTATAATAACTGGTCAAGTGCGAGTAGGACTCGCGCACCGAGGGTTCCGTACAAACTTATAGAAATCTAGATAAGAATAACCCATCTACGCCATTTGTGGTCTTCATCATCAGTTCCAACATAAGTTACTATCAAAAATACCTAAATCGGTATACGCTTGCCTATAATATTTGAGGAGTTCCCTCAATTTCTCCAGGATCCCATCATCTGATCCTGACCTGAAGACAATGGGACCACCTTGGAAGTATACCTTTTCATACAAAAAAAAATTTTGAAAATCGGTACCCAAATGGCGGCGTAATCGGCGAACAAACATAAAAAAAAATTAAATACAAGGTCGAATTGAAAACACTCCTTTTTAGAAGTCGCTTAAATATAATCAAATATTATGTAAATATGGATCACGTCCCAAAAACTATTTTGAAACTACTTAGGAGCACCTTAATTTAAAACACGATCATGGATGCAATCCATGGAAACACGAAATTTTATTTTAAGTACTAATACACCTTATACTTTCAAAAAAAAAGTTATAGCGCGATTCAGGATACACCTAGCGCCATCTCTTGACAATTTCAATGAACTAACTAGTTGACTTTGACATTAACAGCATAATTATATTATATTTTATTCTCGTTTTATTTTTATTTATATTATATACTACTACACTCCACTACCCCTGCACTACGTTCGTAAAATATTTAGATTTACATTATCAATCAAAATATCGAAATATATATTAGTGTTGCCAAGACGAAAATAATTAGTCCTTAATTCGAACAAAACTAATTGTTTATTTATAAATAACTAATTATATTACTAATAACCGGAAGACTTATATGTGTAGATAAATAAGTAAATTAAATAACTCGATCTGTTTGAATTTAATTTTAAAATTTTCGTAATAAGTCAATACGAGTACTTAAATCAAATCGCGTGAAGCTCTTATATTGAATGTTAATTACGTAATGACGTTATAAATCGACGATAAAACTTTTAAATGAAAAGTTTATTTTATAATTTTTAGCGCGTTTTAATAATAATTAAAATAAAAATTTTTATTAATCGAGCAGAATTATATCACAGTTAATGTCATAATGTTGTAATAGATGGCATTAGCTGTACGCTGCATCGCGCTATCATTTGGTTAGCTGCGATATATAGATTGCATTGCGTTGTTTATAAAGGTTTGCTGCTTTTTAATGTTTTCGTATTGATACAAATTTCTTCTCAGTGTTTGTAAAATTGTTTTTTTGACCATGGTCAACTTCTATGTTAATTTGTTACAAGTACATATATCTTTAATTCTAAGATTAATATATTTTCCGCTTGATCAATTTACAACTTGATACATTTACGCGTTCCTGAGAAAAAGATTGAAAGACAGACGTACAGACTGACAGACACACGAACAGAAATTAACAGTTTTCGGATTTTTTCCTTTATGTATACTAAAGGACCTTGCTCCTGGCCAAATTTCATAATGCTTGGTCAATGGGAAGTACCCTATAGGTTTTGATTCCCTTGCGAAAACTTTAAAAACGCTATCATACTTAAAATATGTGATATAAATGACCGTATCTTTTGATTGCGTTAACTTAGAAGTTTGATTTTTTCACAGCTCTTAGTAATTACAACTCTGAGTACTCGACGTTGATAAAAATTTGTTACCTTCACGCGTTTCTGAGAAAAAGGTTGAAAGACAAACTTACAAATAGACAAACATACATACAAAAATTTACAGTTTTCAGATTTTTTCCTTTATTTGTACCATAAGATCTTACTTCTTGCCAAATTTCATCGTGCTAGGTCAATGGGAAGTACCCTATAGGTTTTGATTCCCTTGCGAAAACGCTAAAATGGTCAAAATATACGACATATTTTCCATTATCTTTTGATTGCGTTGACTTAGAACTTTAATATTTTCACGGCCGCATGTCATCGTAGACTTGAGTATATGATATTAATTTCAACATGATACGTCTATGCATTTCTGAGAAAAAAGGGTTGACATCCCGACAGACAGACAGACAGACAGACAGACAGACAGACAGACAGACAGACAGACAGACAGACAGACAGACAGACAGACGGACAACAAAGTGATCCTATAAGGGTTCCGTTTTTCCTTTTAAGGTACGGAACCCTAAAAACTAGCATTAAGCTCCATAAAATAATTAAATTCAAATATATTTACATAGAGTTGTTAAAACACCTATAATGACCTATGAAACTACACTATGGTACCCAACATAGTCAGTTTATTTATTTATTTCATAGGAAGCCAACATAATGTACAATGATCTAAATTTTTTTTAACATTAAAAGTTTTACAATATAGAATATGTAGCTACAAAGTACACTACAATTATAGGCTAACTCAGCATGCACTGTAATAAAAACATAAGAAACTTTTCTCACACTCTCACTCCATGTTTACAAAAACATAAATTTAAATTATTCGACGTGCAATATATATGTATGGAAACAGTTTAAAAATAAAAGTAAAAGCAAATACAAAAAAAATGATAATTTCACTCTAAACATCTTGTTAAAAAAAATATCGTTACTAAACTTTGTAAATATAAAAATATAAAATAAAACGTTCACTTAAGCTAAATAAAAATTTAGCAGTTATCCTTAGTTATATAATAAATGCAAATGTAACTCTATCTGTGTGTTACGCAATCACGCCTAAACTACAGAACGGTTGTAAGATCTTATGTATAAAATTCTCGTGTCACAGTGTTAGTTACTCCTCCGAAACGGCATTACCGATTTTTACCAAATTTTGTGCATATATTTATGCATATTTAGTTGGTCTGAGAATCGGCTACTATCTATTTTAATACCCCCAAGTGACAAGGGTTGTTCAACCTTAACATTTTTTGTTATAATTTTTGGACAAAAATTTTGTATCGTTGTCTTACGATTTTCGCGATTATAATCATTGCAGTCTGTTGGACTTGGGATTGCGAGACCCAAAGATACAGTTAGTGCCTTCTGCGTGCAACCGGAACGTTATTCGAGATACCGACTAAAAAACCGTTGGCGGAAGTTGTTTATAATATTTTCTAAAACCTCAAATAGACAAATGTCACCTTAGTCTACCGTGACCACGAACGCTGCAAAGTGCTCGAAACGTCGGGATGATAAAAATAGTTAATATACGCGATTTAAATCCGTTTCAAATAGTTTTATTTCAACAAAATTTTTGTGCTTTAATTTTCTAAAATGTGACATTTAAAAATACACACAAAACTTAATTTTAAGCCATCACCAACCCCTATTTTTTAATAGCTATTTTAGTAATTTAATCATTTTTCATCCCGCTCGATAACTGATCAACGGGTCAGCGAGTATTTATATAAAAATTACGTGCCACGACGTTTGTCCGCGATACAGATACCACTCGACCGATGTTGATGATATTTTGCATACTGTGCGTCATTTGTTGCAGCTTAAAGATAATTTTTATCTCAAAATATGATCACAATAATTTATTAAATGTTTTATGTGATAAAGGGTTTGTCCTTTATAAATAAATGGCTGTAAGAATATTTTATTAATTAAGTTGGATAAGTATCCAATAAGACCATGTACGTTATTAAGTGTTTTAACAACTCTATATAAATATATTTGATATTTATATAGAGTTGTTAAAACACCAAAAATGACCCACAGCACTATTGCATCTAATATAGTTAGTTATTAAGGATAAATGGATACAAGCAATGTGTCAACCCACAAAAAGTCAAATTTAGATATATTGAATTGTATTTCGATAATTTGATAATAGGTGACCTATTTAATTTTATTAAAAAAATTTCGAGTCATATAAACTAAATAAGTACGGAAAAAAGTTTCTTAATGTTTCGAATTTCAAGTGCGATTTCAAATATTTGAAAAACTTTTTATTGAATAATAATATTAAATATTTCAATCTGCTTTTAATTCATTATACCCTTTATCAAAATAGGAAAAAAAATGGATATATACTTGTTTTAAAGAAATGTATTAAGAATAGATTTGACATGTTTAGACGCCATTTTCTCAAAATTAATTCCGTGTGTCCTTGACACAGTATTGCTTATCAGCGTCCATATAACTTAATCCTTGAAAAAAGTATAAGATATCTCCTAACTCTACCACAGCTCTACCACACTCAATTGACAGCCGACTATCTCTTTCTAACACTCGATTCGTATTTTTTTTGCCGGGTACTATATGTTAATATTTATAGTATAAACACATACGGAGTTTTATGTAACGAATTGTGTAATGCATTATAAATCAATCGATCTAATACATTTCTATCTTATCGATAAATTTAACAATTAATCAATTATGTAAAATTTACAGTGCGGATGTAAAAACAAGAAATATAATTCATCACAATTAAATTAGGAATTTGAATTAAAAACAAAATTCTCTATTTGTTTTTCGGACAACATATTTAAACACTAGCTGTCATACTACAAAAGACGCATTAAAACCATGTTAAACACGTGTCTAGCTAAACAGTGTTTAAAAATTACACATTGCTTAAAATATTATCTAAATTGCATAACAGCGAATAAACTCGTAAAAAAACTTATTGATAAAATGTTATACGTTACATTTGACAGCTGAAATAGGTTTTAGACATCTATTAAACTCACTTAAACGGATGTTAAATAATATCTAAAGCATGTTTAACACAAAATTGTGCTTAGACGCGGATTTGTAGTACGGATTTTTTAAACACGCGTTTAACGTCTGTTTAAATATTTTGTAGTAAGGCAGTAGATGGCGCCTGCAATGCATCTGCGCAAGATTATTATTTTATTCTTATTTCAAGCCTTTCCATCTCTTATCGTATTAAAAAGCAGTCTTATCTCCTTTCTCAGGCTCTATCTCTGTACCAAGTTTCTTTAAAATGGTTCAGTAGTTTAGGCGTGATTGCGTAACACACAAACATTATCGCATTTATAATATAAGTATTTCATACAATTATATTATATAAGTATATAATATGTTATATGCTCATAGACTCCAGATTCACACTTTGTGTTTGCTTCACGTATTAATATATAGTGTAAGCAAAGAACGGAATTTTATTTAAAAAAAATAAAACAGCTTATGATTTTCTAATGAATAAAATTATAACCAACAAAATAAATGTAATGGGAAATTATAAAAGATTAAATAAAGGTCTCGTCAACGTCCGTCAGTTCCGAGTGCTCAAGCAAAAGTGATTTAACCTCCTTTGAGTGACTCTATTATAACGATATTGTACACGTGACCGGAACACCCATGACTTTTTTTTTCCGCTAACAATAGATATAATATAATTTAAAGTATTAAATTTAAAAATAATGTTATTAATTCATAATTATTTTGTTTCAGAAATGCATCGACATTTTAATAGAGAAGGAATATTTAGAACGCACTGAGGGGGAGAAGGACACCTACAGTTATTTAGCGTGATCGCCTAACCGCATAATAAATAAAGTATAACTATTATCTAAATCCGACTTTTATTTAATACTAGCTGGTGCTCGCGACTTCGTCTGTCTGATGTCTACGTTATAGTAACTTTATGCATGCAAAATCTCAGCCCGATCGGTTTGAAAATGACAAAGTTTTATACAAACTTTCATACCCTATTTTATACCCTTGGGGGTAGAATTAATCAAAATCTTCTTAGCGGATGCCTACGTCATATCATCTACCTGCATGTCAAATTTCAGCCCGATCCGTCCAGTGGTTTGGGCTGTGCGTTGATAGATCACTATGTCAGTCAGTCACCTTTGAGTTATATATATTTAGACTAACGAAATTTATCACCTTTATATCTGTGAACAATTAAATACAAATTTTTTATCTACAATAAATACAATACTTTTTTTTATTCATGTTTAATATAACGAATGGTTTTTTTATTGACTGACGTTTCGACGAAGTTACATGCAACTATATATTGCAACTAAATATACACGGATGCCGTTATACTAGATATGAATAGTATAAATCGGGAAAGTTTAAAATATACACTTTTTTTTTTATTTCTGAAACAGAATTTTTTGTACATCAACAAAATAGAACAAAGAGTTAGGACCTTATACTACAGTTATGGAAGAGACAAATTTCTGAACGCACCCATTAATATTTGAGAACAAAACAGTTTATATTGGAAAATTTAACTGTCGTTTTTTAGTTTACTTATTGTTTTTTTTAAACCTTCTCTGAAGGTCCACAAATATTTCAAGATCAAAATTAGCCAAATTGGTCCAGCCATTCTCGAGTTATAGGCAGACAAACCAACAGCAATTCATTTATATACACATGTAAATGAATCGCTGTTCGTATATTATTATTCAACGATACATTTATATTAATATTTATAATAGCAGCTCCTTGCGACGTTGCCCGCGTATACATTAATACCCCCTAGCACAATTATAAGGGATGATTTTTAAAATCGGGGATATAGATATTTATTTATTTACCCTAAGGGATATTTATACTAAGTTTAAGGATAATCGGCCAAAAAAATAAATTTTGTCAATATAAATTTCACAGCCCCCTTGCAGTTCAATGGGGGATGACATTCGAGCGTTTTATGGTTCACATTTCATTACTATCATACAGAAGTATGTGTATTAAATTTGAAGTTAATATGACCACGGAATAAGATTTTCTATACAAATATTATTACCCCTTTTAACCCTCTTAGGGGTGGAGAATCGAAATAATTTTTCTTAGTGGATGCTTACACCCTAAAAGGCACCTACAGCTAAAATTTCAAGTTTGTAACATAAAAGAATGGCTCTTCGTTTTTCTAGATACATTGATTAGTATCCGATGTTTTGTCTATGTCCTCTATCTGTGGTCAATGTAACTGCTATTACAAAGAGTATACATATATATTTTTAACTTTCGCGATTTATACTATTCATGTTTAATATAACGGGTCTTATCGCGATAACTAATGGTAGTAATACCTTTTTATTGCCCGACGTTTCGACGAAGTTACGAAGGGCGCGCGGTACACCAGTCAGGTCGTGACCACGACGAATGTAACTTCGTCGAAACGTCGAGCAATAAAAAGGTATTACTACCATTGGTTATCGCGATAAGACCCGTTATATTAAATATGAATAGTATATATACTACGGACGCCGATAATTACACTAATATGTTTTGCTCTTAAAATTTCATACAGATTTACTTACATAAGTTGATTGTCTCACCCTCGTCATCTGCGCTCCGCACAGCGCCATCCTCCACTCCGACGACGTTCTAAGCCGAGGTGCGAGGAGACACCCTTAGACACGGACGTCCATTCTGAGCCCCAACGGGGGCTCCCAATTTCAAGGCCGAGTCTCAGTAACCCCCCCCCCCCCCACCGGTGACGCAGTCAAGGCCAGTAGGGCCAACAGCAATACATTCAGAAAAAAAAAAGTTGATTGTCATTGCTTTACATCTGAAAGAATTTACCTTCAGTGCCATATTTTTGACAGACACAGCTTTTGTTACTACGTACGACGTATCTGTTGCTAGGTTGCTAGATTAGAATTGTTTTATATCTCTTTCGAAAGTAAAACTTACAAATGTAATTCTCGTCTAAAGAGAAGTGGGACTTTCATAAATAATACCTGTGTACGGCGAATGCGTTAAGCATTGATATCAATACTGTTCACAGGTTATGTCAAATTATATAGTGGTAGCCACAGATATAAAAAGTATAGTCGAGCAGGTTTAAATTTAGTCATATTTGTAAAATTATAACAGTAAAACATTGTTACATAAAGGTGATTTTTATTTTATATTACTGTACGACCGGCAAGAGAGGCATTGATGGATGAACGTGTAAAACACGAATGTAATTCCAACAATGCCTAGTTGCGGCTAAGGCTTGTATAGTACTTTTCTCAAATGGACGCTGATAACTTATGTAAACCTTTAAGAAAATCTGAGAGCAAAACTTATAAGTACAACTCTCGCTTAATAAATAAAAAAAGCAGCCAAGCGCGAGTCACAATATTGCAAGTCAGTCATTAGCATTCGCATCTATAATAAAATTCCGCAAACAGTTTTACATTTGCCACTTAATAAATTTAAAAACTATATTAAAAAATCTTTAATAGATAAAGCATATTATATCATACATGAATATTTTGACGACAAAGAGGCGTGGATTTGATACGCGTTGATTTTCGATCCGGATAACAATTAAAATGTAATAAAAATACATTATGTATAAATGGTTTTAAAAGAGTTACTATCGAGTTTCTTGCCGGTTTTTCTCGGTAGAGACTACATTCAGAACCGGTGGTAGCTTTATGAAAATCTAAAAAAAATATATGACATGTAACTTGAAGATTCGAAAGTGCTTTAAAAGCCCATTTAATTAAAGTATATTTTGAGTTTGAGCTGGTTGCTAGGCGACGTCCTCCAAAATAGCCAAAAATCCATGAACTTCATATCTATAGTTACATAACATCAATTGTAAACAAATTGTTGTTTCAAAGTAACTTGACATATGGTTTTAAAGATCCTTATCATTTAATATAAGTAGTCTAATCATTGTTATCAAGTAATTATCAGTTACGATAACAATAGGGTTGCCATCTCTAAATACTGGCAACCAGGACAAGCTTAGGACAATTTTAGATCTTAGAAATGTCAACGGTGTTATTTTCAGATATTTAAGTAAAATAAAAAATCATTTTGATTAATATAAATCTACTGTTTTTTTTTTAAATAATTTTAAACTTAATTTAGTCTTATTGGGAAACAAAACAATCATTTTTTCGTTTCATCCATTACATACTGTTACCTGTATTTTCTTATTAAAACTTAAGTAATTTTAAATTTTTAATTAAAATGAAATTAGGACAAATCCTGGAAAATCGAATTAGATGGTAACTCTAGATAAAAATAATATTTGCCGCATACAAAAGTCACCGAGCTAAGTTCATTGACCTTATAAAGAACTTTATCAACTATATTGAAGGAGAGAGGACATTTTACGGTTATCTTAGATATAAAAGCAATTTTCAAAATGCATTTTAATTACTTTTTAATTAGCAAGATACGTATAACAGGGATTTTGATGCAGGTCAAAACAGCGTGTCAAAATTGATGGTCAAAATGAATTTTGGAATTGGCATGACAATTCCAAATTTTACCATCTCGAATTGTCATAATGGAATGGTTGATATCGTCGCTGCCGTAAACAAGAAAAGTGTTTTTTGCAATTTCTATACTTTTAATTTAGTTTGTAAAGTAATGAAAAGACAAAAATATATCAAATCAAAATATACTTTATTCAAGTAGGCTTTTACAAGCACATTTGAATCGTCAATGCAGAAAATAACACAGAAAGAAATAAAAATTAAATTTGTGATATTACCACCAGTTCGGAATGTAGGTTCTACCGAGAAAAACCGGCAAGAAACTCGATAGTTACTCTTTAAAAAAAAGTTTTACAATAGGTATACATAAATATAAGAATTACAAACATTAAATACCCTGTGTAAATCCAGCTTATACTAAATCCAAGCAGTTTTATCATCTGTATAATCTTGAATAAAATATGCTTTCGCTATTAAGGACTTTTTAATATATACTTTAAATTTGTTGTAATTATACTACTAAATAATAGGATACATAGTTTGCATAGTTTATTTAAAACGACAGATGGAAAAAGAATGACGATACAATAGATATCAAATATAGAACAACGATACAAAGAAGGTTTGAATACATATAAAAGTAGCCAGTGTCACAGGTGGATCATGTACTGAATAATTGTTTACTTTCAACAAAATTAAATATTTGTAAAGTGTAACACTTTCTGTGGGATTTTATTATAAAAACGAATACCTTACCCCCAGAAGATAACATTGACTTTGCGAAGTCGTAAACATATACAGTCTAAAGTCCAGAGAGATAAAATTACAACAATTAATCTTACAATACAATCTGATAATCGTCATAAAACAAAATAAAAAAACAAATTTCTATTTATAAAAAAATTGACATAAATATTTTTAATATAATATGTACAACAACAATAGTTTAGGGTTCACTGTCCCTCTCCAATGACCGTTCGTTGGCGTCCGTCTTTCTATCTGTTCGCGAACTGTATCTCATTAAGCGTTATAGGTAGATAATTAAAATTTAAACAGACTGTATTTCTGTTTAATATATATTGTAATAGAGCCTCTTGTTGCTCTCTTGTTTCAAAAAAAATGAATATAATCTATATATATACTCGTAAAATCACTTGTCCTGACTGATACATCAACGCAGAGCCTAAACTGCTGGGGCTACGAACTTGAAATTTTGGCAGTATGTAGCTTTTAGGTTGCAGGCATCCACTAAGAAAGGATTTTGCGATCTTCCACCCCTAAGAAGGTGATAAGGGGTAAAAACGTTTGTATGCAAAATCTTATTCCAAGGTCGTATTAACTTAAAACTTAATACACATACTTCTAGGTGATAGTAATGAAATATAAAATAGAAAACGTGTTACTAATATTCCACACTGGGGTGTAAGAGGGTAGTAAAGTTTGTATGGAGAAAATGTATTGTTTTGACCGAATATCCTTAAATTCAGCACAAACATTACTTAGAGAGAATAATTAAATATATGTATCCCAAAATTTCAAAATCATCCCTTAAAATGACGATAGGAGGTAATAAATCCTGGAAAGGTCACAATTTCGCTGGTAGATTTATTTAGCTGAAATTCCAAAATATACGCGGGCGTAACCGCGAGCAACTGCTAGTCTTTTATATAGTACATTTGTGTGAGATCATTTGTGTGTGATTTCTCTTCACACGTGACCGGTTATATTTACACAGAAGTGACTTCGAGCTGACGGAGTAAAGGTTTGGTGTGAGTGAAAGCGCGTTGTAAAATAGCGTGTCTTGGTTGCAAAATTATACATGCAATGCGAACTTCACGCATCGGCCCTGGCATGATACTAAAAGCGGATTTATATTTCACTGACGTCTGTCTAGTTATTTATTTAGAAACACCAACGAAGAAAACAATAATAAAAGCCAATAACGTATGCTAATAACATGTAAAAAATAATATAACCCCTAATTATAGGTATTCACGACATGACACAAAAAACAACAAAAGTCAAACTTAACACAATAAAAATAATTAAAGTAATGAAAAAGAAATCATAAATTAGCTTTCTTATAACAAAGTTGAGTGGCGATTTGCGCCAACAAGTCAATTAACGAGATTGTCAAAGTTACAAATGCGTACAGATTATTAACGTGCATAATTGGCACAACTAAACGCAACTAATCAAAGAATTGAATTGAATTGTTAACGTCGAATAGTCTGAGCGTAATTCAATTCAATTCTTTAGGTTAATGAGTCTGAACGGAAAGGCGGATTTATATTTACCTGACGTATGTCGGGACGCATCAGAACAGAATCGGTATCATACTCGTACATTTTGTATGATAACATTTTATTGTATTATGCCCGTTTACGTGTCGCTACCCATCTCACACTTGAATTTGAAAGTGTGTGAGATAGCATCGTATTTTGTTTATTGAAATCAAAGTGCTTAATTTTCGTTTAAATAGATATATAAAAAAAATATTATATGTCCACATAGGCTCTAGTTATATACAAGTAGCTGTCCTTTACGGTTTCACTCGCGTTTATGGTTACTGTTTCGCTCATATGAGTCGTAGCGTGATGTAATATAGCATATAGTCTTCCTCAATAAATAAACTATCTAACACAAAAACATTTTTTCAATTCGAACCAGTATTTCCTGAGATTAGCGCGTTAAAAAAACAAACAAACTCTTCAGTTTTATAATATTAGTATAGATATATAACATAGACAAAAAATTATCGCTTAGAGTTATACTTTTGCCCCCTAATCGCTAAGGTTAAAAAACTCATGTCATTTAAATTTTTATCAAATTTAGTTGTCATAATAAAGACAGTGAACCTAGTTTATCGAATTTAATTAATTATTTATAGATTTGTAATAAATATTAGATAATTTTTATTTTTTAATTTTAGTGTCGAGTACGACTTCGTAATTTTATCCGTTGCTAATTTTGTTGATTGTTATTTAAATAATTACAAGAATGTGAATTTTATGACCATAGATACGTTAAGGCGGATTTACATCCGACTGACGTGACGACACCTGTCGTGTCACGTGACGGCTAACATCAGGACAATTTTGAAATAATATAGCCGCAGATTATACTCAAACTATTTGACGTTAATAATCTGTACCCATTTGCAATTTTCACAAGCTCGTCAATTGAATTGTTGGCTCAAAGATATTCTGGATGCCAAAATCGATAAGCTTATAACTCTGTATCTATAGTTACATAACATTATTGGAATAAAAAAAATTGTTACGTATGCTCATAGAAGCATGGAAGTATATAAGGGGGGGGGGATTGGAGAATCCGTACCCCCTTCCTTAGTATACGACTTATACTTAATGCATTGAACAAATGGCGATGACAATGGTTTATATAATTTAGAAATGATGAGATTAGCATTTAGAATCATATCATAATCTAATCATATCATCTTACATTATGGACTTACAACCCCCTTCCTTCAGACCCTTTTCTTGGACGGATCCCTCCCATATGAAAGCTATAGCTACGCCCATGCATAGATCGACCAAGAAATGTTTTTTTTTTCATTGAGGATTTCTTTTCTTAAATTTAAACCACGCTTTTAAGGCATAATTTATTGAACTGGATCAATATACTAAAAATATTCACAAAAATCTAAGTAGTAAATATTATTCTATATCGCTATGAAAATATGAAATATTTTGACAGTTAATATACATCTGTTTGAACCAAAAAGACAGAAATACGCGACGATTAGTGATAACGAGTTAGTATATTCGAAAATTATCCTGCAGTTAACAACAAAGTTATCACATAAGGCGAGCATTACACTAGTAAGTAATACTTCCGGAATTAAACGGCGTACGTGAGCGAACTCGATCGCGGCCTAGCGCGAAAATAAATAAATATAAATAACGCATCACACTCAACGGCTCCCATTAAGATCTCATGACCTTGTGTCGGGGGTCCGGAAACACAACACTAACACAAACACCCTGACCACGACAAACATCTGTATGGCCAATACACACGTTTGCCGTGAGCGGGGATCGAACCCGCGACCGTTAGCGCTTTAGTCAATTGCAGTGACCATTGCACCAACGCGTCTGTCACAAAATAACAAACAGTTGACGCCTAATGAAGTAGTTTATAGTCTATTTTTTTTTACTTGTCTTATTTAACAGACAAAAATATAGTACAGGCAAAGAAAACATCGATTGAATGATTAAACTGAATAATTTTTAATTATGCAAAATTATAATAAAAATTCTTTGAAAATTCGTTCATTTCGTTCATTCGGGTTATTGTTACAAAATAAAGACAAATCAAAATAGACTATACGTGATGTAAGAATGGGGGGCGCGGTGCGGCGAAACAAGAAATGTAGTGAATAAATTGGTTTAATATTTACGCCCGAATGCATTGTGGCGCTGTCATTCTTCTATGACAGTTCGCTTTAGTTATATAGGATTACGCCCTCGTATTATTATGCTCGTTTACATTGCGCTACCCACCGGACATTTGAATTTTTGACCTATCGTCCTGTTATAACCTTAGAGGTAGCGTTATATTTTAATCAGTGATATTAAAGCACTTAAATTTAAAAATAAAGTATTTATGAAAAAAGTCGCTTTGTATCGGTGGAAACCTTATATATCATCATAAATGTCATCGAAGTTGAGATAGCTATTTAAAACAAGTAGAAAACATTACAAGGTGACTAAATAATCATAAAATGTTTTATTTTCTCATTATGCGTGCAAATGAATACTTCTATTGAGACGAAAATTAAGCGCTTTGATTTCAATAAACAAAATACAACGCTTTATCTTAGACTTTAAAATAAAGGCCGTCATCCTAGAAAACCGAAGCATTTGGGATGATCTCGAGCACACGTAGATCAAGTCGCATCGCGCCGCAACGCTTTCAATCGTATTTGCTTTGATTCGCAAACGTAGATTTGCCTTATATTTGATTTACATAAATTATAGTTCTTGTTTTTACACTTGAACGAATTTAGTCTAAGCGTGTCTTGACCTAACTTATTTATTAAAAGTAACACTTTAATTTACGAGGTTACAGAGTAGTTTATATTAGCAAATTATTCTTACTTACATAACTAACTTACGGCATTAAAACTTACAAGTGTAATTCTCGCCTATTGCTCACAAAAAGTACCATTTTTGATGCCATTTACTTGATAATTGTTTAGGTAACAATAAAACGCATTGGCATAATTAAGTTATATAGATATGATAGTTCAACGATCTTCGAAGGATAGGTATTATTTTTAATATCTAATTCGCTTTCTAATTTGATGTAAGGCGAGAAATAGACAAACTCCGTAACATAGTAATAATTACCAAGGTTATTTTACGAGAGTTGTGACAATCAAAAATAAAGACATTGACAATAAATTCTTTCAGGTGTAAAACAAGGACAAACAACTTATGTAATGTTTATGTTAGTCTGAGAGCAAAACGTATATGTGTAATTGTCGTTTATTGTTGATTAGGTTATCGTAATTTGTAATTAATAAACATGAATTTATGACAATTTATATTATGTCTTTGTATATATATATATATATATATATATCGATACCTCCCACGTAAGTTATTGTAAGCCACAAAATTGCCGTTAGCGTTTTTACTGAATACTAAACGAATTTGCATTGCTTAATGCATTCAAAGTGAAAAAATACCAAAAATCTTTTTTTTCCAAGGAAAGTTACAACAAAGTGAGTGACCAAAAATTTCACGCTGCAACCGCGCTACCGTTACAACAAAATACGCCTGAAAAAAGGCGTATTTTGTTGTAACTTTCAAACTAAAACGGATTAAAAGTGCTCTACTGTAAAATTGTAATTTTGGGGTTACAACAACTTACGTGGGAGGTATCGATATGTATGTGTCTGACTGATTTCAGATCGTACATGGGCTGGCTCGACGGGGTGGTACCAGGCGCGGTTGCAGCGTGAAATTTTTGGTCACTCATAATAAATATATAAAGAGAATTAGCCTTTGATGCACACATTACATAAATAAACCAGAACATACTAAAATATACATATATTTTACCAAATTTCAACCCCTTACAAAATTAATTTTCAATAATCCCTTCTTATTGGAGGCCTGCATCATATGAGGAATACGGCTTCCAAATTTCAAGTTTCTACAATCAGCGATTTAGACTGTGCGATGATCCGTCAGTCAGTCTGAAGATATTTAAAATTTGTGTGGCTGATTTTGGAGAGGGTCGCGTCCCCTGTGCACGTTCCCTTAAAACTACGACTGGTAGAACCATGCTCTCTCAGAAACTCAGCGTGAAGAAGCTCATATAATGAGCTGCGTTTCGTACGGAGAGTGAATGAACTTCTTTCATACCTTAATTTTTTTTAAGCACCTTAGTCTCTCATTATTTTCTAAGCTGGCAACACTATTGTCTTTTTGCTTCCTCTCTTCTCGCCTTATATGGTACAAATGTTCAAGTGCGGCGCTGATTACATGAAGTCAAGTGTCTCGCCTGCTCGTTTGCCCGCTATTTTTAACCAGCTTATTAAATAAGATGTTCTCATTCATCATTTTGTTTGTAATGGTATATTCTGTGTGGTCATAGAAATTTTATCAAAATCGGTTTAGTAGTTTGGTTAAAAAATCTAAATAACTAGAATAAGTTTATCTCATAGAAGATCAGCATGCATTAGCCAATATGGCTGCGTTTCCTACAGTGAGTGAGAGAGTTGGAGGCATTACCCCCTTCCCAATTCCTTTTTTTAAGTTCTATTCATTTCGCCCCTTATTCCTTCTTAAGCTGGCAATGTATTTGTGGCTTCTCTTGAGCTGCAAATGTCCATGGACATGTGACCCGTCTGCTCGTTTGCCAGCAATTACAAAAAAAATGATAAATAGAGATTTTGTTTCTGGTTATGATTTCAGGTTAGGTCATGGAAGTATATAAAGGGGGTTTAGGGGGTCTAGACCCTCCATAGTATACGACTCACTTATACTTAGAATATTAAATGAATGGCCTTGAGATTAGCATTAAGAATCTTACTGCGTAAAGCCCGGTTAAAAACTAGTTTATTTTTGTAAATTTTGGATTTACAACTCCCTCACTTCAGACCCTTACCTTTGACGGTCCTCCCATATAAGAGCTATAGATTCGCCTGTGGGACCAAACCCACGTAGCTGTGCCCACAACCCTTTTTTGAGGTCTAGATCTGCCCCTGACTTTATCTCATCATCCAATTAGGTAGAGAGGTGATATTTTTACAGATTTTTTTTTCTATTGACAGAACAGCAAATAATCAGAACCGCTCGTCAAGCGTAAGTCGTATTCGTATACGAAGGTTATTATTTCTACATTCCGAACCGGCGGTAAATTCTTCAATTTATTTTGGTTCTCTTTGGTTTCTGTATTGACGATTCAAATGTACTTGTTATAGCAACTCTTTTGTGAACCGTAATAGGTAGAGAGTTGAAAGTTAAAAAAAAGTGTATTTCTATTACCGCTACAATATGTTAAAATATTATTTTTGTTGATTATATTAAAAAATGAAATTAATTATGTTACGTACTTAAACATTCCTTTAATTCTGTGTTTAATTCTGTGGATTCTCCAGACGACCCTTAACCTTATCCGAAGGTTAAGGGTCGTCTGGAGAATCCTGATTCCATAATTAAGACAATCGAATGATATGCTAAAACATTCAGTTTTGTTTACTTAATTTATTTAGCTTAAGATTTAAAGAATAAGCTTATACATTTTATACGCTATATTGTTTTTGTAGCTTTAACTATAGAGCTTGTGCCCACGACTTCGTCTACGCAGGACAAGTCTTGCGATAATGGCTTACACATAAAAAATAGATACATGCTGTAGCGGGCTTTTTTATAAGATTATTTAACATAAATAGTTCCGTTATGCATTATATACGTCTAACTCTAACGGTTCTTGCAGCACACGCCAGAATAGCTCGTAGATGGAAGAATTGTTCCCTACTTACTGGACATTTATCGTTATATTTTTGACAATTCACACAATATTTATATAAAATATAGCCTATGTGTTCTGATGTCAAAGCTATATTAGCTTAAAGTTTCATAAAAATTTATTCAGTAGTTTTTGCGTAAAATAAGTGAGAACGTTTCGCGTTTATAATATTAGTAAGGATAATGAATTGCCTATTATACATATATAAACTCGAAAAACAATATAATGCTGAAACAATGATATAAAATATGAAACATTTAATACTGAGCGATATTTTAAGACGCTCACAGTGGCGTAGCACGATCGTCACAGCTAGGCACATGTTAATGATCACTGAACAGTGCTCATTCAACTTCGCTGGCGTTGAGACGCAACACAGAATAAATAATAATGTTGAAAAATCCGAAATATGTATACGGACCGGCGGACAGATGTGTATCCGCTAGTTTGAACTTCGGTGAATATATATTGAATAAAATATGGGGACATAAAGACCTTATTGCTATGGTGAGTTGATTTTTTTTAATCCCGTCAAGCGTGTGTTTAATGTTTAATGGAAGAGTAAGACGTGATATTTTTTTTATAAACATGTTTCTCGAATACTTGCTCGTGATTTTATATGCATAGATTTCGAAATATAAACAAAAAGTTTAGGTTTATTCAGTGCTATGTAATCGGAGCTCAACTTATACTGGTTGTGTAAAACATTGTTTTATTGTTTTCATAACGAGATAATTATCGGTTTTAAGTTTAATTTTCTGCTTTTAAATGTGAACATTTGTATTATCAAACAATATATTCAGTTTTATTATACAGTAGATAGGTACGTAGATAAAGACACTATATGATAATATCGTGAACTCCATTAAAATTACAAAGTTGAAATGCCAATTATTTATGCACGAAAAGTTTTTGTATAGGTAATAAAAATTATATTTATCATTAAAATTACCATTTTGACATTGATTTAAAAATAGTTACAAATAAATAGAGTTTTTATCATTAAGGTGAAGGACAAAGTATACGTTTTTTATAGTAAAATACCACAGAACATTTTGCAGTTTTCAATGAATAAATTTAAATTGTATTTAAAAAATCGTTGATAGCTAAAGCATATTATTCTGTACACGAATATATTGTAGATGATAATGATGCGTGGATTTAGTATAGCTGGATTTCATACAGGTTTAATATACATATTTGTAATTTATAAATGTAATCGAGTTTCTTGCCGGTTCTTCTCGGTAAAATCTACATTCTGAACCGGTGGTAGCTTTTCACTAATTTAAATATTTTTTATTTGTTTTGGCGATTGAAACGTGCTTGTAAAAGCCTACTTGAATGAAGTATGTTTTGATCTTTGATTGACTAGCTGTCCCTCGCGGTTTCAGCCGTGTTTATGGCTATTGATTTGCTCCTAAGAATCATAGCTTGATGTAATAAAGCCTATTTATATAACCTTCCTCAATAAACGCACTATCTAACAAAAAACAAAAAAATGAATGAAAGTTTAGTTTAGAAAATTATCTCCAATATACAAATTTTACCTCATTATAATATTATATAATATTAGTATGAATTTACCCAAGTCCTGCAATTTATGATTTAAAAATTTTTTCTATTACAATGATATGTCTATAATAATATTTCCAGGAATTTATTTGATTGCAATATTTTTAACCGATTTCCAGAAAAAAGTTTTTCAATTTGTTAGAGACTTTTTTTATTGTACGTTCACCGATTAAGTGAAAAAAGCTGAACCGATTTGGTTGATCCTTTTTTTAAAGGATTTATTCTCCGATTGGTCCCATATGATTTTCATCAAAATCGTTTCAGTAGTTTGCTTTAAAAATAAAAATAACTAGAATACATTTTTTACTGAAGTAAACGCACATGCATATTTTGCTTTCGAAGTCGATTCCCCTTTTTTTACAAATTTGTTCAGTTATAAAATAATAATAATATTTTATGTCACTGCTTTCGCAATTAAGATTAATTCAAGTTAATCTTATAACATATATGGTTTAGCTTATCATTATCATTTTGTTATCACTATGTAGAGTAGGTTACCTGTTTATTATAAAACTATGAAAACCTAATAAAATATGATGTCTCATACTTTGTGATAATTCTGTTGTTAAAACATACTAATAGATATTCATGGTTAAGGTCAGTAAGTACATTTTTACCACCGACCAAAAAAGGAGTGTTATAATGTGTGTATTTATGTTATTGTATGTCCCTAACAAATTGACTGATTTTGACGCGTTTTTTTTTTTGTTTGTAAGCTGACGTAATCGGTATGATTCATAGCTATGATTGTTGAGGATCTCTTCAGACGTTTAAAGGTTATCAATTCTTATATGACTGTTGAAAGCATCTGAGCAACTTTTACTGGTCTGATTGAATTGAAATGTACTAAACCGTGACTTTAATGATACTAAAATAAAATAGTTATGTAACCTTGATCTGATGCTGCATTGTCATCTGGAACCAGCAGGACGCAATTCTTTATCAACTTAAGGTGGAAGTATCGCGTTGGGGGTCGATAATTTTATCGATCCTCTCAATCCCAATTAATAGATTTGTCGGTCAATAGGCTTATTTAAATGTGTTGCTAAACTTAAACAGTATTGGCTTAATTTAATTGATAGCGATTTGATATTAAACTATTGTAATATATTAGCTTTTACATTTACATTATTAATGTAGATTTTGTAAAGGAGAACTGTCTAAAACTTATTTTCTGTTTGGGAGGTACGACACGCGCCACCTATTGGAAGTTCATTGTACTATACCTGCACGCAAGTGCATACAATAAGTTGACAAATTTTTATCGCAATCATATGAACGATATAGCAGTGCATGAGATATGAGCGAACAACAAAAACAACACTAATTTTAATATAATAGATAAAGTAACTCTTGCATTTGGCGTCTCTCGCTTTCAACTTGTTTAAGAAATTTTTTCTTTATTTTTCTTATACACTTAATGAGAGCTCATTTTATATTGGTTTTAAAAAATGTGAGTTTTTGTTATGTTATAAAGCTTTAATGATTTAAGAGTGCTAACGGTATGATTCAAAATTAGAACAAAAGGCGAATAATACTTAAATGCATTTTGGCATCAATTTACATTATAGGTTAAGAAAAAATAACGTATTGCTATTATTCGTTATTTCCTATAAATAATTAAATCACTGGAATTTGTTCAAGGAGAAAGTCCAGAAGTAGATAGACTATAAGTTAAAATTCAAACTATATGAAGTACGTTTTTTTTTTAAATTAAATCATAATCATCAAACTCTATAATATAGAGAGCTAAGATGTTAATGACTTTTATTAAAAAAATAATAAGAAAAATTGTACGCACTACTTCGCACGAGTGTACCAATTAGGACTATCAAATTTTTTTATATAGAAATTTTTAACGCTTATATTTTTTAATATTTTTTTTGTATAAAGTATTTTCTTTTTTTTTCGTCAACTATTATAACATTCTTTTTGAATGCATCTTATGTGATAGTAATGGTGCAAACTTTGCTGAATTTGTATTTTTTAATTTCTATTAATGTAACCTTATTTATATCTGTTTGATAAAACAGAACAGATAAATTAATAAGTAACAAAATATACATTTAAATTTTTCAAACATTGTTATTCTTGTAAATCTTGTCTCAATAAAAAGATTTAGCCAAATAGTGAAGTGTTGCGGATTCATACAATTATTTTTATAAAGATAAAATTATAATACTTATCTACTTACGAAACAGAGACACTTAAACGTTTAGAATTCACAATATTGTACACATGTCTACGTGGAATGATGGCAATAATACTAGGAGCATTTTAATTGCTGTTCTTACTCTGTAGACTAAATTATATTATATAAAACGAGAAGTCTTTATAATAAAAAGAGAATCTTTGAGAAGTCTCTATTCAATTGAACTTAACTTTTAATCCATGAGTTCTTTTGCTATTACGACTAATTCCAAAGCCTAATTAAGAACAAAAACATCAATGGTGGATGGATTAATGATGATGAACAAAATTCATGTTAGGTACAATACAAATTAATGCTTAAAACAAAACGATGTTCTCAATCGAAGACCTATAGTAATTCGGAAACTTAATCAAATTAAACACATTTAATATGTTTTTCAGATTGACGGCGTTACGGGTGCAAAACTGACATACAGTGAAATTGGACAAGAAGCTATGAATCTAGCTATCTCCCTCACGCGTATGGGCGTTAAAAAGGGAGATGTGATCGCCATCAGCTCGGAGAATCGGAGAGAATTTTGGTCAACGGTAATCGGAATTGTCTGCGCTGGAGCCATAGTCACTACTATAAATATTGGCTATACAACTGGTAAGTCCTTCTTGTTTAATGAATAAATTATTTGCGTGTGTGTTCGTGTGTGTATTTGTGTGTGTGTGGGTGGGTACACGTATAGTAATATCTTTATTAGAACTATATTGTTTGTATTATCTTATATTGCGATATCAATTTCAGTTTACACTATTGATAGTAATGTCTTTGTTAAGAGGATTATTTGATTAAATTATCATACTTCATAAATATCAGCGCAATAGAAGACGTTAAGGTCATTTTGGTTTGATGTGTCTGAAGCTCTCTCTGAAATAAAATCATGGACCATGATCACTGTTAAGCCACCTCCGATCTGAAATCCTGGTACCGCTAGTTCTATTAACCCGTTTAAAAAAAGTAAAGCTCATACATTTGAATACAGACAATCCAAGTGGTGCAGATGATATCGAGTCCGGAGCGAATGATGTGATAGTTCACCAATGAGTTCCTCAAACTCTTCCCATTAAAATATACACCTGTCTTTACATTTCTTCATAACACGGGGTTATCTCTCAATAATATACAAATGAACCCATCAAATATATGATAACATAAGTAATATATCATTTAAAATTTGTCACCAGTTATCTAAAAATTATTGCTCCAAAGTACATCACTATCGTCTGATAATATTAAGTTGCTTAATCATCCATAATTGCGCTTTGTTGTGAAGAGAAGCCTGTTAACGTCCCGCTGCGGCTTAAAGGCCTTCTTTCCTATTAAGGAAAAGATTTAGAAGTTCAATTCTTGCTGCTCTACTGTGGGTTGATATATGGCCGCTGATAAGCAATACTGTGTCAAGCCACACGAAATTCATTTTGAGAAAATGGCGTTTAAAGATGTCAAACCTATTCTTAATCAATTTGTTTTAATAATTATTTGTCCATATTTTCTTTCTTTTTTTGATAAAACTTTAATGAATTAAACGCAGGTTGATATATTTAATATATTATCTAATAAAAAACCGTTAAAATATATGAGATTATTGTATAAATAACAAAATAAGCGATGACCTTGAAATTAGAAACAATTAAAAAATATTTTTCCTACTTATTTAGTTTATATGACTTTATTTTTTAATGAATAATGTTAACTCTTAATATCTCCGAATTTTACTTTTTGTGGGTTGACACATTATTGCTTATCAGCATCCATATATGAGTCGAAATTACTTTTGAGACGCTGTTGTTTTATTTCAGTACCCAGAAAGAGAATAATTTAAACACAAGCACTTCAAAACTTAATGGTGCTAGCTTAGGTTTCAATGCGCGATCATCGGTTGAGATGATTGTAATCTAACCATATGGTATTTTATAATTACATTGATACACGTTCATACTATTTGACGAAAAAATCTGTACGCATTTCCAACTTTGATCAGCTCGTCAGTTGTATCGTAAACCCAAAAATATTCTTGCCAGTCATCAAGAGCGTTTTGGAGCTATTGAGGGCCCTTGGCACTTTAGGAAAATGAGGCACCTATGACGTTGACAGAGGACTATTTCGTTAAAATATGTATAAAGAGTAAATAGGTGAAATTTTTTTTATATATATAATGAGCTGTTATGTATATTTCTTTACTGTCACATTCAATGAACAGACGTATGATACTCACAGAAAATCTATATTATTAGAAGAGGTATTCATCAAATTTTAAGTGAGAGAAAAACATCAACGATTTTTCCATAAATTGATAGGAACTATAGGCCTCTATTGATCACAGGGCCCCGAACAAGTGCCAGGTGCTTCTTGGGAAAGAGAGACCTGCTGATATTCAGTCGCTAGGTGATTTAAAGGCAACGACGATCCAAAATAGTCGAGATTGTGGGTGCCAAAATCTATAAGCTTATTACATATATATTGTTGTATAATATCATCGTTCTAACCGTTAATAATAAAAAACGTTTTTTATTTTCAGACGAACTCAAACACGTGTTTTCAATTTCGAAACCGAAATATCTTTTCTGTTCGCCACTCGCCTACAAAACGCAAATAAAGATATACAAAACCGTCAGCCATTTGAAGAAAATTTTCATCTTCGGTAACGAAAGTCCAGGAAAAACTATCCTATACAAAGATGTAGCAGTCGTCAGTGACGAGAAAGTAAATGCTCATAACCGTTATAAAATAACGCAAAACGTTATTTTTGAGGAATTTCAACCGGTTGACGTCGAGGGACAAAACGATGTTCTGTTTATTTTGTATTCGTCTGGAACAACGGGGTTGCCGAAAGGAGTTGTTTTAACACATCTCAATGTTATTACATTATCTTCGTAAGTAATTTTTATCGAGGTAGAGTTCAGCTTACTGACTACAGCTCGTATAAGATGGTATAAATATATAATGAATCATATTCAACGGCCCCTATTATTGTTTTAGTACCCTGTGTAGGGGGTCCAAAAACTCACAACACAAACACAAACATAGTGAATCCGCGACCGTTAGCACTTTAGCCAGTTGCCGTGATCACTGCGCCCTTCTGTCTGAATATAACATAATTATAAAACTCGTTATATAAATATATAGAACTAAATAAATTTGAAATGACCGTTAGTAACTTAAAAAAAAAAACACTTTTTAAATAAATGCATATAAAAGTATACACGGCACTTACATCAAAAACACAATTTGTAAAATTTGATCTGCCCATCTGTTTGTTTGTTCCGGCTTATCTCTGGAACGGTTGAACGGATTTTGGCGGAACTTTCACTAGTAAATAGCTTATGTAATGAAGACTAACTTACTAACAGCAAGTAACCTAGCCAGGAATCGAATCCACATTAACACATTCTGTATTATTTTATCATTTAATAGTGTAACGTATAAGGATCAACTTTTGGGAAGTAATAAAAAGCAAGGTTTTTTATTTCTTAGAGGCTTTCAAATAATACGAGTAAAATGGTCCTTTCTTGAGAGGCACCACAGTGTACAGCCTTGCTTTGTAGATGCCATCCGGTAGTCTACGCGAACGAAGTCGCGGACACAGCTAGTATAATTATTAAAATTGATTTCATGAGATACAGCCGACGTTAAACCAGAGTAGAATCTAGTATAACCGAAAATCAAAATGTCCTACAGACCTAGTCAGCCCTTACCATCATTGACAAGTTTGACTGTGACTCCATGGTACCACACTATGGGCTTGATCAGTACACTATCAGGCTTCGCCAGAGCAGTCACGACAGTCTACCTGCCTAAATTCGAAGTGGACTTGTATTTCAAGACCATTGAAAAGTATAAGGTAGGTTTTAGTAACTACATATGGATGGATAAGCAAACTCAAACTCAAAATATACTTTATTCAAATAGGCCTTACAAGCTCTTTTGAATCAATTTACAAATTTGTGATAACGTCAATTTGCAATAATGTGTCAACCCACAAAGAAACAAATAAGGAGATATTAATGTATTTTCATAGTGCGTAACGTGTTTAACATTATTAAAAAAATTAAGTCATTTTAACTAAATAAGTACAGAAAAAAAAAATTCTCAAGTTAATGTTTTAAATTTCAAGCGCGTTCATATTTTGCAATTTGTACAATAATCTCATATATTTGAAAAACTTATTATTAGACGAAACTTTTAATTGTATCAATCCGTTTTTAATTCATTATACCTTTTATCAAAATAGAAAAGAAAAGATGAGTATATATGTACTTCTTAATTTTTTTAAGAATAGATTTACAATTTTTAGACGTCATTTAATCAAAATTAAGTCATTGTGGCTTGACATACTATTGCTTATCAGCGTCCAATTGTTTATAAGTGTAATGTTAAGTTGTAACAGATTTTAGTAAATTTTGCTTTTTAGTCAACGATACTATAATCCCTGGCAAACAATTCCAGTTATTTTAATTAATAAACGAAAACTTTGAACCCATTTTAATAAAAATTATATGTATACATTTATATAACACATATAATAACTAACATAATTATAAGGTAATATAATTGTGTTTAAATTCACCTCCAGCTCGGCGATGAAGGAAAACATCGTGATGAAACATGTGCCGGAAGAAATTCTGACGCATCTATATCCACATTCTTTTCTTTTTTCTGAAATTCTGACACATGTATATCTGCCAACCCGCAGTGGAGCAGCGTGGTGGATTAAGCTCTAAACCTTCTCCTTAATAGGAGAGGAGGCCTTTGCCCAGCAGTGGGACATTTACAGCCTGTTACTTTTACTTTACGAAAACATTTATGAAGTCAGTTGAAATGTAACGTTAATTTGTATAACTTTTACAGGTACAGCAACTAACAGTCGTGCCTCCAGTGTTGGTCGCTCTATGTAAATCTAATCTTAAATACAATACCAGTTCTGTGGTAGTTATATACTGTGGTGCAGCACCTTTATATGCAGAAACTGCGAAGGCTGTCAAAGAGAAGTAGGTATCATATAATTACACGTATATTACATATTTTTATACATTTTATAATATCGATACTAACCATGTAAGTTGTTGTAACCCCTTAACTAAAATACAATACAGGAGAGTAATTTTAGAGCGTTTTTGTTTAAAAGTTACAATAAAATACATCTGAAAAATCCTTGAAAACAAAACATCTTTGGCGTTTTTTCACTTTGAATGCATTAAGCAGTACAAATTAGTGTAGTATTCAGTAAAATCGCCAATTTTGTGGCATTTATGTGGCTCACAACAACTTACCTGAGAGGTATCGAATTATAAAATTGAGAATTGAAAAAAAAACTGTTTATTACACGTTCTTATATAACACCAATGTTGGCAGCACCAAGTTTGAAAGTCTAGTATGTTTGGACGCTGATAAGCAATACTGTGTCAAGCCGCGGACTTCAAATGGCGTCTAAAGATGTCAAATCTATTCTTAATAAATTTATTTGGAGAGCTATAAATCCATCTTTTCTTTTATATTTTGATAGAACGTGTAATTAGAAGCAAAGTGGTAAAATGAAAAGTTTTATCTAATAATAAGTTTTCAAATATATGAGATTATTGTATAAATTGCAAAATTTCGAACGCACTTGAACTTCAAAACATTAAATTAAGAAACTTTTTTCTGGAATGACTTGAATTTTTTTGAATAATGTTAAATCTCCGAATTTTGTTTTTTTGTGGGTTGACGCGTTATTGCTTATCAGCCTCCATTTATAATTTTTTATGTAAATTTTAGATTCCCAAGCGCACAAGCGTTGCTCCAGGGTTACGGTATGACGGAGACAACTCTTGCTATTACTTTAAACGCGAATCCGGAAAAAATGGGCAGCGTTGGTACCGTCATCTCTAACACCGTTGTTAAGGTACGCTGATAAAAACATATATATTATATTCCTCATACAACCCTTCATATTCTAAAATCAAATCAAAATCAAAATATACTTTAATCGAGTAGGCGGTTAAAAGCACTTTTAAATCGTCAATACAGAAACAAAAGTAAAAGTAAGCAAAAACTTAATTAAACGAATTCACCTCCGGTTCGGAATGTATCTTCTCGGTAGAACCAGCAAGAAACTTTATATTAACTCTTTTAAAAAGGTTTACAAAAGGTACATAAATTTATGAGTTAGAAATATATTAAACACCCTGTGTGGATCCAGCTTATACTAAATCCAAGCATCTTTATCGTTTATGTAATCTTGAACAGAATAGCGGAAATTATTTTGAGAAAATGGCGTCTAAAGATGTCAAACATATTGTTAACTGATTTCTTTGAAAACGTATATCTGTATTTTCTTTTATTTTATGATAAAAGGCACAACGAATTAAAATAAGATTGATACAATAGAAAGTTTTATATAATAATAAGTTTTTTAAATATATTAGATTATTGCATATTATTCGAAACAATAAATTAAGAAACTTTTTTCTCTAATTTTTTAGTTTAGATGACTTGAAAATTTAAATAACGTTAAATATATGACGTTTATCAGAATACATAAATATCTCCGAATTCGACTTTTGTGGGTTAAAACATTATAGTATGTATATCATCCATGTATGTTCGGAAGTCTTATCCCCTTCCTTTACTTTCTATTCCCCTTAATTCATAATTCCTTTTTAAAATGGCATTGATGCCTCCTCTGATACTGACAAAAGTTTATTGGCACCTTAAGAAATTAAAAAAAACCTAAAATGAGAGTCAACTAGATCACATAATTATTCAAAGGTTTAACTTTTTAAAAACACTTTACGCTTCCGATACGTCTAAGGTGTATGTGACACACGTAACAGTCCGTCGTGGGATGTTATGATGCCGAGGAAAGATGCGACATCGCATCGTGAAAGTCTTCGATCGATCAAAATCACGATACGTATTTATATGTCTTGTCACTTTGACAACTAAAACTTACCTTTATTATAATAAAAAAAAGTTGGCTAACGGGCAAGTGGTTCACCTGATGTTAAGTGGTCACGCACACATGGAAACCTGCAGCAGAGGAGACACATATGCGTAGTCAGCTTAGGAAAGATTAAGCGATGGAAGACTATAGGAAGTAAGGAAAGGAATGGGGAGAGTTGTTAGGTTTCTGACTATCTCACTCACCGTACAAAACGAATACGCTACTCCACGGCGATAAGTACGTTTCATGTAAGTTACGAAGAGAACACTAAATTAAGAACTAGGACAGTCACTTAGACATTTATTTAATTTTAATTATTAAATACATCTTATATAATTATATATGTCCAATTAATGTGTTTAAATATTTATTTAATTGTTTTTTACAGTTTTTAGTTTAATTCACAACGAATGTGTTTCTCAAATAGTTTAAAATAATGAATTATTCGAAAAATCGTAATTTTCGTTCCGTGTGTTTATTTACCAAATATCAAGTAAAAATAAATATATTATAAATGTCATATAATGACTGAAAATATTCAATAAGATTATAACAATATATCGTCATATTATAAACATTTAATATTTTTAATCTTGTTTACTCGACTGTATCATGCGCATTCGGACTCGCCTCGTGTTCAGACCGACACACTTACATGAAACGAGGTATACAATTTTGTTTTGTTCTTTACAGGTCGTGGATCCAGAAACCAGAGAAGTCTACGGTCCAAATAAAAGTGGTGAAATCTGTGTCAAAAGCGTCATGCTCATGAAAGGTTATATTGGCAAGGACAGAAAAGATGATTTCGATGATGAAGGGTTCTTGAGAACTGGTGACATTGGGTATTATGATGATGAAGGGTACTTCTACATCGTTGACAGACTAAAGGAGCTCATTAAATATAATGCTCATCAGGTAAGATACCTTATTTATCGAACTGCTAAAAAAAGGTTCTTAATTTTTTAAAGGTTTTGTATATCCAAGTAAATGCGGTAATTTTACCTTACAATTCTTTACATCTAGCTTAAAAATAGTTTTTTAATCGACTTTAAAAATGGGTTTTGTATTCGGCCCTTATGAATATATGTGTGTATCTATGTTTTTACGTGTGTAATCTTGCCACGGTTTTCTTAAAATTACTGATCAGCTGATTTTTCAAGGAAGGTTTTATATAATATGAGAAATGACCAATGACAGCTAGGAACGATTGTTTATGTATATAACAACGTTTATCCTGTAAAGTCGGCTGTATTTTTCTATGAAAACAATTATTTTATAGTTAAAAATGTAACCATTTTAAATTGACCCTCGTCGCTTCGTGGTCCATGTTAAAATTAGGTTATGATAAGTGATTTATCGTTCCCTTTGAAGAGTTTTATCGTTTAATAGTCGAATTGGAGCGGTGTTACAATTGGTCAAAATATAATTGTCCTCGAGATATATATTTAGTAGAAAATTTGACCATTAAGATCGCTTCGCAACCGGCAAAGATGTTTCATAATATACCCAAACAATTTGCCAAATTCAGTTTAAATTTTAATAATACCAATGATATACATATTTCAATACCTACTTAACGAGTGGTCGTAAGTAAAGCTTTTATTAAATAGACCATCAATATTTTTTCAGGTAGCACCAGCAGAAATTGAAACAGTGCTTCTGAAAAATCCCGCCATCAAGGAAGCTGGTGTAGTTGGTATCCCAAACCCAAAGAGTGGGGAGGTACCACTCGCTTTTGTGGTGTTACAGCCAGGGGAAAAACTGTCGGAGAAGGAAGTTCAGGACTTTGTTGCTGAAAGGGTATGTAGGGTTGAATACCTTTAGCTATACTAATTTACAGACCTGAATAGTATATTCGAAATTATTCTAATAAGTGGATGTTGATAAGCAATAATGTGTTAACCACAAAATTCGGATTCGGAGATGATGTATTCTGAATATTCAACACGTATTTAACATTATTCAAAAAGTTTTAAAGTCATAAACTAAATAAGTACGAAAAAATTTACTCAATTTAATGTTTCGAATATTTAAGTGTGTTCCATATTTTGAAATATATTATAATCTCATATATTAGAAAAACGTATTATTACATAAATCTTTTGATTATACCGATCTTTTAAATCATTATATCTTTTATCAAAATAGAAAAGAAAAGATCGATATATACATCTTCAAGCAAATTTATTAAGAAACTTCTAGCCCTCATTTTTATTGTTACGTTCTAAAAAGAATCCTCATGCAAAGTTTGAAACTCCTAGCACTTCTAGTTTATGAGATTTCGTGATGAGTAAGTGAGTGACCTTTCGCTTTAAAAGCGTAAAGATTGTCTGTGCCAAATTTTATCAAAATCAGTTGAGAGGTTTAAGCGGGAAAGCGTAACAGACAGACAGACAGAGTTACTTTCGCATTTATAATATTAGTAGGGTAGTAGGGATACAACGATAGGGTAGTAGGTAACATGTTAAGACGCCATTTTCTCAAAATGAAGTCCGAGTGGCTTGATACAGTATTGCTTATCGGCGTCCAAGTGTCTTTATATGTCACATGCTTAGTTTGTCGAATTAAAATGACCGAACTAAAAATAGTTGTAAGGAAATAAGTAAAGAAAGAATCTGGGACGAGGTTAAGTTTCCGGCTCTCTCACTCACCGCACGAAAAGCAGCTATATTACTAATTCACGCTGATCTTTTGTTAAAGTGAGGTACTGCCCAGGTCGAGCCAGCCACAGCTATATAGTGTAGCTAGGCTCTCCCTCAATAAATTAAAATATTTTTTTACATTATGATTGTATTTCAGCTCTCAAATCCAAAACATCTCCGCGGTGGAGTAAGATTTATCAACGAATTACCAAAGACTCAGACTGGCAAGATATTGAGAAGAGAACTCAGGAAAATGGCCAAGTCCAGCAAAAGTAAACTCTAGTGGCAATTATATAGAGTCTCCTTTATATTATTACCCAACTGCCATACAAGGAGAATAATGAGAGTAAGGAGAGTATGTCCATTACATTGCGACCTCCGTAGCCTAAACGACTTTAACTATTTTACATAGTAGAGTCATTAGATTCGTATTATTCCCCGATGTGTGACATGCTATGTGACGTCAGCATACAATCAAAATGGCGGACGTAAACTGTTTTAAGGCACAAACGGTTGCGACCTCTTGTAGCCTAAATAGTTTGACCGATTTTACAGTACAAGGTGTTGTTTTCGAGCAGTTGGGTTTTTAATTTTTTAACTACTTAAGTCTTGTTTTAAATTGGGTATATGAGTGTATGTAAGTGATGTCCAATATTTTAAACTTTATAATTTAATCTGTGATTTTTTATGTATATAAAATGGACTTGGTTTACTTAGATAAGGTTGTTAAACATTGTCGTGAAATAAATGATAATTATTGTAAATAAAACTTTAAAAAAGGAGAGCAATCTTTGTTTTATCCCTTTATGACTTATATTATATTTAGAATAAAAAAATATTTATACATATAATATTTGTTTAAATAACATAGCTCTCATAGAACGCTCTATCGTTAAGAAATGAGAACCAAAAAAAACTGTCTAAGGCGCCCCATAAATGAGGACATTTTTGAAGTAACTGACAACAAGGCAGGTATGATGTTAAGAGATTACCGCTTATGATTATTTGCAGCGTCAGAGGCGATACAAATGCTTTGCCAGATGAAATAAAATATGAATGGAAATAGAAATGGATACTCTCACCGTATTAAACCCAGCTATATTAGTAACATAATCGTATCACCAATCTTATCTCGAAAAATATTTATAACCATAACGTTACTTCACTACTTATTATCTAACAGTTAGTCAAATATTAAGTTTTTTATCGTTCAGAATACGCCGTGAAAAATGAAGGTATGTAAGGAATGGGCGTTTTCGAATACGTGTTCACTGAAATGTACGTGCCTGTAGCCACACGTACTTATTCAAATCCCGTGCCTTTTTTGTTTACGCAAAGGAAATCTTCGAAAAGACACCTGATTCCTGGTAAACAGATCGGGTTATGTGAAGATTATACATGGGTATACCCACTGAAAAAAACCCCTGCACTGGCCGTCCTCAGCACGGAAATGGAAACGGCACAGGATCGCTTTTCATACGGCCTCGAGGAGGACGACAGCCGGGATGGCCTCGAACTGCCGTAAGCACTAACATAGGATGCGGGGAGAGTAAGACCACACTTTGCCCTCCTACGACGAGCTCTGCCAGCCACAAGCGGATGCGCATGCCCAAGCGATCCAAAAGCCTATCCATTGTCGTGCTAAGGAAGGGTAGCTAGGGGTTTTAGTGGGTACAAATCGAATAGCAAGATTTATCTAATATTCTAATATTATGAGGCAAAGTATTCGTTTTTATAATAGAATCTCCCAGAAATGTTTGTTTTCGATGAATAGATTTAAATCATATGTTAAGAAGTCTCTAATAGCTAAAGCATATTACTCTATACAAGATTACGTTGATAAACATGCGTGAGCTTAGTATACGCTGAATTTCGTACAGGATAAATAATCAATTTGCAATATAATGCCCTGCATACAGCATGCAAGGCATTCGGCTTTTAATTACGATCTATAAATAAGCTAAGATGAACACATCACAATATATATGAGTTTTTGTCGTACATAATGACCTAGTACGTATTTTTATATCTCATGTTTCGGATTTGTATTAATTATTTGTTTACCTTAGTTACGAAAAAGATCAAATTAAGAAAAAATATATATCAATATTCCTTGAAAAATAACGCATAAATTGATCAAAATTAATTACTTACTGTCGTACTACAAAAGACGCATTAAAACCACGTTGAACACGTGTCTAGCTAAACAGTATTTAAAAATTAAACATTGCTAAAATATTATCTAAATTGGTTAACAGCGAATAAACTCATAAAAAAACTTATTGGTAAAATGTTATACGTTACATTTGACAGCTGAAATAGGTCTATTAAACTCACTTAAACGTATGTTAATCTATATCTAAAGCATGTTTAACTCAAAACTGTCTTTAGATGCGGATTTGTATTACCGATTTTTTTAAACACGCGTTTAACGTCTGTTTAAATCTTTTGTAGTAAGGCAGTTATTTTTTGCCAATAACACCCTTTTTTACTGCACGATTTACATAAAACAATAACAAAAAAATACAAAATAGAGTCATTCTTAATGAAGTTAAAAAACACTTATTCAAAAATTATAAAAACGATTCGATAAAACGCATAAATCTATGATCTTTGACGCCCTTTTTTACTCGACTGCGCGACGATATATTATGTATGTATGATTTGTACCTTTGTGGCACTATTTAGATAAAACGCGAAGGTCGATTTTTATAAATAGCACGTCCTTTGATAACGGCGCGACTGTCATAATTTGGAAAAATGTTAGACGCCATAACGTGAAAAAAAAATCAACGAACAATCGAGTTAAGTGTGGTATCGTTGAATAGGTATTTAAAGATCATATATAGGTTTTTTTGATCATAAATTATAATAATGGTATTTTTGGTGAAGGTTTCTTAAAATATTATCGCCTCTTAAAAAAGCAGGTGTAATTTTAGTGTTCTGATTAACGTTTGTTTTTAATTTAAATTTGATTCTTTATTTACTTTTTTTTTGTCTTGTTACTACTTTAGGTTCACTTAAAAATTGTAATATGTTTAACTTTGTTTAATTTTAAGTTCTCTCCATGACATTATGTAAAAGTGGAAACTTTGTTGGCTTGTGTAATACCTTATTTGGGTGCCGATAAGCAATACTGTGTCAAGCCACACGGACTTCATTTTGGGAAAATGGCGTCTAAAGATGTGAAAAATATTCTTAACACATATGTTTGAAGAAGTTTATATCCATTATTTAATTTATTTTTTGATGAAAGCTATAATTAATTAAAATCAGACTGATATATTTAATATATTATCAAATAAAAAGTTTTTTAAATGTTTGAGATTATTGTATAAATTGCAAAATACGTAACGCACTTGAAACTCGAATCAATTAATTAAGAAACTTTTTTCCGTACTTATTTAGTTTATATGACTTCAATTTCTTTTTAATAATGTTCAATAGGCGATGCAGTATCTAATTACATCAATATCACCGAATTTAACTTTTTGTGGGTTGACACTTTATTGCTTATTAGTATCCATATGTAAGAACCGTGCTGTGCTGTTTATGCTGTTTGTTTACCCAACGATAAATAAAATAAATAAATAAATCATTCTTTAATCAGAACTACCCTTGAGAATCTGCAACAATTTAAAGTTGGTTAGTAACGATTCATTGTGGTCTTGTTACGCACTCCTGGTTTTGATTTAATCAGGCCCGCGCCGTCCATCCGTGCAAAGTCGTGTAACGCACGACGGCGCCGAGTCCGGAAGGCGCCCGGCCTAACCGATCCTTAAAAATTCCATATGAATAAAATACTTTAAGAAAAATCAATGTAACTCTTCGCGCATATTAGGCAGTCGCACGACGGCGCCGATTAGGCTTGGCGCGGGCCTGGATTTAATAGAGCTGAATTAAGCGTTTGTATTATAATACTGTGTATCATTGGTCAAATGTTACATGTTATTCAGGAGAGCATTGAGTATTGACCCGTGTGGAATGGAACGAGTCAATAGTATCGTAAAAGAAACATAATTAAAATCAACATTAGATGGCGACCTGCGACTTGTAGCCCTCCTTTATACTTGACGGCGACAGCGATGGCTGGGCGATAGTCTCGTCTTCGTCTACGCTCGGTGGTACGAGGTCCATCACGATTTTGTATCAGAACTAAACTGGATGTAAGTATAACCAAAAAGACTAGGTAGGTAAACCGACATTTTCGACTTGGAGGTGTAGACTGGTCGATTTCTCAAACGTAAGTGTGCATGAAACATTACCCCACTATCCAACAAGACTACGTCCACCTGACTCACAACAATGTCACCGCGTTAATCCGTTACTATTAAACCAATTTTTTTCTCCACTCCACGTGACATTAGCGAAATAATATGTGCACAATTGGCACAACTAAAAGCCACAAAACAAAATAAAGAAGAAAGAATTAAATCAATTCAGCGACTTCTAATAAAAATTATTGTTGTTCCACCACATACTTATTGAGTTTCTTGCCGGCTTAGCTCGGTAAAATCTACATTTTTTGGTATTTTACTAATTTTGATATTGTACAATTATTTAGTAAGTACATAATATCGTTTATATCGGATATTATACCCCCCCCCCCCCCCCACCCTTTCAAACAAGAAAAGATAACCAAATCGGCCAAGCTGTTTTCGAGTATTCGGGAATCCTCAAAATCGGTTTAGAAGATAAGGCATAAAATCACTTTTACTGGAATATATATGTCATCAAAGTTCAAAAATATGTTACGTATATTGTTATAAATGATTACTTAGCATCAGGTGTCTCGCCTACTCGTTTGCCCGCTATTTTTAACCGACTTACAAAATAAGAGATCAATTCATAATTTTGTTCATATAGTCCAGGTGTTCCCATAGAATTTTCATCAAAATTGATTCAGTAGTTTAGTTTTAAAATCAAGATAACTAAAGTTATTATCTATCCTTATTTTTAAATTCTTGTATAAAATAAACGGAAAGTTCTGTAAATAAATTTACGTAAGCAATTTATTTTATCAACACGATAGCGCGTTTAAATAAAGTAATTATTTGATAAATTTATCTTTTTGGGCTGTTTGCGAATAATCTCATTAATTGTTGTTATTTCAAAGGTGCAAAAACATATTTTATTATTTTACAATACATTAATTAAAGTAGAAGTGCTTTTTATTAAAATGTTAAAGAACCCAAATTATGTGTATGGTGATGGTGTGGTACATCTACCATCACATCTGAATTTTGGTCAGTATGTCATTGAAACCCTATGGACTTATGGGGATAACGTTGCTGTGGTAAGTACATATACACTAATATATAAAACCAAGAGTTTTTTTTCTTTGAACGCGTTTTTATCGAATGTCTTTAACTTAACATTAGCGTGCCGATGAGTGCCTAAAATGTTGCTTTTCAACAAGAATCGTCTTCAACTTTATGTTATGCATTTTATTTACTCAACTAATGTTCACCGAAGATGGATGCTGTGGGCGTATTGGAAAAGGTTAAAAATAACTTATGTCATTTTATCGCTTAAAGCGAGTTTATCGACCACGTGTAACAATAACACTAAAGCAAGCAAAAGCAGAGTATGTAATTTTGTATACTTGAATACTCATTAAGATTTTTAAAAACAAAATACTAAACATATTTTAATAAAAATTCTATGGAACGCACTTTTATGAAAAAATGTCTATCCGATTTGAAATATTTTTCAACAGCGTCCTTATCGAGAAAGGTTAAAGGCTAAAACGTCACGTTATTATGACTAGTGAGCTAAATACTCGATAGCTGTAAAGTAAACGCAAATACATATGGGATAGAATCAGCGCCATCTCGTGTTAATAAGAAGAAATATAATTGAAGAATATAGCCAGTTACGATCGCTGCAGCCGAGACTTATCTGGACCTTCGGACAGTGACGACTAGAATAACACAGGGCAGGCGAATCAACCGAACAAGACAACTCACGGATACGACAATCTACAAGACAAGACAACCCAAAGGTGATGAAAAAATGACCTCGATTCTTCATAACCATTGAATGACCACGATGCAAAGACTTGGGCAGGAATCTCCGCCTAAAGCCAGACGGACCTCGGTCCGGAAGAACAACATATACGAGTTTAAACATTATTGATCAGGATATCAATTTGGTAGAGAAGTTCGACCAAGGTGCAGGATTTAGGCCAAGGGGGGAGTCTGATACTACAAAACACTAAAACCTTTACGTAGCGCACAATCGTTCCCCTATCGACCATTAGGTGTGACACGAACAAAATACGTTTACTGGGAGAGGGAGGACTTGAGACCCATAGCATCACACCACTTAGTGCACGCTACGATGCACGAAGAATAACAGGCGATGGACCCTAAGAATGTAACTCCTTCTTTGGACAATGCTACAAAGTTTTCATTACATTTAATTAACTAAATATTTTTAGCATTACAATATTGTTATTTACTAGGCTATTCATTTAATATAAAACAAAATACTTTAACGGCTTTTTTAATAACTTCCAAAAAGGATGAACTATCTAGAGAGGAGGTTTTGTTTTACTCGAATAATAATTCTATTGTAACAAAGATTTTTAAGCGTTTAGACATAGGTGAGAACTGAAAACTTGACTGTAACACACAAGTGAATTAGTCATATTCACAACTTATTTATTAAGATTCATTTCTTAAAAATTACAGATTAATGGAGTAACAGATGAAAGATTAACACATCGAGAAATAGTAAAGGATTCCATGAAAGTTGCTCTCTCTCTCACTCAAATGGGAGTGAAGAAAGAGGACACTATCGCCATGTGTTCAGAAAACAGAAACGAATATTGGAGTGCATTTATTGGTACATCTTGTACTGGAGCTACGTTTACGGCAACTAGTGCAGCGTATTCTAAAGGTAGTAATTATTTCAGTAATAGCTACACAATTGAGTGGACAGCCATAAGCCTAAAAAAAATTACCTCTCTGCAGAAAGGGACATCATGTCAGTATCTCAAATATAATAAGAATAACGTCCAATCAGAATCTTGGAATCAGACAGTTCACTACACCTAAAAAATTCTGATTGGTAAGTAACCAAAAAAAGATGACTGTTTGAATTCTCTTTCGCACGTTGTCGACAGCTTGCTATAGACATCTGAGTCCAATCCTCTATGTCTTTAATCTGTAAATAAATAGTAATTAAAATCATGCAAAGCTAAAGCTAGATTGTTCGTTTTTTCAATGTAATCGTATCGTACGTCGTCGTCACTTAGTTCTTTTATTGAGGACTTAAGGAGGGTGGCATTATGCTAAAAGACTATAAAGAGTCAAAGAGTTGATCAAAATAATTATATATTATTTTTGTTGCAGATGAACTAACACACGTATTAAATATATCAAAACCAAAGATTATATTTTGTTCACCACTCGCTTACAAATCTCATAAAGAAACATTAAGAAATCTACCATTTATCGAGAGGATTATTCTTTTCGGCAAAGACAGAGTACTTAATACTCTTGCCTATGAAGACTTGGTTAACAATGAACTGAATACTGCTTCTGCTACTACTACTGCTTCTTGTACTGTTGATAACTTCGTAGCGGCAGATGTAACAGGACAAGTGGATACAGCTGTTATTCTCTACTCTTCTGGTACTACTGGATTGCCGAAGGGCACTATGTTGACACATTTAAACGCTATCACAAATTCTGCTGTGTAAGTATTTTAAGCGAATTCCTTAAAAGAAGAAGATTTTCAATTCATCGGGGATTTTTTAAAATGTATCTTCACGGGCGTAACAGCTTGATGGATAAGGTTAATTCTGTGTTTGTTTGAAAGGATATACTCACTCATTGGTCTTTTTTATCATATTCGGTTTAGTTGTTTGGTTTTTTAAATAAAATAAAAGAGTTTAAACGAAGCAGTTTCTTAGCATATTTATTAATTATTTTTATGCAACAACTTATTATTTTCAGACCAAGTACTCTGAGTCCTAAGGATGTGACATTAATAATTACTCCATGGTACCACGCCATGGGTTTTTTTGGAGTTTTAAGGATATTGACGTCTGGTGGTACTATAGTGTATCTACCTAAATTTGAAAGTGATCTTTACTTAAAAACTGTTACAAAATATAGAGTAAGTAGGAATTATATACAAAACAAAATCGGGTTAATTACATTTACTACTCAAAGACGGCTGGACAGATTTTTATGATATTTAATTTGTTGGATTTGTAAAGTCTGAATAGCAAAATAAAACATTGGAAAAATTCACACTAAAAGTTACGGGAAAAAATCATTTATTATGGAACTGCTAATAAGTTAACATAACATTTATTGATTCTGCGGCGATAGAAAGTTCGCTGGGACACCTAGTTCGCTATGTTTGTCTAATCGACCAATAATGTCATCACGTGGAGACTATTAAATTAAATAATCAAAGTAGATATAGTATAATCAAGATTAAAAATATATATTTAAAATATGATGATTAGAAAAGAAACTGATTTGTACTGATTAATATATACACAGGCCCAAATCACTGAACAGATTGGCTTGATTATTTAGCATATAATTAATTATTATGAAGTGCATTTGCTAAGAAAAGATTCTTTTAAATTCTACTCGTCTACATTGTATAAAACAAAGTCATGTTATTTACCCCTTTTGTAAGTCAAGAAGGGCTGCACCGATTTTTGTGATCATTGATTTTTTGAAGTTGTCTATATCCCAAATAGCAGAATAACTATTATAACATCAAAAATATTCACGAAAAAAAATATTATCTCATGTGTTGAACGGTTTAGTTAAAAGAAATTTTTAATGCTTAAGCTAATCGAAGTTCGCCTGATCAGCTAATAAATGATACAATGCCCGCCTACCGAACTCTAAATGATCTTTAAACACAAAATCACATAAGATCTTAGCGATGCTAGCTCAAACTAAGGCGATTCTCTATAAGTTATTTGGGTGTGAGAAGTTTCATTTTGAATATTATTTATAGATCGTTCAGCTTGTAGTAGCACCCCCAGTTTTAGTGGCACTTTGTAAGACTCGAGGAAATTATGATCTGAATTCGGTTAATTTGATATATTCTGGAGCAGCTCCGCTTAGAAGTGGCACTATTGAAGAAGTAAATAAGAGGTAATATTTTTAAAATAAGGGTAAAGTAACAGTCTGTAAATATCCCACAGTTATGCAAAGGTTTTCTGACCTTAATCTCTCTGGTTGCTCCACTGCGGATTGGTGGATATAAATGTGTCAGTATTTTTCCTTCATCGAAAATATTCTTCAATCTCCCTCTACACTAAAATTCATCAAAGTCGCATTATAGGCGTAAAACAAACAAATCTGCAAACATAATTACTATAAATAATTCAATCTAATAATATATTTATTCCATTAGATTTCCAAATGTAAAGAAAGTCCTTCAAGGCTATGGTATGACTGAAACTACACTAGCTTTGACCAGGGATACATATGACCAACAGCATCTGGCTAAAATTGGCGGCGTGGGACGAGTCTTACCTGGAATCATTGTTAAGGTTCGTATCGAAAATCAAAATATACTCTATTCAAGTCTGCCTTCACAAGCACTTCATGAAGCTACTGGCTTGGAATGTATATAAATTTAAACGAGAAGAGCCAGGAAGAAACTTAATAGTATCTCTAATAATAATAGTAGATTTAATAGATAATTTATTTGTGGTACAGCCTAGTCTTATATCCATTGAATACAGCTTATATACGGGCTAGTCGACCGGGGCTGGAGCTCACGAGCACAGAAGATCAGTGTGAAGTAGCTAAAAAAGCTGCGTTTATTACATTTCCGTAATTCTTTCCTTCACTTATCGTTCCATTCTATCCCTCGTTACTTTTTAAGCTGGCAACACATTCAAAACATCTTCTGATTCTTTTATCGTATATCATAACGTAAATAAAAGAAATGAATAATTTAGCTCAACTGTTTTTTTTTAATGGGAATGGCCTAGTGGGTAGAACACTTCGATCTCAACTGATGATGGCGGGTTCAAATCCCGGCTAGCACCGTTGTGTTTTCAAGTGCTAAATGTGTGTATAATTTCATCTCGAGCTTGGCGGTGAAGGAAAACATCGTGAGGAAACCTGCAAGTATAGAAAATAAATTCTGACACAGGTATATCTGCCAACCCGCAGTGGAACAGCGTGGTGGATTTAAGCTCTAAACCTTCTCCTTAATAGGAGAGGAAACCTTTACTTTTTTTTCTTTTAATAGTCAGAAAATTTTATACTTTCTTAAATCTCCTTTTCATTTTGTAGATTGTCGACATTGAAACAAGAGAAGTATTAGGTGCCAATCAACCTGGTGAAATCTGCGTGAAGGGTCCTCTAATTATGAAAGGCTATGTTGGAAGAGATAGAAGCGATGACTTCGATAATGAAGGGTTCTACAAAACTGGTGATATTGGGTACTACGATGATGATAAGACCTTCTTCATCGTTGATAGATTGAAGGAACTTATTAAATACAAGGGTTATCAGGTAAATGTTTTAGTCGGTTTATTTACTTATTTTTCAGACTGGCTTGTACGACTCGCGCCAGCTAGTGGTAGTAAAATGAACTACAACTTCGCGCTATTTACAAATATCTTAATGAACGGTATGGCACTACATAAAATAAGAACAAACAAACATTAATTTTTATATATATACGTATATACGACTTTAAATAAGGACCTTAAATTGGGGCGATCTAAAAGTCCCACAAATATTTCACATAAAAATATCAGTTTTTTTTTTTTTAATTTATACACATATCTTATGTGCGCTATTGGTTCTCGTTTCTTATGTGTTCATTAGAAAGTGTTTATGTTTTTCTCTAATTTATTACAAGGTAAGTGTAAATTGTACTTGTACGACGCGTGGAGTACGACGTAGTGAAAGAAACGGATGTATTTGTGATGCATTAGACTTATAGAAACCTCATTTTGAAATTAAAGTCGAAATGCCTTAAAATATTAAATTGATAAGTATAATTTCTTTCGTTAGGATAAGATAATCTTAAAAATACTTATTTTCTCTCTTTTACCAAAATCTTGTATCGCAAGAAAACAAATGTATCTCTTCTCGTGACTCTGCGGTCAAATGCTATTAATAAAGGTATGTAAAATACATTTTTTTTTATATTAAAAATAAAATATGTTTGATCGCACAAAGGTACCACCAGCCGAAATAGAAGCGGTATTAATGCAACATCCAAGTATACTCGACGCCGGGGTGATTGGGATACCTCATGACAGCGCAGGGGAGGTGCCCCGAGCGTATGTTGTTTTACAACCAGAGTCTAAGTTGTCTGAAGAGGATGTTAAACGTGTTGTAGCGGAAAAGGTTGGTTTTGATATTTTTAATAGTAAATAGCTTTAACTGTTGAAAGTCTTTTAGTAGAGTGAAATATTATAGCTATAGATATTTCAATATTTGATGTTAATTTCATACTCTTTTACTTCTCCACTGTATACTGTTCAATTCAAATACGCCTTTCTACGTGAAAGACCGTTTCAAATTTCTTTCTTATACGCATGACCGTATTCTTCGCTCTCCATAAAGTCTTATCCTTGAAATTCCTTCTCATTCTTCTTCCTTCTATATAAAAAAAGAACTTATTAATAACCTTATTGGCTATTACTAAAATATTTTACATAAAATTTCGCCTCTAAAAACGGCTCCCGTTTTGGTTAACATTTTTATTTCGAAATAAATGAGTAAATGTGAGAATGTTCACATTGAAGTCAATAAAAGATTAATTTTTCTCCTGCATATATAATATAGATTACATAGTATTTGTAAAGCTAGTATTAGCTGTACAATGTGATAGAATCAACTTCATATTTAAAATCTCCTTTCTTCGCTTTATTACAGCTCTCAAATCCGAAACATCTTCGCGGCGGAGTGCATTTCATGAAGGAAATACCAAGGAATCCTAGTGGAAAAATATTGAGGAGAAAACTGAAAGAGATGGCGAAGGGAACTGAGGTCAAAAGCAAATTGTGATTAAAAAAATAAATTCTTTACAAACTGTTTTATTTTAATAAGTAATCTTGTAAATTTTTGATCTCGTATGATTTTACCATACAAATTTCCACCCAAAGGGGATGGCATTCGAGATTGTATAACTTATATAGCTTACTTTCTTTTACCCGCAACTTCCCTTGCAATAAATTTGATTTCTAGTACAAACGTTTTGAAACCCCATTTCACAATTAACCGAAATAACATATAATGCTTCTAAATATGTAAAACTTAAAGGTGACTGACTGAAATAGTGATCTATCAACGCACAGCCCAAACCACTGGACGGATCGGGCCGAAATTTAGCATGCAGGTAGATTTTATGACGTAAGCATACGCTAAAATAGAATTTTGTTAAATTCTACCCCCAAGGGGATAAAATAGGAAATAAAACTTTTTATAAGACTTTGTCAATTTCAAACCAATCGGGTTGAGACTTTGCATGCATTAAGCTACTATGGCGTAGGCATTTCCTAAGAAAGGATTATGATAAATTCCAGTTAATTGTACAAAATTTAAAGATAAGTGTCAAATAAGTAGGACTTAATCTTGCCATCTGCGAGCTATTCTAACGTGCGCTGCAAAAACCATTACAATTACACTTATGTAATGTACATTGAAAATGTTTATCTTAAATATTCCTACAAAAAGCCATGACAGTATACATCTATCTTTAAATTAATGTAAGCGATTCTCTTCAAAACTAATCCCGCGCAGACGAACTCACGAGCACCATCTAGTTTATATTAAAGTACGAGTGTCTACCCTAGGTATAAGTGCCCCTGAAAGTTCGAATAAATGTCGCATTGACAACTTTTTTTTTTTTAATAAAATAAAAAATCTGTAATTAAGCATTAGATTTACAATTGTATTATCTCTTAATTACATAATCAATTATTGTTAGTCTATAAGTTCTTAAAATAAGCATGCTGTGTTTATCTTTAATTAGTTGTACATTCGCGCTAGATATTTAGTTTAATGTTATAGTAATGTAAGATATTAATGTAACAACTGTTGATAAACTTAAATAAATAAATAAATAAATAATTCTCCGTAATTGATGTGTTTAAAGTAAAGTATGTTAGATATTTAATCGTAACTATTCTGGCGTTCCAATCACTGTCATGAGTTTCGACCTGCTGGCCTACTTCAGTGTTATAGAGATATTTAATTTAGGGTTGTCATAGTTAGAAATTAGAGCATGAAGTTGAGAGCAAAGATTGTCTTTTACTTACTTTAAATAAAAAGTTACTTAATTCATCGTGAACCGAGATGGGCTAGTGGTTCGATCACGTCGATCTCAATCGATGATCGTGGGTTCAAACCTCGGATAACACCACTGTGTTTTTAAGTGCTAAATTTGTGTTTAAATTCATCTCGTGCTTGGCGGTGAAGGAGAACATCGTAAGGAAATCTGCATGTATCTGTGGCTGGCGGAGCTCGTCTCGGCGTGGTAGATTAAGCTCTAAACCTTCTTAATAGGAGAGGAGGCCTTTGCCTAGCTTTTAATTCACCAGAGTACTATAAACCTAGAAGTCGAAAATTTAACCAATCAGGTCTTATTCTCTATTAGCTGCCACTTGCAGTTTCACTCGCGATTAATTACTTCTTCGCTTCCATGAGTCGTAGCGTGATATAATGTGGCCTATAACCTTCCTCAATAAACGGGCTATCCAACGCAAAAAGAATTTTTCAAATCGGATCAGTTGTTTCAGAAATTACCCCCTTTGTATAAACTTACTTTGTACAGAAGTATGTAGTTAGGTTTGATTAAAATATCCGTATAAAACTGTACATGGGTTTCGTGTTTACTCTATGCCTCTGTTAGCTGGAAAAACATATGGAGTCACTCCAGAGTCGTTTTAACTGCGTTATCGTTCGTTATTAAATCGCGCGTTTTCACTCGTTACGATTTTTGCTATACAGAATCAGCAGGCGAAATACAGTGAGCTACCGTTATCACAATGCGATACATATTGATTTCTGATTTTTGTATAAAAGGTCAAGTGTCAAAACGTATCGCGTTGGTATAACGGTAGCTTCGCGTAATAATTCTCCGGAGCCCTTGTAGCAACTAGATTGACAAAAAAATAAGAAAGAAGATAAGAAAAGAGACACAAGTACAGGTAAGTACAAGTAATTTACATGTCTAAGGTAGAAATAAAATTGATGTATTTTTGATAAAACATCACTCAATAAAAACTTCAAAAAAATGTTAAAAAATTTTAAAATCATTAAAATTATTACTTTGTTTTCCTCAAATATTGGTTTAAAAATACTTTTTTACGATTATTTTATATACTCCAATTTTATAATATATAAATAATCTATAATAAAGATAAAGATTTACGGAAAAACTCTATATTGTTCGGGAATCGAAAACCGAAATCGAAACCTGATAATTTAAAAAAAAATCATACTGCGGATATAATAGTGTAGTGTTCGTGAGAAATTAATATTAGTGTGGAACACCATATCTAAAATTAAAAGAAAACATTGATATTTTATTATTTATTTATATAAAGAGTTCAGCTGGTTAAGTATATGGAATCGGGCCTAGCGCCTTTTGGGCTGATATTATTTCTAGATTTTTGTCAAAACTAGTTAGAGTAAATATCAAAAATTTAAACATTTACTGCCTTACTACAAAGATTTAAACAGACGTTAAACGCGTGTTTATAAAAATCCGTACTACAAGTCCGCGTCTAAGCATAGTTTCGAGTTAAACATGCTTTAGATATAGATTAACATACGTTTAAGTGAGTTTAATAGATGTCTAAAATCTATTTTAGCAATCAAATGTAACTTTTAACATTTTATCAATAAGTTTTTTATGAGTTTATTCGCTGTAAAGCAATTTAGATAATATTTTAAGCAATGTTTAATTTTTAAACACTGTTTAGCTAGACACGTGTTGAACATGGTTTTATTGCGTCTTTTGTTACGGCAGTTAGTGCATAAAAAAATACCAAAATTTTTAGGGGTCCATTTTTATACTGAAACCTAGAGTGTCAGACAAAAATATATTTGATTAGAATGTTCTACAATTATAATATGTTAAAAAATAATCAAGGTTATTGGCGGGGAACATACTTTAAAAAACCCTTTCGAAATTACTACCCTTTTCGAATTTATATTACCTTAAAATCGGTCACATGGTTCCTTCCCTAGCTTTTTCTCCTTACTGACCCATCCGAATAAATCACCCTGTACTATGTAAAAAAAATAGTTAATACCGGTTCTCAGTCCACGGAACACTAAAAACCATAAAAATTTAAACATCTTAAAGGCATTTAAAGAGAAAGTTTAAGTTCTATTACGACTGACGTTTTAAGTGTAGAAATAAAATGTAACGGATGTAATCATCGTTAAAAACCGCCATTACATAACCGTGTACATGGTGTTAACTAATCTACACGTACTGTAAAACCATAGACATAGTGATATAGACTAGGCATAACGAGATTTTAGCTTCTATAATAATAAGAATCCCGGAAACAAGAAACAAGATTAAATTTGCCACCTCGCAAATTTAAAGGTTACATTAAAAATCATTATAAAAAGCATAATAATATACATTAATGACAAAGCAGCGTGGAATAATAGCGTTGACATTCTCGCAGAATAACAAAAAAGAAAGAAGGCTAATTTAAATTTAAAAAAAATGTGTTTTTTATTTCAAAATTAACTATATCAAACAATGTTTTACAAACATATTTTTAAAAGAGTAACTACTGAGTTTCTCGTCGACTTTTCTCAGTAGAGTGCACATTTCGAGCCGGTGGTAGCTTAACATGACTGACAACTGAACTGACATGACAAATTTGTGAATAGAGCTTATAAAAGCCTATTTGGATAAAGTATAATAGAATTTGAGTTTGAAATAAACAGGATACGCAATTTCGTTAGCTCGAATTACATATTTATACCATGGGCGTGATCGGAGCTTCTCTTAGTATACGACTTACTACACATTGGACGAATAGCAATCGTAATGGTTTATATAATTTCTAAAAAACAATAAGCTTCAAATAAACAATTGTAATTAGTAATAATAATGAATTGTGTAATTTTAACATAAATGACATTTAATTTTATTTTTTTATTATTCTTATTATTTTAATTTGTTTTGTGCTTAGTTTATTATTTTTTTTTGTTTTAATTTCATTGTCTATAATTATTCCTACTAAGGTTTTAATTTCGTAATTGCTAAGGCATATATTAACTGATTTTATAATTATATGTAACTGATTGATTATTGTTATTATAATTTCTGATAATACTTTTTAAAATGTACACTATCTATATTTATTGTAATTTATTCTATCTAACTTAAAATTATATTTATTTTGTAATTATTCTTATTTTGTATTTCTTATATTAAATTGTCGCGATGTAGAATTAAACATTTTTAGTATGAGTTAACTTTGTAAAAATAAATATTAATTATAATTATCTTTTATGCAAACTAGAGGTATAAAGTTGGTAATGCTGTATATACACAGGTAATAGTAATGAATACTGTATAAAACAATATTGTAATATTAAATGTATGTTTCTATTAATTGCTGTTGGTATATCAAATAAATAAATAAATAAAAAACTGAGATTGACAATGAGAATCATAATATATAACGGCGTAATGCCCGGATAAAAACTATTTTGTCTTACAAAGATAACATACATTAGTTCTTATCTATTTTGACCTTAAATTCCTCCTCCCCCTGGACCCTTTCTTTGGACGGACTCCCATTTGTATTGATTTAAAAAAAACTACAATTTTTTTCTTTTTCTAACTTCATCTCGGCTTAAACGCAAACAGTTATTAACTTACATTAACCCTCAGGTGGACCATCTTGTTTGTGATAAGTCAGTAAGAAAGTGAATAAGTAAGTCCTCGATTTTTTTTTAATTTAGTAATCGATCGGACGCTTAGTATTAAAATGACCGAAGTCAAAATCTATGAGAAACTAATTGGCTAAGTTCGTCATTAAAATTTAGCTTCATATAATTGATTATGATTTTGAAAAAAAAACTATTCTATCCACATTTTGTGATATTAAAGTCAAAATAAACCGAATTACCAAGTTTAAAACGTTTTTTGAATTTTGTTCCTCGCAATGTGAATTTTTGAAGTCGCTTTGACACTAATGCTATATAAACCTAAAGATCGAAATTCATAAGTCCAATACGTTTTATTGGACAATATTAAAAAAAAAAACAAGTTACTAGCGATAATAATGTTCGGTAACATCCGGTTTAGTGCCGGTAATATACACAAATAAAATACCTAGATGTTAGACCGAATCCGACAAGGCCTAAAAACAGTTATGTAAACACATTTCTCCAAAACTTGTCTCAAACGAATCGATTTTTCGTCACAAGAACGACGTCTCAACGTCTCGGCCACTTTCGCTTTTTAAAAAAATTATAACTTTTTTTTTAAACTTGCCGCGCAGTGACTTTGTACAATTTAGCGACATTTAAAATAGTTTATATAAAAAAAAAAACGTAAAAATATTTTAATAATTTTAATTATTTACAATTCTAACCTAAGTTATAAAGTGACGTGTTTCTGACAATTTTGTGAAATAAAAAAAAGTGGTGTATTTTTAATTTTAATAATCTGTGATTGAAAGTGTTTTGTTTAATAACCATAAAAAAAATCTTTCTTTTTATGTTATAAGTATCATATAATATGGGTAAATATGTTTGCAATTTAAAGATCTTAATGATTTTTCTTATAATATATCATTCAGTGAAATGCAATGACGATATTATTAACGATAATCTACACGAATCAAAAGATATAATTAATAAACATTTAAAAACAAGTTTAATAAGACTTTTAAACGAACAAAAATTCAATAAAAATGTTATAAAAACTATCGGTAAAGATTCCGCGGTGAATTCGTATGAAGATATAACGATATTAGATGATGATGGACAGTTGAAGAATTTGAAATATAAGTCCGCAAAGCCAAAGGTACCGAACGAGTTACATAATCTAATTAGTCCGAGTGACTCAGTGGGTGAAAGTGATAGTGTGTTGGGACAGAGTTTGAATCACGACGTTACAAATACGAAGAAATCGAAGTTTTTCGATGAGCTTGGATGTAAGTATAGTTTTATTTTTTATTTTAGTTTTTAAAGTATATTAATTTTTGTTGTAATTCAAGACTTCTTTCTTAACTATATTAATATTTACATTTTATACAATAAGTACCCTATTTAAAACTATATTATAGTGTATTCATATATGCCTTTAAGAATTAGCAGATAAAATAATACAAATATGAAAAATGATTGTGTGCACGAATGTATGTGTGCGTGAAGTACATGTTCAATTGTGTCTGAGTGTGTTAAAGTGTCAAAAATCTGTTACGTTCTAAATTAACAAATGAAAAACATCGTGACATTATATAGACTATATCATCGTTCTAAATGAAACTAGTAACAATTTTGGTAAAAATGGATTTTCTCAATGAAAACGGTATTCACATTATTTATTTTTATAGTAATTTTTATTTCTTATTATATCTGTATAATATGCATCTATACCGGTATACATTTAAACAGTAATAGTATAGTTATTTTTAATTTCGTCTTTTTATTTTTAATATAATTAATTAGATTAATGTGCATACGTCACACAAACATAAAAATGGAACTTAAAACATATTCAAAAGTCTCCTTCTTTTAATGTCTAAATAAGAAACAAGACATCATTATACTGTGAATTAACTTTTTATAATATCTCAAGTCGAAATCATTTAAAACTATTTAACACATACGTCACTCAGATCATCTTGAGTACTTAAAAATATTGTAAATTGCTTCTTCTACAGATAAAGAAGTTAACAAGATCCTCTTTAGTAAAATAACGAAAAAAGTTCAATTAGAATTCACGATCACGTTATAATCGCGTCACGTAGAGGTCGTAACAGAATTTTCCCTTAATCGTGACATCTTAATGGGCTTTAATGGGTTTATTTAGTGCGAAATGTCAAAACAACTTTCTTTATTACGTACGATTGATAACGTATTATAATCGTGATGGCGATTTTGTAATCTCGCTGTTTGTGAGAGAAAGTTTGGTCGGTTTCGGCCGTTTAAGCCGTGCTGTCGATTGTAATGGTAGAGTTTAAATTAAATTGATGCTGATAAGCAATAATGTGTCAATCCACGACAAGTCGAATTCGGAGATATTGATGTATTCTAATTATGCGTCATGTAAACTGGCGTCAACTAATTAAACATTATTCAAAAAATTTTCAAGTCGTTTTAACTAAACAAGTATGGAAAAAAGTTTCTTAATTTAATATCTCGAATGTTCCAGTGAGCGCAATATCTTGATATATGCAATAATCTAATAGATTTTAAAAACTTTTTATTATACCATTATGATTTTCATTAATTATGAAAATCATAATGGTATAATGAAAAGATGGATATATACTTCTTCAAACAGATTAATTAAGAATAGGTTTGACATCTTTGGACGCCATTTTCTTAAAATGAAGTCCGTGTGGCTTGATACAGTATTGCTTATCAGCGTCCCAATAGCGTGTTATCATGTCTGTCTATGTGTCTGTTATGACGAACGGTTGGCGTAGTGGTCACGGCAACTGTCTGAAGCCTTAACGACGCGGGTTCGATCCCAGGTTATGGGAAAGGTCATACGGATGTTTGTCTGTGCGTGTGTTGTGTTTTCGGACATCATAACATCTTAATGGTGGCCGTTAAGTGTAGAGCGTTTATTATTATTCTTTTTTACTCATTTTATATATTTTTAAATATGTTTACAAATGGATGCTGACAAGCACTTATGTCAACCCACAAAAAGAATTCGGAGATATTGATGTATTTTGATTCTGCGACACGTATTTAACATTATTAAAAAAAATCAAGTCATTTAAACGAAATAAATACGAAAAAAAGGTTCCTAATTAAAAAATTCGAATTTCAAGTGCATTCCATATTTTGCAATTTATACAATAATCTCTAATATTTGAAAATCTTTTTATTGGATAACACATTACATATATCAATCTGCTTTTAATTCATTATACCTTTTATCAAAATAAAAAAGAAAAGATGTATATATCCCTCATCAAACAAATTTATTAAGAATAGACATCTTTAGACGCCATTTTTTCAAAATGACGTCCGTGTGGCTTGACACAGTATTGCTTATCAGCGTCGAAATAAAATACGAAATCGTTTAAAAATATATAAAATAGAATTCAAATTGCCGCAGAGTAAGTCCGAAGCCAGCAGCTATGGCTCCAGACTGAGTAGCCTCACTACGCTATCTTGAGCAACATTGACTTCTTAATGTTGTACTGTTAATGTTTCTATTTTTATTTACTTTTTGTATATATTGTACACTAGCTACTCTTCGCTGTTTCACTCGCGTTTATGGTTACTGCTTCGCTTTTGTGAATCGTAGCGTGATGTAATATAGCCTAACCTTCCTCAATAAATGGGCTGTTCAACGCAATTTTTTTTAAATCAGATCAGTTGATTTACTGATTACCACTTACGTATAAATTTACAAACAAATTTTTACCTCTTTATAACAATAGAATACTATGCGGTGAAAATTTTATATGTGAGTATTGGTCGAGTCTAGCCCTCTGAACCTCTCGTATATGGACTTGATTGACTGGTGAAGTACATGAGAAAGAGCCGGAAGCCTAACCCATTCCTTTCTTTGCTTTCTTTTTCCCTTCATCCAGTGTTAGATTGATTCATTTGTAGGGTATGGTTTACCGTCAGTAGGCTATTTGATTTTTGCCGTCCCTACCGACCTTTAGGGTGCCAACTCGGTACCCTAATTCGCAATCATATTCCGTCAATACATACCATTTCTGCAACAAAACGAAACTTCTAGACTTCTATAATAACAAGTAATTAATTGAAAAAATATACCTGACTTTGTAACAAGACCATCTGCAGTCAGTACCGTATCAATGTCAGTTCCGTCTAAAAACCTTTAAGTGAGAATCGTTACTAAACAACTTTAAATCGTTATGGATCATAAACGGTAACTCTGATTAAAAACAATATGAGAAACTTGAAAATTATTTTAAATATATACTTCAAAAAACTTGTATTCAATACCTTCGTTTAATACACTATTACGATGTAATTCGTCGATTTTCATTTATTTTTTCATATCGTTTAAAAAGTCGGCTATTTTAATTTTTCCATTTTTTTTGCTTTCTATGACATTTGCGCAGTCATGACGAATGAAACGACGTGACAATTATTATAATCAGCTAACGTGTTTTGTCTAAGGTAAACGCCAAAGGTACAAACCCACATACAAACATACATATGTACATACACGATGAAACCTTATTTACGTCGCGCAGTACAGTAAAAAAGTGGACCTAATCATAAATAAGAAAATAATAAATAAATAAACGCATAACACTCAATGGCCCCCCATTAAGATCTCACGATCTTGTGTCGGGGGTCCGGAAACATAAACAACACTAACACAAACACCCAGACCACGACAAGCATCCGTATGGTCAATAGAGACGTTTGCCGCGAGCAGGGATCGAACCCGTGACTGTTAGCGCTTCAGTCAGTTGCAGTGACCACTGCGCCAACGTGCCTGTCAAAAAACCTAACAACATTTGGTTTTATGAATATGAATCTTCTTGTAGTGAGAATTTTAGTACGACACAAGGGGGCCTTAAAATACGTCGCCCTAGACTCCAGCCTAATTAGCCGGCTGGTAAACCCGCCAATAGCTTCATCCTTCATTCTTTAAGCTGTCAACGCATATGTGTCTCTTCTGGTGCTGTAAATGTGTGTTATAGGCTATATTACATCACGCTACTACTCACGGGAGCGAAACAGTAATCATAAACGCGAGTAAACCCGCGAGAGGCAGCTAGTCTGTAGATACTAATATTATAAAGAGGTGAAGTTTGTTTCTAAGTTTGTATGTCTCCAGAATTAAGGCCCAATTTTAAAAATTTTTTTTTCACTGGTAGAATGCTACATTATCTCTGAGTGCCATAGGCTATATATTATTTATGGTTTATGCATATTAGCTGAACTATCACAATTTTTGTTCAACAAGTCGGAAAAAACAGTAACACATAATATAATCTAGTTTGTCTTAAGTAATCCTTCAAAAAAGTCTTCGACGTCATATTTATATCTTTTATATTTTAGTAGATATAGCAGCTTTTATCTATTCTATATATATAAAAGCGAAAGATCTCCCACACATCACGAAATCTAAGAAACTACAAGTGCTAAGAGTTTCAATTTTTGTGTGGGGCTCCTTTTAGGATATACGTGCTACGGGATTTTGCTAAATTCGATCCCTAAGAGGGAAAAATGTGGAATTGAAGTTTGTATGTAAGTACTATGTCAACGCCAGTGAAACCGAGATGGATCGATAGTCTAAATATATATAACTCAAAGGTGACTGACATAGCAATCTACCAACCCACAGCCAAACCACTGGACGGATCGGGCTGAAATTTGGCATGCAGGTAGATGTTGTGACGTAGGCATCCGCTATAAAAGGGTTTTGATTAATTCTACCTCCAAAGGGATAAAATAGGAGACCAAAGTTTATATGAAATATTGTCAATTTTCAATTCCTGCCATTCCTGCGCCGACGTAGTCATAGTCTAGCATCAGCTAGTATAATATAAATGTACAAGCATTACTTTTAACTTAGAACGAGTTAGTCATAACCGATTCGTCAATAGCGTCCTAATCCACAAATCTAGATCGGAAGTTAGACCGATCTCAATTTGTGTATTCAAAAGTAAAACCGGCAGCTTTCGAGTCGCTCTCGCGGACAGACGCCTCTCTCTGGCGCCGGCAGAGCTGTGTAACCTTTGGGCCGATTATTATAATCAAAATCAAAATTTTTTTATTCAATTAAGTACAATTTTGAACGCCATGAAAATGAATTCACAGCGGTTTCGAAATAGTATAACCACAGACCTGGGAAGAAACCGCGAAAGAAATTCAGCGGTTTTTTTTGTTATTTTTTTAACAACGTCAAGATTGGTTACAATACGTAAAATGTATTAAGGTGATTAAGGTAAGGAAAAATGTATTAAGACAGTCTGGAAGCGATCGCTTTATTCCCAAGAGGTGTCGGAGAATTAAATATATAATAATTAAATCAGAGAAATGATTTTTTTTTTTTGGTAATTTGTCATAGTAGATTTTTTAATGGTGAATCTAAATATGAGCCGATGTTAACCGATAATCGCGGGACGTCACCTAGCACCGCTGAGTTTTCAAGTGCTAAATTTATGTTTAAATTCATCTCGAGCTCGACGATGAACGAAAACATCTCTGTATTCGCCCCGCAGTGAAGCAGAGTGATGGATTAAGCTCTAAACCTTCTCCTTAATAGGAAAGGAGGCCTTTGCCCAGCAATGGGACATTAAAGTAACACTTTACTTTACTTTTTCTTAATATAAATTTAAGCCTTAATTTATGGTTTAAAATTGTACTCCTGAGATAACTAAATTATAATGCCAAACATGCAAAAAATGTTGTAAAAATCTTTCAGAAGATTATAATTTTATGAAGTCATTATTTTTTTGATTTGAAATATTTTTTATTTTAATCTTTTTTGAATTTGTGAAGATGATTACCACGCTACGACACGGGAGCGAAACAATAACCATAAACGCGAGTGGAACCGCGAGGGGCAGTTAGTTCTGTATATACAGATTATAAATACCAACAAAATGTTGACGAACCCTGTACCGACTGACCGTCTAACAAGTGACAGTAGCGCGGACGTAGCATGATTACAAACACGTGTTTTAATAATACATTTACACGATATAATAAATAAATAAATTAAATGTTTGTGAACAAAATTCTAAGTATGAAAATGTGATTTTTTTTGGTAAGTGTGTTTTAAAATGTATAAAATTAATAAGAACTTAATATGGTTATAAAATAAATAAAATATTTAAAAAAATATCAAATTTAAATATTAAAAATTATTCAATATAAATAAAAAATATACGTGTTGTAAAATAACCTAAATTGCTTGTCATTAACCGTTACTTTCTTAAGTAATAATCTTATGTACATAGGTAATTAATTGCACCATATAATTACTATAGTTATATAATTAATTACATTACTGTTAATAATATATTTTAATACATAAAGACTCATTTCACTTAAATGTATACTAAAAAAATCCACAAAAATAATACTTACTTTAAACCCTTTGATTTATTCAATTTTATTTAGAAATAACATTTTTTTTATTTCAAGTAGTTTTACGTAATAACAGAAACAGACCGTACCGATCATGATATTTTTAAAATATGTAATAAACATTAAATAATTAAAAATTTAAACATTTACCGAACCAACGACAATCTATTCATTGAGACGATTTCAACGAGCCCCAACATGATACTTCTGCTGTAAATGGGCGAGGGTTTATTCTGTCGATTCCAGATGCTGCAGCATAAGGTCAAGGGTACCCAACTATGTTAGTTTAATATCGTTCATAGTAGTGAAATTTCGAGTCGATTAGACCAGTACAAGGTGCTCAGATCCTTCCAACAACTAGAAAAGATCTTATAACTTTGAAATGTTGGAACAGATCGTCATAAATTATAGTTAAGAACCATCTCAATCATGTTAACTTTCAAACAAAAAAATCTTATCAAAATCGGTCGATTCGATAGAACGTCTAAAAAACGGGTTCCGAATGAAACTAATTGACGATGCTTGCTGTAACCTAATTAGGGCAGGGGTGGACAAGATCCTATATAGTAAACCCGCAAAAATGCAATGCAAATCATCGATCAATATTTCACTATGGTAGAACTTGACTGCAGCCCACTGAAATCAAATTCAAAATATACTTTCTTCGAGTAGGCTTTTAAAGCGAACCAAGCAAAATACACAGAATAAAATATTTATGAAAAGAATGTACACATGGGATAATTCTTCTGTTATAGGAGATCTCTTCCAGAAACCCTTGATATAATGGAGATTATTTATAATAATTATGGTGTAGGTACAATACCAATAGAACAGCAATAAAAAAGTAATAAAACACGATATCTTAAAATAATATTCATAAAAACGTTTAAATAAGATTGAATAACTTAATAAATAAAATACATCAATACATATAATATAAATAAATACCATTAAATATATATAATCATATTAATACATATGTATATAAGAAAGGAAAGTGCTGCTTTATTTTGATTTTGAAGTATTAGGAATTAATGACTATTACTTATACGTTCGGCTCTCACACTTTCATAAAGATGTTTGTCATAGGTTTACTCCTGGAGGAATTGTCTGTCAGTGCCTTTAGTTTTGGTTTTAGCTTTCGTAACAGTTACCAGGTTACAGAGGTGTTTTATGTCAATCACGAGAGCAAAACTTACAAATGTCATTCTCGACTTTAACGGTTGTCCGAAAAAACAAAATTTTCATTGACATTAATGAGAAGTCTTTATTAGCAATAAATATAGAAGTCAGCAATATACTTATATCAATTAATACAATCAAACCATAAAAAGGATATAAATATTGTAGACCACTTAGCCACTTCATCTATGTAAAGTTCTGGCAACCCCGTTGAACCGTCAAATTGATCCTTTGACCAAGGTAGCTGATAGATCTTGAGTGTCCAGATGACTCCCAAAGTCTCTTTAGAAAGAAAGAGACTTAGAAAGGTCTTTAAAAATTGACCACGTCTTTGGACTCAACGGTCCAAGTGTTTCCATGCCAAACGGAGCAAATATAAAAGCCTCACCAAAGCTTTCATTGTGCCGCTTTTAATATTCATGTTTACTATTTAAAAATTTAGTGTTGTATTGCTCCTATATATAGGTTACTTTTTTTCTTCACCCTAATTACTTCTGAGTCTTTTGTGCCTGCACCAAATCTATAATATTTCCTTCCTATCCTTAAGGGTTTCTGGAACAGATGAAATGATCTCTTGTAAGATATAAGATGTCCTTTGTACACATAGTTTCATACCATTGTAATTAGTTTTAAAGTACATAAATAATAATAAATAAAATTAATTATATTGGTTTATAGTAAATAACTCTAATAAAACGTCTATTGTGTCGGAGGTCAGTTAAGACAACAACAAACACTCATAACAATAGCGTTTAAATACATCGCTGCTTTTCAAGAATATCGATGCAACTAAAAATGATGAATTTTAGGGAATGGGGTTTTTGAATTTTTTATTAACGTGTTGGTGCATAGCTGCAAAATTTAAACGATCCCTTGATGTTATAACTTTATTGATTTAAACAAATTCATCATCGCAACTGTTTTCATGATAAAACATCAAAGATTTATGGTCTTTGACATACTTAGTTCTATTTGTTAGAATTTTGAATTACTATGATATTCTTGCAAACCAGCGACATTTCACTGACACTGATTACATAAATTCAGTAAAACAAGGTTAGCTTATGTTTTTTTCGACTACCATTGCTACTAATATAAGCAAGAAAGATTTTCACAATGCAACGTCGTCGTGAAACATAGAGCCTAGATGTAGCCCATTGACTACAGCTCATATGGGTTAGCTCGACCGTGGCAGTAACGTAGACGATCGACGGGGAGTAGCTAATATAGCTGCGCTTTGTAACGCGAGAGCCGAGATGGCCTAGTGGTTAGAACACGTCGATCTCAACTGATGATCGCGGGTTCAAACCCCGGTTAGTACCGCTGGTTTTTCGAGTGCTAAATTTGTGTTTAAATTCATCTCGAGCTCGGCGGTGAAGGAAAACATCGTGAGGAAACCTGCATGTGTCAAGAGAAGTTCAGACACAAGTACTCGTATATCCGCGAACTCGCAGTGGAGCAGCGTGGCGGATTAAGCTCTAAAGTCTCGTGTTGAGGATCAGCTTCCAAACAAAAATAAAGTCAAAATCGATTCACTCATTAGGGACCAAAATACTTAAGCCTTTTTCGTGTACCGGTGAACACACACAAAACCCCCAACGAATTAAGAAGCGTGACGTATGCATGTGTCTCTGTTTTTCGTAACCATTGCAAAGAACAGAGAGTAATCTGCATACGGATGTCTACGTAACTCATAAATGTCACAAGAATTGTAATGCTGGTGTGGATAAATCCTTATGGTGAAATCGTTATTTGTACAAGCATTACTATGTCAAGCCACACGGAATTCATATCGAGAAAATGGCGCCTAAAGATGTTAAACTTATTCTTAACTAGCTGTGCCCGCGACTTCGTTCGCGTGGATTACAGAATGCTTGGCATGTCTCCTGCAAAGCAGGGTTATAATAGTCTGCGGTGCTGCTTAAGAAAGGAGCTTTTTTACTTTGGATTTGGGAACTTCCTGGTTGTATTTATAAGCAGACACTAAATCAGATACGGTATTCCTCCACGGTTTTCACAATAAATGTTGAAGAAAAGTGTTTCATGCTAGTCTTTAAAATTTCGCCTTTAAAAGTGTATGTTCCCGCCGAGGTTCTCCTTATATTATATATCGGGTGACTTTTTTAACTGAGGTTGATAAGCCATATCCGGATCTATAAGGAGTCGCGAAAAATACTCAATAGAGTCTCGTGTCCGATTTTGAGAAATCTAAACTGCATCATAAGTTGTTTTTGATTTCATGATTCTCCAGGCCAGAAATAAAACCCACTAATTTTGAAAAAAAAAAATACATTCTGTATTATTGCACCTCCTAATAGTGTACCTGTAAGAATCAACTTTTGGAAAGTAATAGTAAGCGACAAATTAAAGGAAAAGATTTATTTTTTTACAAAATAACATTAAATCTATACATTAATTAGAAGTTAAGTAATCGATTCTACACAGACATAATCAAATATGTGGGTTAAGTCATGGGTCCCGGTAAGTTTAGAAAAAAAGTCTGCATTACTTCGAACGATTTGTTTATAGGTTGCATCAAAATGCTAGTCACCTACTAAAGTAAGAGTGTGAACAATACAATCGAAAATATATAATATGAATAACTCACAGTAACTTATTTTATGTTTGTCTATTTTTTCTATGTGAGCTATACAAAGTTGATAGAATGTGACGTTTGTTTTGGTCCCCGTCACCTATTCAGTTACCTAGATAGGAGGATTAATCAATTTATTGAAAATCTACATTTCACTTGACTCAGCTCACCCGCTATTAGCTTTAGAACATCCCGTTATAATTTTAAAATTTCACTTTTAGGTATGATCGTTTTTTTGAAGAATTATTAAAGATTTAAATAATGTATGAATTTGATAGAATTTTGTAAAAAATTAGCCTTTTCTTTTTGTTGCAGTTAACTGTATACTATTACCTCCCTAAAGTTTATCCTTATAATATGTGACAGTATCGGACGATGCAATTATATACAATGTTAATTTTTGCGAAATCAACGTGTTCGTTTCTGGCTAGGAAAACTTATTTTTCAAAAAACTAATGATATTTTTAGTTTTTATCAAAATCGGCACTGTGTCTCCATTAATTATTTTTCGCTATTGCTTATAGTTTCGGAATTTGGTCTACGATATCCAGTAAAAAAATTACCCAGTAAATATATTATTTTTTTCAATTATAATATTTATATAATATATATCTTCCCTATTTGAGTCAGATGTTGCTCACTATTTCATCAGTTTAAATTTTGTTCATCATTAGGTTGACTTTCTGCTAGTCAAAGTTTCGTCAAAATCGGTCAAGCTGTTTCAGATACATATTAGTCGAAAAAAAATTGAGTGACAAATACAGACAAAATTTTTAAAATTGGTAATTTTGTTGTCAGTACCGTGTATACTTTCATATGCATTAATTTAAAATTACAGCAGACACATCAATCTTATTTATTTGTATAGATGTATACCTTCCCTTCTTAAATCGGAAATTGTTCACTATTTTATTGGTTTCTACAATATTTTGTTATCGCGTAATTCTCATTTTTATTAATTTCATTAAAATAAATATATATTTTTAATAAAAGTAGACCAAGTTAATTCTCATAATATTAGCTATAGGGGCTGTCCATTAATCACGTAACGTTTTTGAGAACATTTTAGACTTTGTGATATATCGTGATTTTTTTCTTCCATCCCTTCTCTCTTCTCTGGGCCTCACGTGATTAATGGACATCCTCTAACTGCGAGTGAAAGTCCCATCAAATTTGATTCAGCTGTGTGAGAGATTCGTCGTAGGAAACAGACTGACAGACAAAAGATAAAAAAATGGATTTTTTAATGAAAAGTACAAAATAATGTTCGACGTGAACCCTTAAATTGACATAACTTTTTTATTTGTGAAATGAAATAAACACTAAATGTTAAGTGAAGCTTACTGCAATATATTAATGAAAACCACACCTAAATCGGATAAGCCGTTTCTGAGCGAACACAAACGCACATAAAAATACGCGAGAGATTAGTTGTAGGAAACAGACTGACAGATAAAAAATTAAAAAATGGTTTTTTGATGTAAGTACCGTATATACTTTCAGCATTTAGTGAAAATCACAAAATAATGTTTGACATGACCCCTTAAATTGACATATCTTTTTTAGCGAGCACAAACACAGATAAACTGACAAATAGACAAAAATTCTGTCTGTTTTGGGTTCTATTACGTTGGTAAAGTCCCTCAATAATATATTTTTTTTTCATATATCTTCCATGTACAGACAGCGACCCGTTAGAATTTTATTATATGTATAGATTTTTAAATATCTAAAATAGAAGTAAGCCTAAATCACTCCTTATAACATTTGATAACTGCGAGTAAGAGTACCATCAAAATCGGTTCAGCCGTTTCAGAGATTAGTCGAAACAAACAGATAGACAGACAGACTGTGAGACAAAAAATTAAAAAATGTATTTTTTGATGTATGTAAGTACTGTATATACTTTCATGCATTTAGTGAAAAGCACAAAATAATGTTCGACGTGACCCCTTAAATTGACATATATTTTTTAACGGGCATAAACGCAGATACAAACAGACAAACAGATAAGAATTCTAAAAATCATTGTTTTGGGTTCTATTGCGTTGGTAAAGGCCCCTAATAATATTTTTTTCATATTTCTTCCATGTACAGACAGCGACCCGTTAGAATTTTATTATATGTATAGATCAAAAAATATCTAAAATAGAAGTAAACCTAACTGCCTAAGTCACTCCTTATAACATTTGATAACTGCTCACAGTTAAAGTAAAAGTACCATCAAAATCGGTTCAGTCGTTTCAGAGATTGGTCGGAACAAACAGATAGGCGGACAGACCGACGGACAAAAAATTTAAAAATGTATTTTTTGATGTAAGTACTGTATTTACTTTCATGCATTTAGTGAAAAGCGCAAAAAAATGTTCGACGTGATTCCTTAAATTGACATTACTTTTTTATTTATGAACCGATTGACATGAAACAAACACTAAATGTTAAGTGAAGCTAACTACAATATATTAGTGAAAACCGCATCTAAATCGGATAAGCCGTTTCTGAGATTAGCGTGCACAAACGCACAGATAAACAGACAAACAGACAAACAGACAAACAGACAAACAGACAAACAGATAAGAATTCTAAAAATCATGGTTTTGGGTTCTATTGCGTTAGTAAAAGCCCCCAGTAATATTTTTTTTCATATATCTTCCATGTACAGACATCGACCCTCTAGAATTTTATTATTAGTATAGATATAGATATATCTGTCTGCAGAAGTGTATATCCATCTTTTCTTTTCTTTTTACTGTATAATAAGTTTTTCAAATATATGAATTTTATGTTCAAATAAGAACATATTCAGATGACTTCAAAAATTTTTCAGTAATGTTAAATACGTGATGCATTATTAGAATACGTCGATATCTCTAAATTTGACATTTTGTGGGTTGACACATTATTGCTTATCAGCATCAATTTATTGTATCTTTTTTAAAATATCCATATCCGAAGGACAACAAGGAGACTCTGTTATTAAGCCTCCATTCTCTGTCTGTCCCTCTGTCTGACCGTTTATACCTCTGTCTGTTTGTCTCCTACGTAAAAAGAGGGGTTTTATAAATTTGACCTTAATGTGTGTCTATGTGTCTATCTGTGGCACCGTAGCTCCTAAAAGGGGGAACCGATTTGGATGCGGTTTTTTAATTTAACTCTTTCAAGTGGTTTTCTAATGATTGTTTTTCGAGATGTTCCAAAATCCATCCAGCTATTTTAAAATCATGAGCTCTTTTTTCTACTTCTTAAAGGTTTTTGTGTCGGGGTGTTTTTTTTTTTTAATTTTATACCGAACCGTAATAGGTAGTTAAAAGAAAAATATTTTTAATACTTAAATTCTGAATCGCTATTTAAATTCTCTACGTATTCATTGTTAGCTGCCCTTCGTTTCACTCGTGTTTATGGTTACTATTTTTCTCATATGAAGCATAGCGTGATGTAATATAGCCTATATCCGTCCTCAATAATGCAAGAAGAATATTTCAAATTGGTCTAGTTGTTGTCCAGCCTATCCAACGCAAATAAACGAAAAATCACACGTCGATTTTTTTTTATATTAGTATAGATTTGAACTTCAACTCCAAATGTTATTATTATATAGTACTACAAGCATTTGCTCGCGGCTTTGTCGCATAAATGGAGAGTGATATACTTATTAATTTTGTTATAATGGACGGTCGTCTTACTGTCACCTCCTGCAAGTTAATTGGACGCTGATAAGCAATACTGTGTCGAGCTAAGCGGATTTCATTTTGCGAATATGGCGTCTAAAGATGTCAAACCTATTCGGAATCAATTTGTTTGAAGAAGTATATATCCATCTTTTCTTTTCTATTTTGATGTAATTTTATAATGAATTAAAAGCAGATTCGTATCATGAAAAGTTTTATCTAATAATAAGTTTTTCAAATAATTAAGATTATTGTATGCCTTTGAAATTCGAAACAATTAATTAAAAAACTTTCTCCGTACTTATTTAGTTTATATGACATTTTTTTTATTTTGAATAATCTTAAATAGGTGATGCGGTATCAAAATACATCAATATCTCCGAATTTGACTTGTGGGTTGACACATTGCTTATCAGCATTTATGTATTAGATTTTGAAAATTCTTATTTCGAAATAAAACACGCGATTCATTAAAGAAAACGATCCTCAAATCAACTAAATTTATATCCTATATCGAAACAGTTAAAGTTCAATTTTGCAATATCCGCCTCTAGTTAAATAATATATAATAATATACGACTAGGAATTTTCAACCTTATCGTGAAACAATAGAGTCGAATTTCCCTTAATCTAAATAATATGTTTTAAGTCATTTCGTAATTACTTGAAGGTATGTTTTGGAAAGTTAAAGCGAAAGTAGAGGCTGCTTGTAGTGTGGCTGCGCCTCTTTGATACTTATCGTGAATTATAATTTTATTTGTCTTATCCTTTGCGTGTTATTAAATTGAGATAAAAGATTTATAATTATGGTTATTATATTAATTGCTCTTTATATTTTTAATAAATGTTTGGTTTATATCGCTACTGGTCAAAAATTGACGCCAGTTGAGTCGTTTTTAAAGAATCGCTGCTTTTGAAATCGCCAATATATGTTTCGAAACGTGCAGTTTTATTCGTGATAATTTATTTTATATACACATCTGTCAATCCGAAAAGAAACCTGTCTTTTTATGTATTCGTCTGTTTCTCCGTTTGTTACGAATTTTAATGGATTTTTTGACATTGAAGAAAACTATTATTCTAAGCTACTTTGTGTTACGAAACATGAAGGGGGTGAAATAATGGATGACAGTTATTACACCCCGAAGTTGTCATGTCGTTAAATGCAAAGAAATTAATTTGAGAAACGCATGTAAAGATTAAAATACTAGGCTTTTAAAAATTTTATATACTATCTTCTGGTATAACTTGGTTCCTTAAATATAATACTATGTAAATGTTATAACAATAATACATTTTTTATTTATAATAATTATATTTGTTTGATATTACTTAATCATATGAATTGGTACTTATACTTGTATTTCTTAATTGAATTTCATTTTAATAAATTATTCGTAAAGAATAGTTAATTTAAATAATTTCAATGTTTATCAACGCTCAAGACTATTGGATCGCGTATTGAAATTATATTTTAATTCGTAGAATGCTAGAGACCTAATGTCAGCAGCACGATCCGAAGAATGGTTTTTGTTTAATTAATAATTATATTTTAGCATAAAAGGTATATAAGAAAAATAGTTTTTTTTGTTAATAAACAAAAAATATTTTTTTAATAAATGTGCATAATAAAATGAGAGATATAATAATAAATATGTATTTTAGGGTAACGTATGTCTAATAATTATTTAATAAATTTAAAATGTTTTAATAATTCTAAAATTACCATTATAATCTAAAATGTAAAAAAAGATTTAAGAGGTTTGAATCCGTATATAAAATAAGTTTATAAAAACAAAGCAAAGCATAAAATCTAGAAGCCATAACAAGCAATGAAAATTAAAAAAAAACAACTATTATAAAAAATCACGCTCTCAATTAAACTTTTACTGCTCTTCATTAAAAAAAGCTAATCAATGAAACGCCAGTGTAACAGTCTATAATTATATTACGAAATATTCTGACATCATAAATTACTATTCAACGCGCGTTGAATTAACATAAATAAATGTTTGTTTTAGCTACGTAACTCAGAGAAAATGTTATACCAACGAAAGTGAAAAAGGCGCGTGACGTTCGCGCCAAACGCTTACTTCCGAATTCTGACTTCCCGCGCATAGACGTCTTGCGCAGATAAAATAAAGACGCAAATAAAAAAAAAATACAAATTAAAAAAAATCACTAAAAGTGATTTCATCTTTAAACACAAATCTAAATAAAAAATAAAAACACAATAAAAGTGATATTTAACATAAAATAAAATATAACGAAAGAAATATTTAAAAAATAGTGTTACAAATTAAAAAAAACTAAGTGCAACCAAAGAGTCTTTATAACATGTGCCAAAAGTGTTGACAGTGATGTGCTTATCAAATATGGCGGGAACACAGAATTTCAAAATTCGAAGACGTTTAGTTTTTATTTTTTTATTCGCACTCGATGTGATTAATTGTTCCGATATAGGGAATGACGTTTTGACTTTACAAGATAATTTGGCGTTGAGTGACGAAGTGTCGGATCGACGGAGGCCTATTAACGGGCAGGAGAAGGACATTTTGTTATTAGACGCGCTGGGCAGAAGGAAGGGTTCATATCAGAGTTCGTATAGTAGTTCGCAGGAAGATGATTCTATTATGGATTTATTAGGAAAAAGTGAGTATTAAATATGTTATTAACTCGAAATGTGTAGTTTTGGGACAGTTAATATTATTTTGAGATTCTAAGTAAATGCTCTGTGCAATACTGATATATATTTTTATTAAAAAAAAAAACATTTTTATATACTTAATGTATGACGTTTATATCTGTAAGAAAATCTGCTACTTTTTTGTATTGCTATTGATTTATTAAAGACATTTCAATTTCGATTTTTTACTTGTTATAGTTTTATGTTTAAAAAAATTGTAGTAATAATATCACTATCATAGTATTTGATTTTAAAATTATGCGATATTCAAGCTATTTCAAAAATAATTCATTAAAATCGTTACATACAATAATTAAAAATAATGACGGAATTATGAAGTAATAAACATTAAAAAATATAAACATATATAAGCTATGAATCGGAAAACAATTTTTTTGAAGTCAGCTGAAGAAGAAACAGTCAAAGATACCGTTTTACAAATATTTATTTACAAATAAGTTAAAATAAACGTTTTGTAAATAAAACTTTTCATAGAGAAAGCAGCATAGTATCAATAAAAAGCGCATAATGCATTATTTCTAGTAGTTTAATGTGCCAGCATTGTATTCTAATAAACATTATAATGCAACACGCGCCAGGTCGCAGTCAGGCCCGCGCCGTCCATACGTGCAGAGTCGTGCGACGCACGACGGCGCCGAGGCAAAAAGTCGCCGGACCTATACGTAAAATTTTCAAATTCTTACTATTTACATTGGATTTCGTATTAAAAACTTTGCGGAATAGACTTGTTGATTGGACTAAACCATTTTTTCCTAATATCGCCACTACAAAAAAGGCGCATGTAAGACAGTTGCACGACGGCGCCGATTAAGCTTGGCGCGGGTCTGATCGCAGTGCAATGATCGAATGTTGGACTAATAGTTTAGGGATAGTAGTGACTCGTATGAATGTAGTTAGTTTGATTTTTGATCGTAATAATTTTTTCTCTATATGTAGCGAACCGCCCAGACTTTACACGGGTGCAATGTAGTTTTTACAAGACATTTCAAATCTTTCATTCTCCGCTTTTCTGTTCTATAATATGTATGTATTATATATTCAATTTTTTACTTGTATTATTTAGCAAACAAACATGGCGTATTTCTAGCCACATATAACAGTTAGATAAGAAATTATCGACTGAATTATTGAACTGAACCGTTTTTTACAATAAAAAATTATAATGAAAAAAAAAATTGTTTGTAAAATCCTGATTTTCATTGGGGTATTGTTACCAAAATAAAGATAAGTACAAAAAAATTACTATACATGAATACCTTCCCTTTTAATTACTCTGTTTATTGATGTAACACCGTTAAATTCCGTTGCGTAGTTTAAAAGATGCGACTTTGTTTTATACCATCTAAAAATTGTACTAATACTAGCGGCTCACTCCGGTTTCGTATGGGTGCAGTTTCATAGATAATATAAAATTGAAAATTAAAAAAAAAACGATAATTTATTTATTGAGAGTATTTCAACAGCCCTAACATGATACTCTGAAAATTGATAGAAAATTGTAGCATCAGGTCAAGGTTACGTGCTCAGATCATTTCAAAATCTAGACAAGAGCTGATGACCTTGAAAAGAGATATTCTTAAATTTAAATTTTAATTTATTTAATTAAATATAGCTGAGAACTATCCCTATTAGGTGCATTAGCTTTTAAACAAAAATCACATCAAAATTAGTCCATTCTTTACAGTTACGATGCGACCGACAGATTTTATGTTCGGGGTTAAAAAATACTATCCAAAATTTTCAAGTTTCCGAAAAACTTTCAAATAATACTTCGCACCATTAATTTACCAAAAAGTTACGTAATAATTTTAAGCTGTTATTTTTTATTTAAAACATTTATTTTGTGATATTTATTAATTTTTGTAATTAGATCGAAAATTATTTTCAAAATGGCGTGTCGAATTATTTATTTTGATCCAGTATTAAGGGAGTTTTTTCATACTGACAAAAATAATTTTAAAAAATAATAAGTATATGTTATAGATATATATTTCATCCCTTAACGTTAAAAATAAATATGTATTAAGTAAGTCTAAAACTTGTTGGTAACATTTTACAAATCAACAATTCGCCCGTAGTTTAAACAAATATTTTTAACCGACTTCAAAATACGAGGAGGTTCGTTCTTTGTATATTTTTAATTTTAATATTATAAAGTGTAATAAAGATTTCAAGACGATTTATTATTTTTTCAAGTTTTATCATTTTCTCATTAATAATAAAATCGCCGATGATTTTCTCTTCGAATACATTAACATAATCAAATATATTTTATAAAATATTCAACGAATAAACGAAAATATATATTAATAAGCACTGTAATCAATTTTAGTAGTGTATTTCTTTAAGAAATTCTAGAAATTTCATAAAAAATCTCATCCCGTACTATACCTCCTTCAAATTTGTTTTGCGGTTCAATGTACTTCAACACTTTATATCAAAAGTTATCAAAATTAACTTAGCAATTTAGATGTGAAAAGGTAACCAATAGACAGACAAACAGATAAAGTTAAATTCACATTAAAATATTAGTAAGGATCTAAGTTTATCCGGTATACCTATCGACTAAGAAGTATGTATAAGAAGTGTGTAGTATTATGCCATACCTAGATGACCCGGTGAACTTCGTATCACCAACATATTTATATTTAAAATCTGGTTAAAACTAAATGCAACTGTTTTCTCTACATTAAATGCAACATACTATTTTTCTGAAATAAAACAATTTATATTGGAAAATTTAATTATTAGTATTCTTCTTTACTATAACATTTTAATAAACTAAAGTAAATTAATACAAAAAATAAATAAAAAAGTTTATTTTTTTACAAAAGATTGTAGACCTCATCTAAGCCACTGCATCTGGGTAAAGTTCCCAAAATACTGGCAGCATTACCCCGTTGAATGGCCAAGCTCTTGGATCCCCAGTTGACTCTTCTTTACTTACTCGTATTATTTATATTTCTCACCATTTAAACCTTTTCTGAACTTATATAAATATTTCATGACCAAAATTAGCCAAATCGGTTCAACCAGTCGGAGGCAAAAGAACAGCGTTTCATTTATATATGGACGCTGATAAGCAATACTGACTCAAGCCACACACTTCTTTTTGAGAAAATGGCGTATAAAGTTAGTCAAACCTATTCTTAATAAATATGTTTGAAGACGTATATATCAATCGTTTCAGTTATTTTGTGATAACAGGTATAATAAATTAAAAGCAGATTGATATATTAAATGTATTATCCAATAAAAAGTTTAGCAAATATCTGGAATTATTGTATAAATTGCAGAATATGGAACGCACTTGAAATTCGAAACATTAAATTAAGAAACATTTCCGTACTTAGTTTATATGACTTGATTTTTAATAATGTTAAATAGGTGACGCAGTATCGAAATACATCAATGTCTCCGAATTTGACTCTATGTGGGTTGACATATTATTGCTTATCAGCATCCAAATATATTCATAATTACAACTCAACTAGAAACTAACTGTCATACTACAAAAGACGCATTAAAACCATGTTGAACACGTGTCTAGCTAAACAGTGTTTAAGATTTAAACATTGCTTAAAATATTATCTAAATTGCTTAACAGCGAATAAACTCATAAAAAACTTATTGATAAAATGTTATACGTTACATTTGACAACAAAAATAGGTTTTAAACATCTAATCAACTCACTTAAACGTCTATTAAACTCACTTAAAAATCTATGTCTAAAGCATGTTTAACTCAAAACTGTCTTAGACGCGCGTTTAACGTCTGTTTAAATCTGTCGTAAGGCAGTATAACCACAGTGAACTGGTAACAATTACCAAGGTCACCTTACAAAAGCTGTCGGTGTCAAAAATAAAGTACAGAAAATTATTTAACGTGTAAAGCAATAACAGACAATTTACGTAAACCTATATGAAAGCCAGAGAGCGGAACTTATAAGATTAATTCTCGCCTCATAATCTTCATTTCATAATTCACAAATCACGATCGATGATGAATGTAACAAATTGCATAAAATTGATTAAATAACATCTTCTGATATCACAACATTATGCAGGAAATAATTTGTACTTCAAATCGACTTTCACTATGTAATAATATCATTATAAATAGAAAGCTTTGACATTTTGATCTTTACTTTCAGATCGAGAATTACACATATTTGCCTTAGCATTTTACTGGTCTGTATTCAGCACATGGAAAACGATTAATACTATTAAGATTAAATAAGGACTAATTGGTTTATGTGTACGTTAAGGGTTATACTATGCGATGACGTCAGAGCCTTACTTTTTGACATTCACAGCTTTCAATTCAATTCTTTGGTTAATGACTTTTAGTTGTTCCAATTAGACACATGTTCTTTCGTCACGTGGAATGAAAAAAAAACATAAAATTTTCGTAACCACTTACTACGTTTCTGTTACTAGGTTACTGAATTGTTTTATATCAATTACGAGAGTAAAACTTACAAACGTACGTACGTAACGTACATGAAAAACTGCTTCTATCTGTAGACATTCGCAAATGAGTATAGTCTACTTTTCTTTACATGTCTTATTTCATTAAAATATAGCGTATTTCTTGCCACACCTAAGAGTTACATAAGAAATTATCGATGATTGAACTGATAATTTTTTCTTATGCAAAATTATAATAAAAAAAAATAAAAAACAATTTTTAACGGTCACTGGTAGTCGGTAGACTGCCGTGACCACGGACGCTGTAATGTGCTCGAAACGTCGGTATGATAAAAATAGTTAACACACTCTATTTAAATCCGTTTAAAATATTTTTCTTTCAATGAGTAATAATCACGAAAATCTAAGACAACGATATGAAAAAAAGTGATTTTCGTTCGGAGTAATGATACCAAATTAAGACAAGTTAAAAAAAATACACTATACGTTTTTTTGATAATTAAGTGTAATTAGAACGCGTAGATTCGCGTATTTCCCGATCTCTTAGACAGTTCTCATTAGTATTGCGTTAGATTCTTCTAAGTAATTACTTCTGTGATACAGTTCTATGTTAAAGGATAAGCGAGCCTTTGTTCTTGTTAGCACGTGACTTATAAAATTAAGGACTAAAACTTAACTAAACTAAACTTAGGTAAACTTTATTTAAAAGTCATGGTGAATCAGAGTAAATAGACTACTAATGCTAATTTTGCTAATCGACGTTTTACGTAAATTAACCCTTAACAAATTTATTTTTCTCAAAAAATATTACTACATTCTATGATATTTCATAACTATTGATAAGTTACGTTTATAGTAATTGACGTTGAAAATCTGTATACATTTCCAACTATGTGAACTGGACTTTTAACTGATACCTAGTTCCTATGAAGTCTAAATTTCAACCAAATATTAAATCAAATTATTGTTTTTAAAAGGCCCTTTGGGCATTTTTCATTACACAGTGTATTGTATTGGTAGTGTCACCGACGATATGTCAAAATTTATTTATGTTAAGTAATCATTTTACAAATATCGGCTATATATTTATTAGTTACCTTGTTAAATTTCAGCTAGTTTATTTTTATCAGTAATGAAATTTAACATTTTATTCAAAGAATTTATTGCGAAAGCTAGTTACGCGGTTTTGCACTATCCTCGACGATGTCTTTAGTAATAAAATATCATTGGTTGTATTAATAAACTTAACAGAAGGTACACTCAACTTAAACGTTAAATATTTATGAGGTTAAAGATTTATTGATCATTGACGTCACGGTATAATACTTACATAAACAACATAATTCACGCAACGATAGATCAATATGGCGGTGAATGGCCGCTATAGATCAATTTCTCTGCGCACGCGCACTTTTACTCTCATTGATCTTGTGTTGTTTGTAAACACGCGAACGTTGTTTTGTTATATATTTTTAATTACCATAAATAATTTATGTTTTTTTAACGAAATATCGAGATAATATACAATGAGATTATAAAACTGGACGCTGGTAAGTATTCTGAGGAAATTAGTTTGAAGACGTATATATCCATCTTCTCTTTCTATTTTAATAAAAGATATAATAAATGAATAGCAGATTGGTATAATAAAAAAATTTAAATATATTACATAATTGCAAAATATTGAGCATACGACAATATTCGAAACATTAATTAAAAAAAATCCATGCTTAATTAGTTTAGATAACTTGAAATTTGAATAATGCTAAAAAGAGGACGCATAGTAAGAATACATCTATGTCTCCGAATTATTAAAAAAATATTTTTGTATTGTATTGCTTTTCAGCGTCTAACTATAAATATTGTTATAAACTCATTGATTTCGGCACGCCGAATGCCGACCCCTTTGGACGGCGTTACCTAGCAACCATCTAGCTACTGAGTATGATGGGATGAAAAAGCCTTGACTTGACTTGAACTTTAATTTTTTAGAATATAAAAACACTTAGAAACTATATAAATCTGAAATGACATGAGCTTGATGCAATGTACAACTCACACCATCTCTACGTAAAATTATGAACTAAATGTAACTTAACATAGCTTGTCATATTATATTTCTATGCGTCGTAATCATATATAACTATAATATAAGTATTTATATAAGAACATGTATATAATTGATTTAATTATATTTGTATTTTGGGTTAAGGATTAATAATAAAATTCACATAATTTTAAGGTATTTTCCAAATTTAATTAAGGTTTGATTCTCGACACCACCGAACGAACTCCATCGTGATTTCTCTACTCCACGTAACTGGCGAAATAATATGTGCACAATTGCCACAATTAAAAGCCACAAATCAAATAATTGAATTGAACACATAACTAACTATAACAATATTTCAATTTAAGCGTTTATTTGCTAAAATTACTCATTCTTTGTTCCAGTGATACCCCAAACGTGTCGCTACAGAGGGGCAAGGTACCCTTGCGGCTTAAGCATATCCTGCGTGTTGGGGGGTGGGAAACCCATGGATCTATGCTCTGGGGGTATGATCTGGGCGTGCTGTGTGGACAAGGACACAACTGAACGACCGAGTGAGATAGCACCAGTTGTCCACAACGCGAGTAAGTAATTTTGACTTTAAAAACTTTGGGTATATTAGACTGTGACTATAACATTATGGGTGTGTTCCCAATAGTATTACATAAATTTACATACGTTATATGGATTTTGGCACTTGGAATGCTCCACTTTGGACGACGTTGCTTAGCAACCAGCGATTGAGTATTACAGGCGAGATTATCTTTTGGGCTAATAAGTTCAGTGACAAGCTTGTCAAAGTTGTAATTTCTACGTCAAATAGTTCAAACCTAACTTATTTATAGTTGTAAAATATGAGTTGTCTGTTCCGAAGTACAATTCAATATACTGGCTAGAGTTAATGACATTTCGAATTAATATATCGCTGGTTTGCAAGAATATCGTAGTAACTCAAAATTCTAACAAATAGTACTAAGTATGCTAAAAGACCATAAATCTTTGATGTTTTATCCTGAAAAGAGTTGCGATGATGAATTCTCTTTAAATCAATAAAGTTATAACATCAACGGATCGTTTAAATTTTGCAGCTATGCACCAACACGTTCATAAAGAAATTTAAAAACCCCATTCCCTAAAATTCATCATTTTTTGTTGCATCGATATTCTTGAAAAGCAGCGATATGTCAACTAGTTGGATGAATTATATCATCGGGGTGTTGTAGCTTCCATAACCAAGAACAGGACTAAATCTAGTGCGTGGAAGTGTAATGGCGGCTATTTTTTTTTAACGTACAAGCAAAGGCAGCAGATAGGGTTTAAAGAATAAAAAGAAAATTGTAAAATTGACAATTTTAATAAAAATTAAATTTAACCTTTATCTACTAATTTTGTTTTTTGTCCGAGTATATTTTTATATCAATGCCTACTATTATGTAACATAACATAATCTGTGAACATTTCATATTGATAAAGAAGCTTAGCGCATTCGCCATACATACGTTTTTATCTATGGAAGCATCGCCTCTTCTTATGTAGTATTGTTTACTCTTTGAGTGTGGTTAAGGCTGCTGGATTGTTTTTCGGAACATATATTATACACTCAATAACGTCCGGAGTGACAACGTATTAAAACACTCGACGAGTTTGAACCTGTCTTGAGAGCGAGCGAGTGCGCTTTCTAGCTGTACTAAGGACACTTATGTTCAGCACCTGCTACGTGCTGTGTCTGTATACACAGAATATCTGAGTGACAACACTTTAATCGTGACTATCAGTGTTCTAAATAGATTTTTGGTAGGATTACATTTTGGGACTGGATTAAGGGTAGGGATGACACGAGGCTTATACAAAGGAATACCACAATATGCTTTTGGAAAAAATGTCGCAAACATAAAGTTGCTTTTTGGGACCAAACTTAGGGCTAGGCTGTCATAATAAGTCGCTTTTCGGCGCTAAAATGCTTATTTCAAAACATATCAATGCAATATTGTATATCGCATCCGAACGCTACGGGCTTCTAAAATCATACAGTTAAAAAAAACGCTTGCAAGTCAGTTACGAAGTGCGGTCTCTTTATGTCTGCTATTTACTATTACATAACTTCATGTTATGATGCAAGAAATCGTCCATAGGCACCCAGACTATAAGTGCACTGAAAACTCTCTTCCCTAAATAAATCTGCGACGTGGATAAATAATACGATAATTTATTTACGCTATACATACATTTTTTTAAATAACAAAATTATTTTTATCCTCAAAAAATATTTTTTGTTTGGTAAGTGAAAAGGGTAAAAACACTAATTACCGACAATTCAGTTTTGCGGAAATTAATACAATTTTTTTTACAATATTTGTGATAACACTTTCATATTGAAAATATTAACACCATCGTTCTAATAACTCATTAAAACTGTGTCTTAATACTTAATAACTATAAATGTATTACAAAAACAAAAGCACAACTATTTCAATAGTTTCTACTACAATATTGTGTTGGAATCAGAACCCAGATGTGTCGGGAGTGAAAACAGAGAAAATACAAACACAAAAACTCAGATCATGGCAAATACATAAATACCTTTACAAATTATTGCCTTAAACTGATATTGAAAAGGTATTAATTATAAACCATTTTCCAAATAATTGTATAAGATTCATTTACCCATGTGGATGGATATTGATAATCTCCTTACATTGTAATTATTATTTACCATCTTTAAAATATATGCGATATATAAAACCCATTTGTATGTGTAAAAAGGATTGAAATTTATTTAAAATCATATATTATTTAAGATGTGTTTATAAGTACGTTTTTGCTATCAATTTACCGCGTCATTCCATGATGCGCAACGATTCGAAAAGTAGAATGTCTTTAAACAATTACTTGCAATTATTTTTCGACTACCAGTCTTTGACTGAAATAATTTCAAAACTGACCTAGATTTCTGTGCACATCGAAATAAATGGCAAAGTTTTATCATGAGACATTGAATTATGAAACTGTGTTATGTAGGAACACAATAGACTCTCTCTCCATGTGCAACACGGGTAAGCTACAAGCGTTGAGCGATTTTATACAAAAGATACTATGATAATTAAAATTACCAACCAATACATTTACCTGGTTCGCAATACTATAAAAAAAATTTAACTTGAAATGGACTCGCGTAGCTCGATTAATACTATTTAATTAACTAAGAACATTTTTTTTTATTTTAATAATTGACGTATTTATCGAACTGTCAGTCTTTAATGAAGCCTGTATTCTTCATAATGTTTTCATTGCTTATCACTATCCGTAATATATAAGCCTGTTTATCAGAAAAATAATTACTAAAACTGCTTCACAATTGAGAGGTTTTCCACGAATTGAATATGAGATATATTTTTTAAAGTCAGTCAAAAAAAAAACACAAAATATAAAATTTGTGATAAAAAGAACTTGTTCTAATTACAAACACTTGTAATAATATGCCCTTTATTGTTTTAAAACATAATCTGGTGTATTTAATTTACTTAAACATATTTTTAGGTCATTATACAATGCTGACCTTTAAAATAGAACTAATTATTGAACACTTGTTATAACATAGTGTCTTAGTAAATATAATATTATAGTATTTATAATAATTTATCCTTTTATAAATACATTACACTTTTCATTATAACTAAATTGAATTTTCTTGACGTTATATTAAGGGCCAGAGCTAAAAGCTGACTCAGTAAAAAAAACATATTAATCCATTTTCTAAAAGTAAATGAAACTACGAGCGCCATTTTCAAAAAACAATACCGTTTGACGAATAAAACGAATCGATATCCACACAGGTATAGCGAGTTTTGTACACAACTAGCTGTCCCTTGTGGTTTCACTCGCGTTTATGATTACTACTTCGCTTCTATGTGACGTGGCGTGACCTAATATAACCTTCCTCATTAAACAGGCTATCCAACGCAAAAGGAATTATTCAAATCGGATCAGTAGTTTCAGAGATTACTCCCTGTATACAAAGTACCTTTTTATAATATTAGTATAAATTAGACATACTGACAGATGCGTTACAGATTGTCAGATGTTTCATAGGCGGGCATTAAAAAGTATTTTTTTTCTTAATCTCGCTATCACGAATAACTTGTACCCTATACCTAACAAGTTTACGCGCCGTTTGTTCGAACTTCACTACAATTAGTGAACGTATTATTTCCGGATCTGTATTTTAACGTTTTATTATCTCTTCAGGGCATTTCGTAATCTATTATGTTTATACTTTCTCGGCCGTTTATAAAAACGATTGTATTTTTATTACGTTACGAAAGATGTGACCCCGTTTTTTTTAATATTTGGGATTATGTAAATTAAAACCGGTTTTATACGTGTTTTAATGATTCTTCGTTTATTAAGAAGGTGAGAAAGTACCAAACCACTACTGGATAAAGGCTTCTTCTGTTATAGAGAGGGAGATATGGTACTTAATTCATTTTATAATTTTGAGTCAGTAAATAAATTTTCCAATTACCGCAAAATATTCTCTTTTATGGACGGTCATGGTTATTTAGAATTTAGCTAAATATTGTTTGACAAAATTGTAATTCGTGATCTTTGGTTATCCATTCATTATATTAATTCATTTTGGCATTAGTTTTATATATTTGAACATGAGTCTGTTACGTTCTGATTTTGGATTTTAAGAAAATTTTAACCATTATTCTTATATATTTCATATTTATTTAATAAGTCATCATCTATTAATATTTCAAAATATATAATGATTCAACTTAAATCTTAAATCAGAATTTAAAATATTATCATTGATTTTTGGAATATATTTTAGTACTTTTGATAAAACATAATATTTTGGAAAAATATTAAACTAAAAAGCAAAAATGTTATAGAGTTGTGAACTGATAATATTTCTATGAAATACTTCGATATCTCGATATTTTAGTAAAACAGATTTTAGCAAATATGTCGGCTTCAATCCTCGGTTTATTGAGAATTCAGTGTAAAGCGGTTTAAGCAATCCTTTCATATTTTAATTAACATTGCCCAAGTTCAGTTTACAAAATTTTCATGAATCATCTCAAAAATGTTTCCAACTCGATGACCTAGTTTCTTAATAATAATTAAAGATTAATGTCTATTGTACATTTATATGGGAACTTTTAGGATATTAAGGTCTTGGCATATCCTAAGCTTATTACAAAATTATTAAATCTGTTAATATTTAGAGATTGAATTAAAATAATAGCTACAAGTACAACGTCCATCGACAGTGTAGTTCAAAAACTACAAAATGATTCTACCTATAATTCAAAATTAAATGATTGCTTAACTAATTATCTACAAAAAAATAAAAGGCAAAAATCTATATTAACTAAGTAAAAGTACAAAATAATTCAATTACATGACATTAGAATATAATTATCCCATAAAGTTAATAGCTTCGTTACTTATAATCAACTTGATGTGATATTAAGTTAAGAAAAACAAAACACGAGAAAATAACGCGAATTAAAAAGAAATTACCCAATTTTCTGGTCATAGACGATACTATTAAGAGAAATCCGGTGAAAGTCAGTGTATCACGCCTAGTCGAGCGTTAACACAATGGTCTCGGACGACACTTGAAAAAAAAAGGTAATTGTATATCCGGACCGAGTTATCTAAGTTTGGAAAGTACGCTCCTAATACCCGTAATTACGCTGTGTTACAGAATTTGATTACCGTGAATAATCATTTGTAATCTCCGTCAAAAAAGGTGAAGGTTCCTATTTCGCCTCTTTCGCGTGTTACGATAACTTCGAACTGTGAAACGAACGATTCGTGTTTAATTGGTATATGTTTGAATTGTTTAATTAAAGACCATAATCTGGTGTAAGTTTTAAGGGCTAGTAGAAGTTACTTTTTTAAAGATGATCGTAAGTCAAACGTAATTAAAACAATCATTTATGGCGTACATATTTCCAGTTTGAAATCGTCATCATAACACAAAATATAACAGTTATTTAAAGACGTCAATTTCGGAAACTATTTTTATTTACCGTAAAAGACTATTTCCGATATAGTCAATTTTGTTCCGATAAATTAAATTTATAATTTCTATACATATACAATTCTAATAGCATTATACAGTGTAACACGTTACGTATAACTTAGGAAATAAACGAAAAAATAGGAAACATTAGAATGAAATGTAACAATTGCATAAAAATAACAGGTAACAATTACGCATAGATTTAGGAAGTATAATTAATGTTATAATCAGTTATGTGTAACATTTTAATAATATAAATAAAATTACTGCTTATAACAGGCCTAGAAAGTTATGAATTTTATTTGTAAGGTAAATGTTGATATTAATGACCCATTGAAAATCTGAAATTACCGTCATTCTCATTACCTTTTTGTTTATTTAAAAAAAACATTATTTTTATGGATAGTAAATATTAAGACCACATGCATCTGAAATTAGAGCAAAGCAATATAATTTTAAATTAAATTGAAAACAATTTAAATAATTGAATAGCAGTTTGGCAATAGTATTCCCTATGGAGTTTCATATTAAACGCGGTGCGGCACGGCCTGTTTCAGTTACCCTACAATCGTGTAAAGTCCCTTATGAATTCTCGTTGCCGCAAAACGCATTTGGTGTGAGATTTTCCATATAAATCGCAAGCAAAAGTCGTGAATATCGGTTACTACGTAATCGCATTAAATGCTCTTGTTTTTGGTCTTCTAAACTCACTAACGATACACAAGCTAAACATAACTCTATCATCTAATATCGTCACTTAAGTTCTAACACAGCGTAAATCAAAATAAGTTATGTTACGCTAATAAATTACATAATTTTACATACACTCCATTATTAATGACGATATGTAGTATATGACAATAATTACTATATACTGTAGAACCTAGTCAAACTAAATACATTTCAGTAAAACATAGTAAAACAAAAATTTCACAACAGGTGACCTAATAGAACTCATCGGTACATTCCCACATGAAACGTTCGATTACCAAACAAACACACAGTTTGAGGACCCGATCATCATCTACACGGACACAAACCGCCCGAAACCGCACTACAACCGCCCCAAACCGGTCAACGACCGCCCGGAACCGGATCCAACCGGTTTCCAGAAACCAGATTGGAACATACAAGACTACGATCAGAATCACTATTACCACGTTAAACCGTCATACCATGAAAGCACGACACGTTTACCGGATGGTTTCTACCCGGATAATTTAGGTTCAAATAAACCGGACGGTGATGATGGTTATGTACCGGTGCACACGAACGGTCATAAGCCACCGAGACCTAGCTACCCGGGTGAGATGCATTTTGTAAAATCGGGTTATATTCTTCTTTCTTTATTTGGTGATCAGAAAACTCAAGAACTCAATATGTATATCTGTGTATTATATGTATATAACATAAATGTTACATATCGTAAAATAATATAATAAATGTAATTAATGGCAGTATTGTCTTTACGCACTTGTGTGTGTGTGTGTGTATGTATGTATGTATGTGTATGTATTTTAATATTATAAAATAAAGGTGAGCTATTCACACACCTGCTTCCTTGAATATGAAAATAGTTAATTTCGTATTTAGCAAAAAAAAAACTTGAAAATATAAATCAATTTAATCTTCAATTTGGGTAATTTAGATAAAATGGATTAAAAATTTAGAAATACTTGTCTTTTTAGTAACAGCCTTAATGTAGTAATATTTAATCAATTTTTAAATAGTTCAAGTTCCATTTTACAATTAATTATTACGTTTTTTCTTAATTAAATAAAAAATGTAGTTCTTGAGTTTTCTTCAAAATGGCCGTTTGTATCTTGCTTTTTAATACCGCACAGCGTTTTCATGATCATCATGCACCCTTCTGTTTGTTTGTACAGCACTCGCTTTTACGACTTACACTTTGAAAGGAGACTCTTTATTTTAGACTTAATTTTAGGAGGGGTTACTACACATATTATGTCTTATAACTCTTTGTCACATTTGAGTGTAAAGGACAGACAAGTGAGTCTACAAAATATGTAAGCTTACCTACCTACCTTCCTCCATCCCTTTCCTTAGCTCCCTTTTTTACTCCTCCCTTTATCGTGGCATATCTCGCCTCCCTTTATCGTGGCTCCTCTGGCGCTACAAATATCCATGGGCAGCGATCACTTAACATCAGATGACAGATATTAATTGATACAGAGAAAACAATAGAATATCTTATGCTAGAAATACATTAATGTGTCCTAAATCTAATTGTAGAAAACTGGCGCTTTTTATTGAATTCAATTCTTTGGTTTATGGCTTTTAGTTGTGCTATTTAGACACATGTTATTTTGTCCTGTCGCTTTCAACATATGCAATATTCTGATATCTGATTTTTGTATTAAAATACCTCCTTTAACTGTAAATGTGTGACATATTTAGATAGCGTTAGTTTTCGACAATTAGCACATCGACAATATACAGTTAGTATAGTTAGAGATCACATTCCCATCGAGTGTCGTGACGAGATGTAATAAATTGACGCATCACGATATACCAAGCTTGTGTATTTCTATCCTTAGTCGAAACTTTTGTCAGCAAATTAGCATCTTATATAAATCAACAAAATGTATAAAACTTGCAATTCACATCTGCCTTTCTTGCCCGCTTTCCATTTCTAAACTAAATTGATTTTTCACACCATTCCAAAACATCCACAAAGGTTAATTGTTAAATATATCCAAATTCCACACAAAAAAAAACAGTGGGTAGAAAATAGTATATACGAAAGTGGAAATTTGGATAGGAGTAAGATAGACATGCAAAGATTTTAGAAAATGCAACCAAAGAAATAAAGGTAATTTTAAAATTCGCCTCAACTTTTTTTACTACAAATTGGTTTAACCATACAATAGCTAGATCGAGTGCAATCCTTTCCGGGATCGCCAATCTTGCTGTGAACTTAGTTAATAACGCTTTAAACTTAAAGGTAACTTAAAATAAAATAATCAGTAAAAACAACAATTTCCGAATTTATGATAATAGATAAAACTTGAGACACAATACTCGTCACTAACTTCTCAACATTTCACAATCAAAATCTAATTTATAAATATAATTTTCAGGCTGTGGTGAACATTACACTCGATCAAACAGGATAGTGGGTGGTCACTCAACGGGCTTCGGATCCCATCCATGGCAAGCCGCTCTCATCAAGTCAGGGTTCTTAAGCAAGAAGTTAGCGTGTGGTGGTGCCCTTATTTCCGACAGATGGGTGATCACAGCTGCTCATTGTGTTGCCACGTGAGTTTAATTTTTGTAATAATTTTAGTGATAATTGTGTGCACTATTATGCGATTGTGAGACGTGAGTCAGACGATTTATATTTTTCGTTTGCAAATTATACTTCTATTAAGAAATATAACGCTGATAGTTTAAAAATTACTAGCACTGCAGCTCGTTAAGAAAAATGATACAAACCTTAATCCACGATTCTAATCAGTAGATATTCTCACGTAAATTTTTACGTCGAGAACAAAATAGACTTAATCCTTTAATGCATGATTTTTTTATTTGATCAAAATAAATATTAAAATACAATTTATACAAACAGAGTAACGATGAAGTAGTAAGAAACTCAATATGTAATTACAGCTCATGTAAAATAGAACCAAATTAGACGTTTAATCAAATTTTTAGTTCATAGTAGGCTTTGAAATAAACGTTTCAATTTTTCCACACCATGCAAATAAGGATTAAGACAAAAAACCACTTGAAAAGTGAATGTAGCTAATTTATTTGATTAAGTTAGTTAAGGTCCATCTGCAATGTCTTGCTCCTCTAAATTATATACTTTTTTTTACTAAAGTTGTCTGGTAGAAAAATGCTGTAGCGTTTAGCTCGCATCTTGTTAATGTTAAATATTTATTATTAGACAATAAACAATTTTAATAATAATAATAATCTCCAATTTTGCTGTCACCATAAAACTTAGCGCCATTAACATATTTTTACTGGTAAAAATATCTAAATCCACCACGCTTTTTTTGATATGGAGATTGGAGAGGCTTACTATTATATCTAACTACCATAATACATGTGACGATCTATACTATTTCTAATTACCATATATTCCCAAACATTTCATCCAGCACACCAAACTCCCAACTCCGCGTGCGTCTCGGGGAGTGGGACGTGCGGGACGCGGGGGAGCGATACTCCCACGAGGAGTACGCGGTCCAGCGGAAGGAGGTCCATCCTTCTTACGAACCATCCGACTTCAGGAATGACGTGGCTTTGGTCCAATTGGACAAAGGAGTTGTTTTCAAACAACATATATTACCTGTGAGTATTATGTAATATTTTTGGACGCTGATAAGCAACAATGTTTTAAACTACACGGACTTGATTTTGTAAAAAATAGCGTCTAAAGATATCATACCTATTCTTAATAAATTGGATTTAAGACGTATCCATTTTTCTTTACTATTTCGATAAAAGTTACGATGAATTAAAGGCAGATTATTATAATCAAAAATTTTATCTAATAATAAGTTATTCAAACATCTGACATAATTGCTTATAGCAAAATATGGAACAATATTCGAAACATTTAATAAGGAAATTTTTTCCGTACCTATTTAGTTCAGACGACGTGAAAAATGGTTGAATAATGTTAAATACGTGTATCATTACCGGAATACGTCAATATCTCCGAATGTGACATTTTGTGGGTTGACACATTATTGCTTATCAGCATCCATATCGCCTCGCTGTCTCTCCGTTGACAACATCAACATCTTGATATCTTTTCTTTTATTTTTTGAAAAGCGGTATAATGAATTAAAATCAGACTATATTATCTAATAAAAAGTTTTTCTAATATTTGACATTATTGTATAAATTACAAAATATGGACCTCACTTGAATTTCAAAACATTATTTTAAGAAACTTTTTACCGTACTTATTTAGTTTATATGACTTAATTTTGTTAATCACGTTACTCAAAATCTCCGAATTTGACTTTGTGGGTTGACACATTATTGCTTATCAGCGTCCAACTATTGCTGCCATGTTTGCTACTTTACTTACCCTCTTTTACATGGAGGCCTAGTAACTAAGATATCTATTACTATAGATACAATAATATCTTCTATTAGAAAAACTTGTATATAAAGAGATTTAACTGAATAAATTATTAAACTTTTGTACAATTAACATAAAAATTATCACCTACTTATATATCCGGGATATATAATATATTAGTTCCAATAACAATACTTAAATATGAATTCATACGTTCCAGGTATGTCTACCTCAAAAGCAAATGAAGTTAGCGGGTAAGATGGCGACGGTGGCGGGGTGGGGGCGAACGCGACACGGCCAGAGCACTGTTCCTTCAGTGTTACAGGTAATTGTTACGGAAATATCCATTTCATATAGTTTGGTAGTTGGACCTTTGACAGATGATATTAAATAAGAAGTAATTAATGGATAAAAATCTAGAACCCGACTCCGTAAATTCACAACACAATGTATATAAAAGTATACACGGTACTTACATTACAGAACACATTTTTTTTTAATTCTTGTTTGTCTGTCTGTTTATTCCGATCAATCTCTGGAACGGCTGGACAGATTTTGACGGGACTTGTACTCACATATAGCTAATGTTATAAGAAGTAACATATAGACTATGTTACTCTCTTTTGTTAGAAAAAAAAAAATAATTTAAAAACATTGAAAAAAAAGATAGAAGGTAAACATTATATAAATATAATTTTTCAGAAAGAACAGCTAGTACATATCGTCGGTGATATTTCAAAACCGCGTATCTAACTTTTCCTATAAAGTTTAAATTTGAATCAAATACAAAATCACATTATTGATAAAAATAAGGCTTATGGGCATTTTCTATTGCGCAAAAATGGTCCTTATTGTGAAAGCTAGTTACGCGGTTTTACACTATCACCGACGATATATTATATATACATATATGTTGCCCTATCAAGAAGACAGCTTGATCGATTTAGTTAATTATTGTTTTGTTTGGTCCCTAAAAATTTTTTATCAAAATCAGTTTGATGTTAAACAAAATTACTTATTTTCCTTTTGAAGTCGGTTTACTTTTTTAAAAAAGTCATATTTTTATTAAATATTGAATATATTTCAGGAAGTGGACGTAGAAGTGATACCGAATGAGCGTTGTCAGCGATGGTTCCGCGCCGCGGGGAGGAGGGAAACCATTCACGATGTTTTCCTCTGCGCTGGATATAAAGAGGTAAATTGATTAACATGATATTATAAGAAATTGCAAATAAAAACAAACTCCCAACAATCTTCTCATTGAGACCATTTCAACGAACCCCATATAGTCCTTCGAGCCGTACATTCTGACACAAGTATAGTCAGAATGTCTCCCGGCACATGCAGGTTTCCTCACGATGTTTTCCTTCACCGAGCACAAGTAGAATTTACATTCTGTTTTCGTTTAAACTCAAATTTAGTACTTTCAAACTAAGCAGTGCTAGCCGGGATTTGAACCTACAATCATCGGTTGTGATAAACGTGATCTAACCCCTAGGCCATCTCTGCTCTATTAATAGTAATATATAGTTGAAAAAATTATTATTAGATAAAACTTTTTTTTATACCAATCTACTTTTAATTCATAAAATAAATGACGGATATATATTCTTCAAGCAAATGTATTAAGAATACGTTTGAATTATTTAGACGCCATTTTCTCAAAATGAAGTCCGTGTGGCTTGACACAGTATTGCTTATCAGCGTCCATATTGTAAGGTCTGTTTATAAATTTTAGGGGGGTAGAGATTCATGTCAAGGAGATTCGGGAGGTCCTTTAACCATGAAATATGAAGGGCGAAGCACCCTCATAGGGCTCGTCTCCTGGGGCATCGGCTGCGGAAGAGAACATTTACCGGGAGTTTACACGAACATACAGAAATTCGTACCGTGGATAGACAAATTAATAAGCACTTAAGTTGTAAATTATTAATAATAAAAATGTATTTAAAAAAATAGTCTATGTATTTTAATTGAAACTTACCTTGAGGTAAGTTTGTGAATTATTAATGTGATTTACCTGAAGTGTAAATTGAATATAGGTTTTTTTTTTTTATTTCTAAAATTCTGAAAGTTTATTATAAGTTTTATATAACGTCATGTTAATTTATTATCACGATTTTAAATAAAAATTAAATATATATTATTTGAAATAAGTAATGATAAATGAAATATATTTTCATTATTTTGTCCTTCTAAATTCTTTTATAAAATAACGAATTAACTGAATATATGTCTATAGTCATTTTGCTGTGATACAATGAATATCATATCGCATTAAAATATTATTCTAACAAACAGGGTTTAAAGGCGTCTTCAAGAAATATAACTTATGTAATTCATATTATACACGAGAATTACATTTGTAAGTTTTACTCTAATAATTGACATAAAACAACTCTGTAACCTGGTAACAGTTACCTAATTAACCTTATGGTAGATGTGGCTGTCAAAAATAACTCATTGACAGTTAATTTAGATCTCTATCTATTTAATTTATCTCTAATTTCTCAACTATCAATCTAATTACAAACAACTCATGTATTTTGTGAAAGTCTGAGAGCATAACTTATAAGTGTACTTCTCACCTAGTACTCTTACCAAAGGTAAGTTAATGAAACTTACCTGACGTTAATAAAAAAAATACCTCCTGTGATATAATTATGACGTGTAAAAAATTATAATTGAATTTACCTTAAAAAAGTTTTAAAAGATCTCTTTAACATTTTTTCTAATTTCATTTTCTTATTTTTTTTTTGTAAATAGGTGCTATAAAATAAGTGTAAAACATAGTCTTACATATAAGAAATTAATATAAAATATAGAATGTGAAAGATATTTTTAATGTTTTTATGTAAATTGAAGTGTAAAAAATATTTCATTAAAATAAATCATTGTTCAAGAATAATTATGTTTTAACTTTTTTTCTATTTATTGTTAAGTAAATATGTTGTTTTAGTTTAAATATGGTAATATATAACAATGTAAAAATCCTAAATTAGGATATAAAAGACTATGTGGTCTAAATAATTTTGTGTTATAAGATAAATTAATTTATTTTTAGACTAAATATTTTTTTGTAAACTTGTTTTATACTTTTTCAAAATAAAAAAAATATCTACGAAAAAGTTATTTTATTCGAGTTTAAATTTATGTTAAAATATGATCCTATATACCAAATAATTTTTTCTATAACCTATATCTAAAACTTGAACATAAAAATATATTGAAAAATAAGCGAAATGGAAGCTTATATCTGCATATAAACATTTTTTTTCAAACATTTTTCAAAAAACGAAAGAGTCATTAAATTATTACATTTTACAGTCGAAATAGTTTCATGAATACTATGTTACAAAAAACAAGAAAGAACTAAATTTTTTTACATAATTAGACATAGATGGCACTGTTTCAAACATTATAAACAGTGCCATCTATGTATTACCGCTGGAATCAAATTGACATTCACCGGTTCAAATCACTTATTTTATCTGTACTTTCACATACTTAATTATGCTTACAGCACATAGATGGCACTGATCTAACCTAAGTTACGTTTTAAACGTCTAAAGAAATTTATAGATGTAGAATTTAAAAATATGTAAAATGTAGTATTGGTGATTGCTAAATTGCTTTGGCGCAATGGTCACTGCAACTGACTAAAGCACTAACGGTCGCGGGTTCGATCCCCGCTCACGGCAAACGTGTGTATTGGCCATACAGGTGTTTGTCGTGGTCTGGGTGTTTGTGTTAGTGTTGTGAGTGTTTCCGGACCCCCGACACAAGGTCATGAGATCTTAATGGGGGCCGTTGAGTATGATGCGTTATTTATTTATTTATAATAAAACGATCAATGATTAATACGACCGACATGGAAAAACTAGTTATGGGCAGAAAATAATATTGACGAATTAATGTTTCCAAATAATACTCATTAGTCATCATAAAATGAAAATTGGAGCCTTGTGACACGTGTATATCATATTTTGAAAACCAATCATAACATAAATTGATATGAAAACGTTTTAGTTTCGACTTTGCCTATTTTTTACCAGAATTTGCATTTTTGACTAGACGTTACCTACAGTTCAACCTTCGTTTATGTTCACTGCTTGGGTCCTTTAAGTCATAGCGTGTTATAATATCGTCTATCATCTTCCCCAATTAACAGGCTATCTAACGCATTTTTTTCAAACTAGTAGATCCCAAAACAGTTCTACTTTAGGTACTGCAACAACCTGTAAATGTCTGCTGGGCTAAGGGCTCCTGTGCTATTAAAAGCTTAGGAGCTTAATCTACCACGCTGATCCAATGCGGGGAGTATATACATGTGGCAGAATTTTTTTCGACACATACAAATTTCCTCACGATATTTTCTTTCACCGCTGAACGTGGAATAAATTTCATATTTACATATTAGTATTAATATACAAAATATACGACAGAAACGTTGGCGCAGTGGTCACTGCAACTGACTTAAGCGCTAACGGTCGCGGGTTCGATCCCCGCTCACGACAAACGTCTGTATTGGCCATACGGATGTTTGTCGTGGTTTGGGTGTTTGTGTTAGTGTTGTGAGTGTTTCCGGTACCCCGACACAAGGTCGCAAGATCTTAATGGGGGCCGTTGAGTGTGATGTCGTTTATGTATTTAAAATAACAAGTTAACAGTGATTATGTAATATAGAGTATATACTTACCGAAGTAGAGTCTAGCTATAGTCTGCTGACTACAGCTTGTATATGAGCTGACTCGACTCAGCAGTACCTCACTCTCATAGAATGTGAGACGTGAAATAGCTATATAGCTGTATTTCGTACAGTCAGTGAGATTGCAGGAAGCCTAATCCTTCCCGATAAAAAGCGTTTGTACAGTCGAAGTCTTATTAATAGCAGCAAAGAATCTATTGGCAGAAATGGTTAAGATCAATTTTATTAACGGGCTTGCTTTATTTGGTATGCAATCATCTCTAGGAAATAATGATGGAAAATGTCTATGTCAATACAGGCTCAAGTCTTATTTCGCTTGAACGCTGCTGCGCACACGACTGGGTGTAACGTACTACAGTTTTATAAAGGTTTTCTTTTATAATATTTGTTTTACATTAACATTAAAGAATAAAATTAATAAAGTATTGCATAATTTGCAATCTGCCTCGAGTGGGAATCGAAGCCGCAATCGTCGGCGTTAAAAACACATTCACTACTATAGACGTTCGTAATACCGTCCCCAACTAAAGCTGTGTTATTTTGTTCCGGCTTACAAAAAAGAAGGTTCTTAATTTATCGGTTACTTTTTCTTAAAAATATCATTAAACAGACAGACAGACGGACAACAAGGTGATCCTATAAGGGTTCCGTTTTTCCGTTTAAGGTACGGAACCCTAAAAAAAGATTAATATAAAACTTCATCTAAAAATCAACACAAAGCTAGTAAAATATAAACTAGACATTATATTTTAAATATTAACAATAATTGTGTGACTCATGGGTGTTTTTTCTCAAAACACGTTTAACGACCATTAACCTTGGAGCCCGCATCGCGTTGATGTCTTTAATACGCTCGGATTTAATTAACGTAAATTATTTCCTTTAACTTACAAGTTACGGCGAAGATCAGTAAAGTCATCTTCTTTATATGAATGAATAATTTTAATGGAACTAATTGAAAACAATAACTTGGAATAATATTGTTTGAAAGGGATTTAAATCATGCATCGATATCGTCGCTAAAGTTTTAACACCGCATCAGTCAAAATCAGCTTTAAGGGGAGAGCGAACAAAGAGCATAATTTTTTAAAGATACCATTTCATATATCTATAGTATAATATTTATAAATGATATATTTTTTACTTCATTTACATAAAAATAGATTTATAATTGATTAATGGCGTGTGTGTAAAATAAAGCAAAATTTTCGTTCTCCTTTAAAGCTGATAATTTTGACTATTGAATTAAGAAGTGCAGAAAATCATATAATTTTATATAGAGAACATTTTGAAGCTATAATATATCTTTTATAAATGACATAATATTTACTTCGTTCATTTAAACTTAGATTTATAATTAATTCACAGTGATGTCTGTGTAAAATAAAGCAAAATTTTCGTTCTTTTTTAAAGCTGATAATTTTAATTTTTGAATTAAGAAGTGTAAAATCTGTATAATTTAATATAAAGATTATTTTGTATCAATAATATATCATTTATATATGATATATTTTTTCTACGTTTACTTAAAATTAGATTTATAATTGATTCATAGTAGTGTCTGTGTAAAATAATGCAATATTTTCGTTCCCCTTTTAAACTGCCAATTATGAAAATTTAATTAAGAAGAGCGGAAAATTTGGATATATCCACCATTTTGAATAATAATATATTTTTAAATAATATATTTTTTACTTCATACACTTAAAATTAGATTTATAATTGATTCATAATGGTCTCTGTGTAAAATAATGCAATTATTTCGTTCTTATTTACAGCTGCTAATTTTGACTTTTGAATTAAGACGAGGAGAAAATCTGTATAATTTTATATAGACACCATTTTGAATTTCTTAAAATTCTAAAAAAACATTAAATATAAAGAAGACGTAATAAATTATGATTTTTTTTGCTGTCCTTAAGCATTATTAAAAGTTCATTGACGATATGGGTATATCCAATATTAGAATTTTACTGACGTTATGCGTATATACAATTACAGTTTAAATATAGCGCACGTTAGTTTTACCTGAGGCTGTGTTTATTATAATGTAAGTAAAACTATCGAGGTGTTCTTTGTCTTAATCTTGCACTTCTATAGCCGTAGGACTGGTTCCCTCGTCTTCGGAGAACACTTTGTGTGTAGCGAAGTTATTCCTGGAAGAAGCATCGGTATGTTCCTCGTTCGACCGTTTATTTTAGGACTTTTTAACCTTGTATTTATTCAGGTGGTTTAGCAAAAAAGACCATATGGGGATACCTATATGTGTGGTTCTAAATTCAAAAGTATGCAGCAATCTGCAATGGAGCAGCGTGGAAAATTTAACTTCGTGTTTTGCTCCTTTACAAAAGTTTGCGTAGGCGTAGGACATTAACAGGCTGTTAGGTACTATTTGAAACGATGGCTGAAGAATACTATTACAACAAATTTCATTAAAGTAACAATATTGTACTAGTATAACATATTCTCAAGGTTTTGTTATAATATTGAATGCCCGTTTCATGAATTGTCATCTTTTCTCAAAGTATCATCAGCCGGCTCGCACGTATATATTACCGCCAGTACTCGTTCACTAATCAAACCTCCTTTAAATTTTACTGTATTAGGTTAATATTGTAACTGTTATAGTACAGTTACAATATTAATTAGTTATAACAGCCTGTAAATTCCCTATTGCTGGGCAAATGCATCCATCACGATTTTTTGCACCTTTTATCTCAGTAAAAGGCTGGCTGCAGCGCGTACATAGGTTGGCTCGACCGGGAAGGACCTGACTCTCACAGAAGATAGGAGTTAAATAGCTCGGTGAGTTAGAGAGCCAGAAGCCTAACCCACTTTCCCATTCCTTACCTAGCATCGTATCTCTTTTATCCTTTATTTTCTTCCTAAGACGATCCACGTCTTGTGCTGCGAATGCACATGGGTGTGGCGGTGATCACTTATCATCAAGTGTCACGCCTGCTCGTTTCCTAGTTTTATTAAAAAAAGAATCTTATCTAAAATAATTAATATTAAAAAAATATTTAAATTTTCAGATGAGTATGTAACAAACCGGCGCGTCTCGTACATTGAGTCGTATTGGTCGTTTATTTTTAAATTAATTATAATAATGTCTTAAGTGCACGTCTTATTAAACAAATTCGAACCGAAATCCAAAGCAATAAGCACTATATTCGTTTAATAAAATATATTTATATTGATTTGTTTGTGAATAATAAATATTACAACACTACGTCGTAAGTGCAAAATTGTGCAAATAATTTTAAACTCAAATTCTATGGAAAAGAGGCGATATTCGTATGACGGTAAATTCAAAATTATGTCATAATATTATGGAAACTTTAACTTGATTTTCCAGAACTAAAAATAATATTTGCATTGCAAAAAAACGTTTCAAAGAAAATTGCCTCGGTACATTGTCTATAGATTAAATGATTTTGATGCTTGCTTTTCTTACTATGCATTTTTAAACGACTTCCAAAAAAGGAGGAGGTTCTCAACGATTGGACCATTTTGCTTAATTCTTTTTTCGGTTGGGTATATTTCCTAGTAAATTTTTATCAAAATCGGTTCAGTAGTTTGGTTTTAAAATTAATATAACTGGACTAAGTATGTTATTAAAAGTTAACGTAATTGCGGTTAACGTAATACCTATTTTTCGGTTGAAATTGGTTCTTTTTTTAAGTCTTGTACATGTGTACAGTATAAATCTATGTGTAAACTTAACTGATACTTAAAGGTTTTTTGTCGGTATAAAATATTTCTCTGAATACTGCATTAATATTTATATTTTAAGCGCAATTTTGAAGATAATTCTACGCTCTGACAAAAAATAACTAAATATATCAAAATTGATATTTTAATTAAATAATACTTGTTTTCGTAGAACAATATAACCGACTTCAAAAAATGTTTTTGTACTTATAAATGGACAAACAGTCCCAGCAATCAAGTGTACTTACATAATTTAGAGTTCCTTTGTTTATCTCCAAAGATATTCATCATATCCTAACATATAATATACTAAAACCTTCCTTGAAATATATGCATTTAAAAAGCAAAAACCCCATCCAAAACGTATTAGTCAATCGCGAACATACAAACGTACATACATATATACGTGACGAATACAGAACCTACTTTTTTGAAGTTTCTTAAAAATGGTTTAAAATATCATCCCAAAAAATAGTAGCCAGACTGTTGACTGGGCATATTTAAAAGTAAAAGACTGATTTATTTTAAATTAAAAAAAAAATTCGAATACAAACTTTGGATCTTCTAGGCTCGTACGCAATAGGCATCGTTTATTAAAAATAATTAAAAAAAATAATTTTTTGTTTCTTACTTTTAATATCGATTCTGGTAATGCTGATAAAATTGTCTAACACATACTCAGTTGACATTATAAAGATGAATTGGCGAACCCTTTGCATCGTAATTAGGTTTCAAAGTTAATTGAAATCGTATCTTGCGTCATGTACATATAATGATGTCATGTCGTAACATGCGGGTCATGCGTCTCAGGAATTAAGGTTAGGTATGGAAAAAAATACATGTTCTTGTTGAGTCTCACATGGCAAGCATGAAGTGACTTAATATATACTAATAAATAAAATTGGAGTGTCTATTTGTAATTTAAAATTAACAGCTTTTCACTAAATGGGTATAAAAAGTATAAACACTACTTACGTCAAAAATCAATATAAAAATATTTTGCCTGTCTGTCTGTTTGTTCCGGCTAATCTCTAAATAGGCTGGACCGATATTCACACGCAGATAGCTAATGTTATAATATTTAACTTAGGCTACTTTTTTAAAGATGATTTTTATATTTTCACATAGTTCGTGGGCATCATTTTTATTTTTCATTATTATTTTATTATTAAATGTAGTTATTATTAATTTTATGTAGTTATTTTATTATGTCTAATATTGTATAAATATTTCAAACGATATTCATTATGGAACCATTTCAGAGTTCAGTTTTCAATTCAGATTTCAAAAACTCGTTTTCTTACGCCGAAAAAAATACAAATATTGGTTAAATTGTGGAAATTATTAAAAAATTGTAAATGTATTGATTTAAAATTAAAAAAGAATCATTGTGAGGTTAAGTAAAATACTTATATTTAACAGTTAACGCGGAACACTGATTATGCAAGAACAGCTTGTACTTGATAATTTTTTTATAAAATTAAAATATGTCACAGAATTGGCATTGATATTAACAATCTTAAAAGTATAAATAATGTTAAAGGTTTTAATTAATTACTAAGTACGTAAGTTGAATTAAATTAATCCAAAATTTCGTAGGTATATGAATTTAGATAGAAACCTTAATGGACATAATTTAAAAACTTAAAAAAAAAATAACTGACTTCAAAAGCTAAAGATATAATTTCGATTACTTGAATAACATACTTATCATACTGAATCGATTTTGATGAAAACTTCTATAGGACCAATCTGAAAGTATACCTAACGCAATTTGCAAAATTAGTTAAGATATGAAGGAGTTGTGAAGTGTTACTTCTTTTTTTACTTTAAAAAAATACACGCTGCGATGTGAGAACCTCATCTTTTTTGAAGTAGAAATAGAAAGAAAGTAGAAATAAATTAAGAGTCAAAATTGGAAACTGGAAAAAACTAAGTTTACAAAGATTTTATCTTCATTAACTTTAAAAATTTCAATTTCATCATCATTTAAAATTTCACGTATACTTCTTCTACTGTGAATCATTTTAATCATATATCGCTGCCAAAACATTAAAAAAAATCCTCCATTAGCTAAAAATAAAACATGACGTTTATGGCAAATATTAATTATCATGAAATAGCGTTATTAAAGATTACTATAACAGAACATTTGATGAGATTATTAGGTTCAACAACCTGCGACTAACCGACAGTCCAATTTAGGTTATCTATTATAGGTCTAACTGGATTCTAGCAACAAAGAATATGAACATCAATGTCTAGAAAAAATCAGAAATAGACTGTCTAAATTATAAACGCTTTTTTAAAACTACAAAGCACGTTTATAATGAGGAGGCCTAATTCATTACTAGCCTGAATTTAGGGCCCGTATGAAGATAATAATATCAAAATAAGACGCTTTAAATGAGAATGAAGAGACTACATAATTTTACACATATTATGAAGTAATAAAAATCAAATTTTCTGAAAATCTATGAAATATAATGCAGTTTTTTTGCTCTCCTGTAAAGCTTTTTTTTTACATCACTGACGATATTTGCATGTGTTTTGGATATGAATGGATGCGTATAATATTATATGTATTGAGGGGTTAGTGGTAGAGTCGAGTAGAGAAATTGTATTTTTTTTAATTAAATTAAAAATTAAGGTAAAAAGAATAATATATTCTGGAAACAATCACATGGGAGGAATTTTCATAGCGTTTAAGGACTTCGAGACCATATATTTTATGAGACATTTTAAAATTCTAACCACACTTATAAAGCCATCTGAAAGATTGAATTTTTGTTTTATATTTAAAATAAGAACGATTTTACTTTAGTTTTTTAATATTTTAATACATCTTATAGCTCAGTGATAATAGAGATCTAGCCAAATGTCTTAGGCCTCCTATTCAGTCAATTACAATATGATTTTGTATTTAATTTATTTATCTATTTCCCATCCATCCAGTAGCCATCGCTTTAAATAGAATATATGTATAACAATAACCTTACAATAGGAAAAAACTTCAGAAAGAAATTGTACAAAATTACCTTCTTAAAATTCAGTCTCAACCTCGACTCCAACATAAAGCGTTCCCGTTATGGCACAACGAGTTTTTAAATCCTTTTCTGACATCATCTCCACAAATCGATTTTCGTCCAGCAAAAAATCGATACATACGACCTTCTCGCCCATACAAACCGGTTCGAAGCCAGTACCTCACTCGTTTCTCGAGCGTGCGGTCGCGATGCGAGTAAAAAAAACGATCAACGAAAACGAAAATAATTCAAAATCAAATTGATATATACTTAATTTGAAAAAAAAAATCGATTAGGTTAATATTAAAAAAAATTGTTATCGATTTTTGAAATTCGAAAACTTCGTCGTTTCACAGCATATGAGTCCAAGGATGTGATTTTTTTTTTATTATTTTTTAACAGTGCCTCAAAGGAATGTGGTCTTAGTGTCGATGTACATAAGGACGCGTGTGAGTGTGGTGCGTTGAGTTTTGTGTTTAAAAATAAGTTTTAAAAGGTAAGGCTTTGTTTTATTCTTGTTGACTTCTTGACCATGCGCCAAATGCGGTTATACTGTTTGCAACAGAATATATTACTTTTCTTTGTCTCTTAGGAATATCTATGGAAACGATTTGAATATTTAAATTTTGAATTCTTCTTTATACAATATTAACAAATCTTTTACGCTAGCAATACGAACATATTTTTTATCTGTTGCGTTTTTAATTTTAATTTTGTAAAGCAAACTTCACCGATAAGAACAATAATAATTTTTTTAATTACTTATAAAGTTTACAAAAAAATATAAAGATATCTAAAAACAAAATATTATTAAGCCATAATTTAGTCGCAATTGTTTATAAATAAAATTCCTAAACTAGGTTATAATCCTAGATGTCAGACCTAGGATTATAAAAGTGGTTTATAAACCTAGGCATTATAAGTGATCTAAGTACTATTACCCAACCCGGGCAAGTTATCTTACTTTATTCAGTACTCGCTCATTACATCAGCGTTATGTTATGACTTACTTGAAAGTTTAAAGAATTACAAAGGTGAAGCAACGCTCTTGTAATTGAGTTGCTAAGAATTTAAACAAAAAAACGGATATTTTAGAAATAGCTATATCATCAGTTTTTGTTGTTACTTTCATCATCATATTTTTCCTTTTTTATCTATTCTGTATATATATAATATATGAAAGCGAAAGGTTACTTAATCACTCATCACGAAATCTCAGAAACTATAACACCTATATGCTTAAAATTTAGCAAGTAGGTTCCTTATGGGGTGTAGACATCGGCTCAAAACGGATTTCACGAAATTCCAATCCTAAGGGGGTAAAACGAGGGTTGCAAGTTTATATGAAAGTCTATGTCTAGTCCAGTCCTCTAGAGAGACCTCTTATCTAAGCTAAAATCTTAATATATAAAATCATATTAAAATTTAAAAAAAAATATATGCTCTATTTCGCACCAGGTGATCAAATAAAGAATATTTTATCACCGAAATATTAAAATCAATATAATTAATAACGTAACCTAGATTTATAAACGCTTTATAAGACCGCCTATGTGTTGACCTCGTCATCATCGGCGACGTTTGAAAAACTAGTTATGTATTATGCAACAATTACATTATTGTTGGTCAAATTATTTAACTATCTCTCGCTGGCTGGACTATATCTATGCAGCTTTTATATACATGTAGGTTATACCTTGTATTTATGTAAAGTAAAGTATTCTGTAAGTCCCACTGCTGGGCATAGGAGGCCTTTCGTACTGAGGAGAGGGTTAAGAACTTAATATAGTGTCAGAATTTCCGGCACGTACTGGTATCGTCACGTTTTCCTTCACCGCCAAGCTCGAAATTGAACACAAATTTAGCACTTGAAAACACAGGTACTAGCCGGGTTTGAACGGGTTCAATCATTGATTCATCAGTTGAGATCGACGCGTTCTAATAGTGGTTCTAAGGTGGCCATCTCGGCTTTCTGTACATGTAGTTAATATAGTTTTTTGTGTAGGGCGCTATTTATAACCGCGCTAGTTTTATGTAGGTTTCTGATAACTTTGATATAGTTGGATATATCTTCTAATATATACATAATTGGGTAAACTGAAAACGCTGAGTATGTTCTGAAGTACAATCCAGTACTGCTCATTTCGGTGAACTGTTAACACAACATGGTACATTCTGACTGAATAACCTGTCAAAATGTATAGAATTGTGATAATAAACGCCGAGTTAATGACAATTATATATATTTAACAATAGCGTCAATTATAATGCTATTACCATTAATGTCATTAAGTCTGGCCAGCATGCTGGAACACAATTTCGTAAACATAGATATCTTATGTAATCTATGCACTGAAAAGAAGACAGAAAAATACTATTAAAACAAATATAATATTTATAAATTTTCTGAACATCACAGCGTTAAACTAGTATGTAATATTCTCAATGCTTTATTATTATATTGAATGCCCGTTCCACGAATTGTCATCTATTTTAAAAGTGCCATCAGCTCGCGCGTTTTTATTACAGCCAGTACTCGTTCTCGAGCCTCTTTACAGTAGCTACATTCGAAACAGTATGTTGATCTATTGATCAAAGATTTAGAATTAATTTATTAATTTGAAAAACTTGTATACAGTAATATAGTAACAAAAAAATTTTTCAAGGTAAACACTAGAAAGTGGAAAAACCATTTATAACTATTCGATATAATTTAATTCAACAACAAGTAAATGTAGACTTTTGAAAAGAAGAACTTTTTATATCAACGTATAGTCGAAAGACCTCCTTGTAAATTTTTATGGTATTGTATCTTAGTATCTTAAAATACCAGATATATCAACATTAATATAAATGACTACATGCCCATAACCTTCCCATCAAATATAATAGGAGTTACTCCATCGCGTGATACACATAAACATTTCAATATTATTTACGCTAATGGATTTTATACTAGACTGCCCCTCGCGGTTTCAATAACATTTTTGATTTCTGCTTCGCTCGTACGACTCGTAGCGTGATGTAGTATGCCTTTTAACCTTCCCAAATAAACAGGCTAACCAACGCAAAACGAATTTTTCAAATCAGTCTAGTAGTTTCGGAGTGTATTCAATACAAAGAGACAATCAAATCTTTCCTCTTCATAATATTAGTGTAGATGACATCATTGAAAGTTTCGTAGCATTTTTTTCCTCATTCTAAGGAAATATATGATTAATGCATCGGAAATCATATACATCTCTGACATTGTCGATGCCCATGGCCAGAATATTGACTTACCAACCGGTAGTAATTCCTCTTCCTATAACAATGATAAACTAACTAACTAACTTTTTGAAAATTTACTCTTAGTCGTAAATTTTCTGACAAACTATGACTACATTTTTTTTATTTACAGAAAAACATTGAAATCGAATGGCTTGTTTAAATACTAGTGGATACTTTTTGATTGCAAGAATTGACGTGCGATCCCGACTTTGGTCTTGTTGTCGTCTTGACTTGACAATCTTCTTTTGACACAGACGTTGCGACGTCGCAGCGTGGTACGTTACGACGAAACCTCGTGAAACCTTACGACGCGACGCGACGTCATAAAAATCTATGGCTTACATCGTAAAAGATAATATAATAATATTCAGACATAACTATTTCGTTTGTACATGTTCAGTCATAATAACTTTTGCCAAATTTTTTCAATTCAAAGCTCTTTTGACTGACTATGAAATCTAACTGTAACATATAAATTTATTATAACGGATTATAAGAGGATTCACTAAAGCGCGACTAATTTTCAATTTTATATCTTGAAGATAATATCTTTTATAATTCTTATTAAAAGATATAATTTTAAATTGCTTCTTTTTCATTACGCCACAAAAGAATAAAGAACATGGCGTTTATTCAACAATCTTTGTTATTAAAACTTTAATTATATTTTACTTCAGTTTTTATAGTGTCTGCTACCAACACATAATTCTATCGCGTTATGTTTATGAATGACAGTAAAAAATATATACATAAAACGTTTTTATCATGTTAACTTTATTACAATAAATAATAAACATTTGCACAAAAAAGTTTCATATGACGTAAGAAAGAATATTTATTCCATGTTGGTTAAATAGGAAATAAAAATGTGTGTGATTTACGAACAAAAGATATACGAAAATAACGTCACGTCGTGTCAAGTTACGACGTCGTCAAATGTAGCATTTAAAAAAATCACAACGCGACGTCGCATCGTGGTGCGATAACGATTTGTAAAAAAATTGACGTCATGTCATAACAAACAAATACACAAGGTCAACTGGGCATGTGTTGGATGTTTAATCAGCATTAGCAGAATCCATATTTAATAGTGAGAAAACTGAACTAAACGTTTTAAATTCTTTTTCCTACACGTACATCTAAACGAGCCTGCAAGATCCAAAAAGTCTTCAAAAAAGTTTTAGTTAGTTTACTTTTAAATATAAATTATACTAATGCTGGTAACATATCCAACTCATGCACTGTTGACTAATTGAATTCCAATTTAATTTTTGCATCAATAAAATACATACTTATTTATTTTAATTATTTATTATAGCTATATAATAAATAAATAAATGAACATTTCTTCATTTCTTGAGTTCTAAGAAATCTCTTACTTGAAATCACAAGTCCTGCAGTCGAGTTCCGGCAGTGACGTCACGGCGTGGGCCGCTGTGGGCGACTCAACCTTGACTTATATGCTTCACACTTCTTGTAATCATTACATTATAAAATGCTAGCTACAATTAATTATAAACCTATTATTATTAGATTGTCCTACGACTATTCACGTGGGCTTTAAAAGTTTAGACTTCAGGGTATCGATTTTATTAACGAACTATTAAACAACTCAACTCTAAAAAACTCAACTGCGTAATAAGGCCATAGAGAATCTTTATTAATCAAATTTAAATCGCTATAGATTCTAAACGGTTATTCTGATTGAAAAACGATATGAGAAACCTAAAAATGATTTTTAAATACCCATTCAACGGTATCCCACTTAACACAATCTGTCGATTTTCTTTTTTTCTTTTTTACATTATGGCGTCAAAAATCGGTCATTTTGATTTTTAAATTTTTTATACTTTCTATGATATCCGCGTTCTTATGACAAATCAAACGATGTGGCATTTATCAAAATCGGCCCACGCGTTTGGTCTAAATAGTGCCACAAAGGTACAAACATACATACATAAACTGATAAACACATTACTGGATAGTGAAAGAGTAAAAAGAGATGAAAAAGGTAGAGAAAAGAAACAAGGATTATCTATCTTCTTATAAGACAAAGAATAAAGAATCTATTTGCCACGCTATTTTACAATAAATTGTCACAAAATGTATCTTGATAACATTTTTCAATTAAATGTTACGACGTTTTAAATATTATTTTACAATATTTCGCCATTTTCTATCTCATCAATGTATCATGAATTTAATTTAACTAGCTTTTGCTCGCGTTTTTGCTATGCTCGTTTTCTGACTATTCTTAAAATCATTCCAACTTATCTTTAATAATACCCCAAATAATATTTGTAAATTTCAATCTACCATACTACAAAAGACGCACTAAAACCATGCTAAACAGTGTTTAAAAATTGATCAACAGATAGTAAAATCATGAAAAACTTATTAATATAATGTCACACGCTACATTTGACAGCTAATATAGGCTTTAGTCATCTGTTAGATTCAGATGTGTATCACGGATTTTTCAAAACATGCGTTTAATGTGCGTTTAAATCTTTTGTAGTAAGGCAGTATATTTCTAAATTTTTATGAAGAGGGTTATCTATTAAACTATTAATCCGATTTGATTTTTTTTTGTTTTAGATAGCCCGTTTATTGAGGAAGGATATAAGCTATATTACATCACGCTACGACTCGTAGCAGTAACAATAAACGCTAGTGAAACCGGGAGTGGCAGCTAGTCTCGTATAAAATCAATTGGCGTAAATAATAACGAAATGTACATGCGTATAACGCGATGGAGTAATTCCTTCCATTATATTTGATGAGAAGGTTAGTCTATGCTGTGGAACTATTTCTTTGTTGAATCAAAATTTCAATGTCTTATTTACGATTTATAATGTGCTGAGTTTGTTTAAATGGTATCGTTTATCTTAGGTTCTTTCAAGTTCTATTTGAAAAAGCTATAGATATTATGATAGTCTTAAATACAAAATTTTAGTCAGATTTTCTTCCGGCATATGGAGATTTCCTCACGTTATTATCCTTTACCGCCGAGCTCGAGATGAATTTAAACAAAATTTTAGTACTTGAAAATTCTGCGGTGATGACCGGGGTTTGAACTCGCGATCATTGTTTGAGATCGACATGCTCTAACCACCAGACCATCTCGGCTCTTTACACTTAAGGAATATTATATTAATATAGAATTTTTAGTTCCATAAATTATAATCAAAATCGCAATAACAGAGCTACCTTTAAAGGACAGCCTTAGCGAATAAGGTCGAATAACATGCATAATCTAATCCAAATACGTGCTATGATTAGAATCTTAATTTATACTTCACTAAAGCTTAACCGGTTTTGTTTAAACTTTTATTAAGCAGTTTTTAAACTAATATGTATGTATAAGGTTATTTTTATATCGCGAATAATACTGCGAGAGGCAAGTTGTCAAAATTACGATTACAATTTGTGGATTTCAAAAGAGGTTAGGTTTTAAATCGAGGCATACCTTCCCAAAGTAGATGTAAAAATCCCCTAGACTCTGCTGTGCCCACATATGTTTTCCAATGTTATTTCAGTGTTTAAATTTTCTTACATGATTATAACTTATTATTTTGATTCCACCCAGAAAAGACCATTTGCGACAGTAAATTATGTTCCTCCGTAATTTAATATAAAGGATATTGCAAAATAGGTGGTCTCACATAAAGTTTGAGAACCAATGTTGCAGACATATGAAAATAATAAACATATAATATTTCCTCAACAAAAAATTACGTTTAACATTAATATATTAGTGACAAACTAATACTTATGGGGAACGTTACGAAATGGGTAATATCTTAGAAGGTTTGAAAATCTGTGGTCTTAACTCTAAAAGGCTAGACAGATTTATTTTATATACTTTTATTAATTAACAAGACTGCAATAAACACCTAACACATTGAAATAGTCAATTATATTAAGAAATAACATTCCCACGTTACACTTGCTGTTAAGAATTTTATTTACTAAACTAATGTTCACCGAAGATGGATAACGTAGGCGTATTGCAAAAGGTTAAAAATAACTTATGTAATTTTATCATTTATAGCGTGTTTATCGACCACTTATGTACGATCATAATAATCAATAACACTTTAACAAAGGGAACAACCGACTTCAAAATAAAATATGTAATTTCTTTTACTTAACATATTTCTTTGACAGGCACGTTGGCGCAGTGGTCACTGCAACTGACTGAAGCGCTAACGGTCGCGGGTTCGATCCCCGCTCACGGCAAACGTCTGTATTGGCCATACGGATGTTTGTCGTGGTCTGGGTGGTTGTGTTAGTGTTGTGCGTGTTTCCGGACCCCCGAAACAGGACCACGGGGTCTTAATGGGGGCCGTTGAGTGTGATGCGTTTATTTATTTATTTATTTATTCTTATAGTCGTTACATGGACGCTGATAAGCAATACTATGTTAAGCCACACGAACTTCATTTCAATAAAATGGCGTCTAAAGATGTCAAACCTATTCTTAACAAATCGATACCTCCCACGTAAGTTATTGTAAGCCACAAAATTGCCGTTAGTGTTTGTACTGAATACTACACGAATTTGCATTGCTTAATGCATTCAAAGTCAAAAAATTTTGAAAAACTTTTTTTTTTCAAGGAAAGTTACAACAAAATACGCCTGAAAAAAGGCGTATTTTGTTGTAACTTTCAAACTAAAACGGATTAAAAGTGCTCTACTGTAAAATTGTAATTTTGGGGTTACAACAACTTACGTGGGAGGTATCGAAACTTGTTTGAAGACTTTTATATCCATTTTCTCTTTTCTATTTTTATAAAAAGTATAATTAATTAGAAGCTGCTTGGTATCATAAAAAGTTTTACCTAGTAGGAAGTTTTTAAAATATGTTATATTACGAAAAATGGATACATACTTATTCTAGCAAAGTTATCATTAAAAGTAAATTGGACGATTGGCGATTATTAAAAGTAATAAAAATAATGACATAAGTATTTTGTTTACCAATCCATAGTTGACATTTAGTAGATATAAGCCGAAGTAGGTTTGCAAGGTAACCGACACCCGCGCATGCCCTTGCGACCGTAACGGGTTCGATTCCTGGCCTTACTGTCTGTGTCTTCCACTTGAGTAATTCGCAACGTTGAGAAATCGTCTACGACACTCGTTCCGTTTCATTCGTTCGTCATTCGAACTTCGATTTTGAGGTTATTTTGACAGCTGTCAATAGAAATTAAAAAAAAATGTTTTTCGTTCACGCCATTGACAAGTCAAATTCATACTATTTGACGTTATAAATCTGTATCCATTTCCAACTTTGACGACTCGTGAATTATTCTTTGCCCATGGATAATCTCGCCTGTCAGTCGCTAGCTGGTTGCTAAGCGACGTCATCCAAAGTGGGTACGTTTTAGGTGCATGCATCCATCCAAAATCCATGAACTTACAACATATCCATAGTTATATAATTTCATATTGGTTATCAAAAAATATAATACATTTATTTTGGTATTGGACTATATTTCTTTTGTTTTTTTTTAACTAATAATATAAACACGAACGTCACAGTGTGTAACTGTCACTTTTTCAAACCTAAACCACTGAGACAATTTTGATTAAAATTTAAGAAGAACATAGGTTTTTAAAAATCTCTTTAATATGTACAATAAAGATTTTGAAGTTGGTACTTCTGGATCATTCTTGGTAGATTAAAATCGCTTAAAACGTAACTTAGCAAAACCTATTAGAATATACTAAACTTCTTGCAGCTGCCCCTACAGCTTCCTATGTGTCGTAGCGTGATGTAATATAGCCTACAACCTTCCTCAATAAACCGACTAGCCAGCACAAAAAGAATTTTTCAAATCGGATCAGTACTTTCACATATTACCCCCACATACAATCTTACATAGACATATAGAAAATATTACTAAAATGATTACTTAAAAACTACTATATGTCAAATAAACGTAATAATATAAAGCTTTTATACATATATGTATATACCACCTACTGTCAAACTCTACCCACGCCCTACCAAAAATAGCTATAATGTGTTATATGATTCATTGGCACATTAGCATACAGAAATGTTTTATCGCCAAATATGAGTGTTAGTATGAGGTTATTCTGTTAGGCAAGACTAAATTCGTAATTTAGAAGACATATACGTGTATTGTTTTGGATATGATTAGATAAAACTTTTTACTAAACCAATCAAGAGAAAAGACGTATATACACTTGACGCTATTTTCTCAAAATGAAGTCCGTGTGGCTTGACACAGTATTGCTTATTAGCGACCATAGGTGACATAAGTTGCCTAGCGACGTGTTGATGTCAATAGAGAAGGTTATGGTGTTCCTAGCTTCCATTCGCAACTCCGTCTACGAGATATGCAGAGAAACTAATCTGTATCTTATTCTGGCTTATAAGTTATATTACCACAAAGTTTCGTCAAAATCTGTTCTGTTGTTTTTGCGTGAAAGATGAAAATTATTGAAATAAAACTATTTTAAACGGATTTAAATCGCGTATGTTAACTATTTTTATCATCCCGACGTTCGAGGACTTTGCACTGTGGACAGTCTACCCTTGACCACGAACGCTGCAAAGTGCTCGAAACGTCGGGATCATAAAAATCGTTAATATACGCGATTTAAATCCGTTTAAAATAGGTTTATTACAATGAATAATAATCGCGAAAGTCTAAGACCACGATAGATGAAAATCATCCATACATCCATCCATCATCAAACGCCTTCCCATATTAGGATGTTATTGTGAGTGGTGAAGGATTGAGACGTGCACAATTAATAATTATTTTAATGTCTTATTACTAAAAAAATCTATATAATTATTAAAACAAAATTCTAACTCGTTCTGTTCAAATAATAATTTAAAAAATCGAGATCAATATTTTGGAATTAAACAAAAAAATCAAATAATCGATTTAAAATTTGACGAATCGAATATCGTTATTCGATTTGACGACACTTGTTATTTTCAACCTACGTAATACGAAATAATTTGTGCACAGATAAATCTACTAAAAGTCATTAGACGAATTGAATTTAATAATTCAAATTCATACTTAACAATCATGTTTTTGAGCAAGATAGCTAAGACGATTTTAACTTGTACGTAAAACGTAAATTATATATAATTAGGGCCAAATTGCTTTTGGCAAAAACTAACATACCTTGCAATAATTAATTGATGAGACAAAAAATACGTTTTTGTGAAGTGTCCTTCGCTGATTTTAAAATAAAGTTATTTGTTAACTACTTGTTAGATAATAATCGTGATGTTTTTAACTGATTTCCAAAAAAGAAGGACGTTTTTAAATCGTTTGAGACTTTTTTATATACTTACCTTAGTCGAAAACGACTTGACTGATTTGGTTAATTATTTATTGTTAAGTCGTATAAATTTTTTATCAAAATCGGATCAGTAATTTGGTTTCATAAAACACAAGTAAAGTCTTTAGCTTTCAAACAAAAAGAAACCGTGAGTGAATTTGTTAGTGCATTCGGTGATTAAAAACAAAGATTGGAAAAACAACATCGAATATAAATAAGTTAAATTGTTATCATTTTATAACTAGGAAGAGGAATTAAATAACAGTATTCTATTGTATTGACCTTTGTAAAATATTTTTATATATTTCCTTTATCAACAAAATACCCACTACTTACCCGCCCGGATTCGCACGGGTCTGCTATAATTAGCAAAGTTAGGAAGTCTTAGTAGACTTCCTCTCTTTTAACCAGACCGCTGTAGAAAAATTGCTTTTTAAACGAAATATTTATAGATACGGAACCGAATGCAGGTACCAAGATCCGTGGGTACGAATACGGATCTTAACTTTCTTACTTAAAAACTTACTACCTTAACATAACTAATGTTATATATTTCTTAATTTCATGTTTCGAATAACGAAGTGTGTGAAAATATTAATTTTGCAATATGCAATAATCTAATATATTAGATAAAACTTTATATTATATCAATCTACTTTTAATATCAAAATAGAAAAAAAAATGGATATATACGTCTTCAAAGAAATTTGCTACGAATAGGTTTGACATCTTTAGACGCCATTTTCTCAAAATGAAGTCCATATATCTTGACATAGTATTGCTTACGGTATTCAATTGTTGTACATAATTGTTGTTGAGCCCAAACGAACCTCCACCATCTGCGACTTTTTACATTTTATACTAATTTACCTAATCCTACGATAATTGTCACTAAAAAAACCTTTAACACTCCACTCACACCATATTAAGCTACTAAATAACGAATTATCTAACTAAAAAATACATGAACAAAATAAAATCAGGGCTCCAACTCAAAATAGCATTTATCTCAATTAAATAAGGTTTATATTCTAATAAACTAATTTGAATATGTAACTCAAATAGCAATATTGTTTTGCATAATGTTCAAGGGAAATTGAACAATAAATACATAGTAATAAGGCACAAAATAATTGCATATATATATTTGTTTGTCCGTCCTCGAGTCGAGGTCGGTCGTAATCACCTGTGACTTCTGCCTTCCAAAGGTTATTTCACACGTAAATATAAATATTATTTTTCATTTGTTTGTTTCGATATTTAAGTAAAGTTATACTTGTATGTGAAAATGTCTAGTATTTTGTAAATTGTGATTGATTTTTTTTAAACTAGCTGGTAAATAAAGCTGGCAAAGGAATGAAAGATGGACTGAAATAGGAAGTAAGAAAAGTAATTAAGAACAGAGTTAGGCTTCCGGCTCTCTCGCTCACCACTTTTCACCAACTATATTTTTCTTTTGTGACTTAAAAAAACGATTTTAAAAGCTGTTTCGTTACAATACAAGTCATTTCAATATGAATTTTCTATAGGACATAAAACATATCCTTTTAAACAAAATTGTCAGCTAGTCAGTGGCAAAGTGATCACTGCCGCCAATGACCATTTGTAGCAACAGAAAATCCACAAAGCGATACTATTTTAAATAAAAATAAGGCATGAAAGACAGTCGTATGTAGGGAAACGAATGGGGAGAGGATGTAAGCTTAATTTTTCACATACGAAACGCAGTCATTCTAGCTACTTTTTCTGTGAGAGTGTTGTACTCTATCGGGCTGTAGTCAATGGACTACTGTTAGGCTCTATAAAATAACTACGGAACCAATATAAACAAAATCCAACGTATTAGTCTATATTAATATTATAAAGGGTTAAAGTTTGTTTGTAGGAGGTAATCTCAGAAATTTCAGTACTTTTTCCGTTCCGTTTAAAAAAGTATTTTTGCGCTTAATAACCTGTTTATTTAGAATGGTTATAACCAGTCGTAGTGTGATGTAATATAGCCTATAGCCTATAGGCTATATTTCATCACGCTACGACTCACATAAGCGAAGCAGTCACCGGGTGAAACAACGAGAGGCAGTTGGTAGTTTATATACTTGAAGGATATTTTTTATCGTAATAATGTTTTTCTTACTACAATCATGACATTAGAGCCTTGCAAAGTAGAAACAAAACGTCAACATTATACGACTGTACTTTATAACTTACTAGCTACCCCCCGCGGATAAACTCTCGTTTATGGTTAGTTCAGTCGTCAGTTGTAGCGTGATGTAATACGGCCTTACCTTCCAATAAACAAGCTTTCAAACACAAAAAGTTTTTTTTATCGGATCAGTAGTTTCTGAGATTATCCCCTACACATAAACTTACAAACATGCAAACAAAGTACATCTCTTTATAATATTAGTATAGATTTCCCCAACAAATATTTCTATTAAGAATATCTCTCTATGATTATAATAACCTAACCTAAAATAATGTAGTAAGATATATTTTGTCTCAGAAATACATCTTCTATTATAGAAGAAGTAAACGGAGTTCAATTGAAATGCTTCTTTCTATTCAATATCAATTTTAGAGAATTTATTTTAATATTTACACTTACATAGCACAAAAATTTTAGGCCAAATTAAACGATGAACTTCATACTACTCCGAAAGTCAATTACATAATAGAAATAATTTTTAAAAAGACTTCATGAGTTATTTCTACCAACATATTATCCATATTTACATTAATGTAAATTGTAACATTTATGTAAATATTATTGTAGCCTTACCTTAAGATATAATGATGTCACGTTCGCTTACGTCACAGTACATGTGGGCAGACGAATGTCACAGAACTAGACTGTGATTGTTGAAATCCATTATTCAAAACGGGGTATTTCAAGAATTTATTAAAATTGAAAATTACATCAAGTTCAATCAAATATAGCTAAATAAAAAGTTTTTTACAAAAAATAAACCGATTTGAACAACGAATTTTATAGATACAAATGAAGAAAAAGGCAAAAAAATAAATATTTTCTAAAACATTCGAAGTCGGCGCCAAGTAAAACTTTTTACGTATTTTTTACTCTCGGTTAAATATAGGCTTTTATGCAATGATGTTATTATAACGTTATTTACATTATAATGCACGTGTCGTAATGTAACCTTTTTTTATAATGACTTCAAATTAAAAAAAATACTACATTCATACCTTTAAAATCACTTATAATTTGTCAATACTAATATTATAAAGAGGTATAATTTGTTTATATGTTTGTATGTGGGAGGTAATCTCTGAAACTACTGATCCGATTTGAAAAATATATTTATGTTATGCCTATTTATTGAGGAAGGTTGTAGGCTATATTTCATCACGCTACGACACATATGAGCGAAACAGTAACCATAAACGCCAGTGAAACCGCTAACAGCACTTAGTAACTTATAAAGAAATATGTTACGGGAACCATGTGTAAATAATACTTCGTTCAGAACCTTTAAAACACCTGTTAATACATAGCCTAGTTTCTGCTTAAGATTTTCGTAATTAAATAAATGAAGTATAGAGTGGAATAGTGACTTTTATATTTAAAACTTCGAATTCAATTTCGAAGATTTTTTAATTCAATAGCAATTTATTTTAATCGTTTTTATGATGTAACACAAATATTTTTTTTTTAATTTCAGTCATAGTCTATTTCAATTCTTTAATCCAAAATACAAACAATATTTCAAAAACAAAATTGGACGCTGATAAGCAATAATGTGTCAACACACGAAAAGTCAAATTCGGAGATGTTGATGTATTTTGATAATTCGTCATCTACAAATGTATTTAATATTACGACAACGAAATAACTACGGAAATAAGTTTCTTAATTTACTCGTAATGTTTTGAATTCCAAGTGCGTTCCAAGTTTTGCAATTTTTACAATAATCTCAAATATTTGAAAAAAAATTTATTAGGTAACACATTAAATATATCAATCTGCCTTTAATTTTTTTCTACCTTTTATCTAAATAGAAAAGGAATATACTTGTTAAAACAAATTTAATTAAAATAGGTTTGACATCTTTAGACGCCATTTTCTCAAAATGGAGTCAACAATTTTGCTTATCAGCGTCGAAAAAATATATATTTGGCAAATAAATAAAGAGAAGAATACATGTGTAAGTTTTGCCCTCGTAATTGATATAAAACAACTCTGTAACTTGGTAACAGTTACCTAGGTAGCTTTACAAAAGATTTGGCTATAATATAAAGGCTTCAACAGTTTTTATTTCAGAAGTAAAGCAATGACAGACTTATGTAAATCTTTACGTAGAGCAAAACATATACGTGTAATACTCGCCTTAGATGCTAAATAATTTCCACAATAAACCTCTGTTTTATAAAGTCGCTAATTACTATTAGTCTTGAAACATTGTACAGATATTATTATGAAGACGACTGCATATTTAAATCAACGCAAGAAAACCACAAAGCACGAACAATGAACATAGAACTGGGAAAAAACATTACGTTTTCAATGATGTCTATTTTTATCAATGACGAATATTTTTTTTTAAATATCACGCAAGTGTAATCTATGCAAAAATATGGATAAAATTGTCGGAATCCAATTTGTATAATAAATGTTCTTTTTTAATATTGCATTAAAGATATATATCTATATGCAGTAAGCAGATCCTGGTACATAAAGCTTTTTTTTGTCTATACAAATAAATAAAATTGTAGTGTCTGTTTGTAATTTCAAATTAACAGCCCTTAACTAAACGCATATAAAAGTACTATACGGTACTTACATCAATACAATTTTTAAAATTTTTATCTCTTTGTCTGACTTTCACTAGCAGATAGCTAAAGTTATAAGAAGTAACTTAGGCTATTTTTAGCCAGGAATAGAACCTGCTGATTAAAAAAAATAAACAGTTTGTGTTATTGTACCATCTAGTGTCAAGTAGTACTATACGAAAAACTAAAAGAAAAGACAATCTTTTTACAAAATGCTATTAAATAACGCGAGTAAAAATGCTCCTTTCTTAAGAGGCACCACAGAGTACAGTCTTGCTTCTATGAGACATGGTAATCGAGACATGGCAACAGAGCATTTTCGAAGGTCATTTCAGTAATCACCCATGGACATTTGCAGCGCCAGAGAAGCCATAAAAACGTTATCAGCTAAGGTAAGCTAATAAAGCTAAAAAAATATGGAATGAAAGGGAAAAGGAAGTAAGAAAAGGAATTGAATAGAGGGATTTAAATAGAGAGAATTAATCAGGCTACTTCACCGATTTTTCGTGGCAGTGAGTTACTGCCCCGGTCGAGAAATCCTGTATACGAGCTGTGTAATCAGTGGACTGCATATGGATGCTAATACACAATCATGTGTCAACCACACACAGACTAATTCTGAGATATTGATGTACTTAATGAGTTTAGATGACTTGACTTAATAAGTACGGAAAAAAGTGTCTTAAAATAATTTTTGGAATATTGAAGATTTTTTGCGATATATAATAATCTTATATATCTGAAAAACTTATTATTAGATAAAACTTTTATTATACCAATCTGCTTTGAATTAATTATACCTTTTATCAAAATAGAAAGGACAAGATGTATACTTCTTCAAACAAATTTGTTAAGAATAGATTTGACATCTTTAGACGCCATTTTCTCAAAATGAAATCCGTGTGGCTTGACACAGATAGCTTGTCAGCGTTCATATAGGTTATATCTCAGTAAAATCGAGCGAGAAGCTAGCTATAGAAAAAAAGTTTTTGTTCTATTAAGAGACAAACAACGTTACACCAACAAACTAGTATAATAATAAGCAAACAACACAATATTCATGGAAATATTACCAGTTTTTTAACCTTCATCTATATGCAAGCATATTGACTCAGAATTGCATGAATGTTTTAACGATTCTCCGAGATCGTATTTAAACAATTATTATTTATACGGAAAGCATTTAGTGGTAAAACCTTTTTTGTCTTATAGTATGGCGTGCATCCGCGCTGCATGCGCAAAATATTCGGCCAATGTCACGTATGTTGGAGAAGACACGAAGGAGTCCAAACAGTTATAAAAAATTTTGATAGTCCAAATGATGAGTAAAATCTTTATATATGTGTAAATCTATACATGACATATCCACTGACTGATCGATCAACGCAGAGCTGAAATCGCTTGGTCTAGAAATTAAACTAAAGGAAAAGGCGTAGTTTATACAAAATGCTTTTAATCTCATACATTAATTAAACCCTAAGCATGACAATTCTTGAAGTAAATGATCAACACTAATAATGATCACTAAAAAGGCTTCAGCCTGCTGTTGAAAACGTCTTGGTTCGAAACAGGAACTAGTTTTGTTTTGATTCAATGCATTAAGATGACAAACGCCATTGAGTTTCATTTATACCTATCCTTATATACGTTCGCTAAACATTACATAAGCTTGTATAACAATTGACACATCATAAGGCCATACACAAGGCTGTACATAAGGCCCGTCAATTTTAACTTGACATGTTACGTCTCTTGAAATGTTCTATTGTACAGATCTTAATGTGTTGGCTGTTTGCCTTGGTATCTTCCTTCCTTGTATATTTGAATACGTTAAAAACGTTGAAAAAATATTGATTGCGATTATATTAATAAGGAATTGTTATTAGAATTATTTAAATTAAATTTCAATAGATTATTTAATTAAATTAATGCTTTATTTATAATTCAAATTAATTATAAATTAAAACATTACTCAATGAAATTTAATTAAAAAGGTATTAAACGAATTTATAAATGTAGAATTTGATAATAATATAACTTTTTAATAAGTACCCAACAATCTACTCATTAACACTATCATTTTGCTTTAAATTGGTTACTCTACTATATTATTTTAAAATCATTTTCAAGTCGATTAGACCAGCAGAAGTAACTCAGATCCTTTCAACAACTAGAAAATAGCTGATAACCTTTAAGCGTCGAAAACATCTTTATAAACTATAGCTAAGAACCATCTTAATTAAATCAGCCTTTAAACAAAGAAAATCGCATCAAAATTGGTCAATTTGTTAGAGAGCTACGATGCCATAGACAACACACGTCAAACTTTTCAATCGGGAATTCATAAAATAATGATTTTGCTAAATCAATAAAGACGAATTTTAAAACCTTTACAAAGAATATCTAATAAATTAGATTTGCTTGGATTTGAACCAGCAATCCGTACATCGTTATCAATCTTTCCACTGAGCTTATAGAACATGAATCGAGCTACAATGTTGTAACACCATGGACAATATAAAGCAGCATTGTCACGTTTTATATTGCCTTTTAAAATCAAGGTTGTTTTGATGAAAGAATGAATTAATAGCTCGATCTTGTTGAGTTTGATTTGCTTTGCTCTGCTCTTAATGGAATTATAATAACTCGTGTTCGGGTACTGGTCGAAAATCGACCATAATAGTTATATGTATACTGAAAGTAATATTGTAATAGTATAACATATTCTCAATGCTTTCTTATAATATTAAATGCCCGTTCCACGAATTGTCATCTATTTTAAAAGTGCCATCAGCTCGCGTATTTTTATTACAGCCAGCACTCGTTTACTAATCACGCCTCCTTACAATATTCTTACACTAATATTAGAAAGTGGTAAATTTTGTTTGTAAGTTTGATTGTTTATATGTAGAAGGTATTATCTGAAACTATTGCATCCAATTTAAAAATTCATATTGCGTTCGATAGCCTGTTTATTAAGGATGATTATAGGCTATATTATATCACGCTACGACTCATAGGAGCGAAGCAATGACAATAAACGCGAATCCACGAGGACCAGCTAGTATATTATATAATTTTTTTATTTACCTTAATATACGAGAACCAGTTAAAATCCAAACTCTTTACAGTCCAATTATTATTCTAGAAGAAGTAAAATTTAATAACTTGCTAGCTATTATTAAAAAAGAGTCATGCAATTGAAAACTTCCTCCCATTTTTTGAAATCAGTGTAGATTGAAAATATGTCTGCTTCTTCACAGAACACTGAATTAATGCTCTATTTCCAAAAAGAGGAGACCTTGACTCAGTGGAACTTAAAAAAGCATTACTTTTTACTCACAATAATTATATAATTCTTCTATAATTCCTAGACCCAACGCCTGTGTATTACAAAATGTTTCAACTAATTTCACAATTTTCCCAGCGAACAAAGGCCTATGCGAAACGAACGTTTTCGCAAACAGAAGTTGTAAAAAAATATATTATACTCACACAGCCAAGTGTTCTACCTTGTTAATATTCAAATGAATGAATCGTTTTTTGTGAATATTAAAACAAAAATAATGCCATTTGGCAATTGGCGGTAAAAATTAGCAAGTATGATTAGTAAAATGTCATGGAAATTCTAATACATATTTGTACTTGATAAAGAAATTCTAATACTAAGAACTCTATATTAAGGACAAAAGATTCTTACTTGCAGAAGAAGTTCTGAATTCTCGCCTAGTTCACAATAATATTCCGATAATACGTGGACGCTGATAAGCAATACTGTGTCAAGCCACACGGGCTTCATTTTATCCAAACATGCCAAACATATTCTTGATAAATTTGTTTGAAGAAATATATATCCATCTTTTCTTTTCTATTTTGATAAAAGGTATATTGCTTTAAAAGCAGATTGGTATACTAAAACTTTTAACAAGTTTTATCTAATAACAAGTTTTTTTAATACATGAGATTATCTTGTATTGTAAAATATGGACAACAGTTCAATTATCGAAAGATAAAAATAAGGACCTTTTTTCGTACTTATTTAGTATAAATGGCTTCTAAAATTTTTGAATAATGCTAATTATGTGTCGCGTTATCCGAATACAATATTGTGGCGAACAATAATTCGAAGACGAACACGCGGCGCAAGCATTGTATTGCGTCGTTAGGCAAGCGGGCGTCGTGTTGACAGCGCGCGCCTCGGTGTACTATACATATTGTAAATTTCATATTGTCATATAAAAATTTTCTTTATTTTATCTCTGTAAAATAATTAATTCATTTATGTAAATATATTGTAAATAACTAAAGATTACTATCATTGATCCACATTACTAACGATCCCCCGAAATATCTCCGAATTTGACTTTTTGTGTGTTGACACATTATTGCTTATCAGCGTCCACATATGAGTCCCCGCAACCACACGCAACTACGCAAATTGTAAAAAAAAATTGTTGGAACACATTAACACATTGTGGAGTAAGAATTTCTGTAAAACATAAAAACGGGCCTTAAATATGCCCAAATTCTTGGCTAATCAGTCTACTGTAGAAATCCGACGCTGGATAAAATTTTAAAACAACATACCAAACACGCACAGACAATGTCACAGACACAGACATTATTCAGACATGCAAATCTATAAAACCAATATTGAATTCAATGGCTAAGCTACTAGCGATTTAGTTACATAATTCGAGCGGTGATTGGCTGCGCGCACGCATTGTCACTGATGCATATCGATATTGACCTTCTTTAACATGTTATACTGGAAAAAACTAGTTCATACCCGCGGTTCGACTTAAATTGGCTATGTATTATATCGATATGTTATATAGCTCATGGATTTTGGTACCCAGAAGAATGACAGGGGAGATTATCTTTGATTAACAAGATGATGATAATAAATGGAAATGGGTACAGATTATCAACGTCAAATAGTACACACGTAACTTATAGTATAGGCTATTTTTTTTACCTGCCTATTTGGTAACATTATCCGGAACGATAATCACGTATTTTCGAACATGAAAAATAATGTTTATAATATTAATTCTAATTTTCCATTATTAAAAATGATCCAGTGCAATCATTCTATTCATAATTTCTCATCTCTAACTCTTATGTGTGGAAGTACGCAATATTTATCTGCTAAAGAAGACAATGAAGAACAATGGACTATACTAAGCGATGGATGAACTGTCAAATGGTTCACAGTCAACGCCACCTTGTGGACATTAACAATAAACACATGCAACAATTTTTTTCAAAGGAGTTTTTTTTTGTTTTTTATAAAATGTTTTAAAATCTATAATACTAAGAATTTGCTAATTGTTACTGTTTTTTAATAATAATAATTGAGTTTACTTTGTTTAATAGGGTTACATTGAACTTTGAGATTCTGAGAACTCCTTATCAGCATAATGCTTATGTCAAGATTCCTCATTCATCCGTAATAATTTTAATTATACAATTAAATGAATAATGAAGTAATCGAATATTTTTTTTAATACTAGCGTTCGCGTTAGCAGAATCGTTAATTAAAAATAAAGAAACTTGAAGTAACATTTTTTTTATTCATTTAGTCATTAAAAGCTATCAAATAAGTTTCTATTTTCAAAACAAATAAATACAACCACTTTTCGATTCCAATTCAATATATTATGTACATAACTTAAACGTTTTCGAATTAAATAAAAATGAACATCGATTGTAACGGCAAAGTATAAATCTGATAGCGAGCGACCACTCGCCCCGAAAACTATCGTAAATAACATTACGTCACTGGCCACAGGTACAGTCAGCAAGAACATTTGTTGGTATGTTTCTTAAGCTTTCACGACTAAACTACTCTACCGATAATCATGAGGTCATGTTCTCTGAAGTAAAGGAAAAGGCATATCATTATATGGTACCTTTCATTCAAAAATAGTTCTGAGGGATAGAAGAATAACTTTTAGACGATCGTCTGGCATAACAAAGTCTACGTTAACGCAAGTGAAGTCTTGATCAAAAGCTAGTTGAAAATAAACGTTTATTGTTCAAATTGTCGGTATTATAGTTTATTTTTATTTAAAGAGCCGAGTTGGTCTTGTGGTTAAAACACGTCAATCTCAACCGATGGTCGTGAGTTCTAACTCCGGCTAGCACCGCTGAGTTTTCAAGTGCTAAAATTGTGTTTAATTTTATCTCGGAAGCCTCTTGTGGCGGGAGAAATTCTGACACAAACCTAACCTAACCAACCCGCAGTGGAGCAGCCAATAATGCCCATATTCCTTTGCCAAGTAGTGGGACATTTACAGGCTGTTACTTTACTTTATTTTTATAGTTTTATTTGAAGTGTCCAGTATACAGATTTTTATCGTATTTATAGTTGATTAATTTTAATTAAAAATATACGTATATATAGAAAATATTACTATTGAGTGTAACGGAATAAGATCAGATAGCGAGCGACCACTCGCCCCGAAAACTGACGTAAATAACCTTGTGCAACCGGCTACACGTACCGTTAGCAGAAACATGTGTAATATGGGTTATTTTAGATATGAATACTGATGAGCAATAATGTGTCATCCCACAAAAAGTCAAATTCTGAGATATTGATGTATAATGTATAAAGCTTCATGTATTTAACATTATTAAAAAAATAAAGTCATCTAAACTAAATAAGTACGGAAAAAGTGTCTTAATTTAACGTTTAGACTATTGAAGTGTGTTCCATATTTTGGAATAAGCCATAATCTCATATATTTAAAAGAAACTTATTATTATATGAATCTGCTTTTAATTCATTATACCTTTTACCAAAATAGCAAAGAAAATATGGATATATAGTACTTCAAATTAATGTATAAAGAATAGGTTTTGCCATTTTTAGACGCCATTTTCTCAAAATAAAATCCGTCTGGCTCAAGTCACAACGCAGTATTGCTTATTAGCATACATATATATTTCAGTAAACTGACCAGAGCTAATGATAATTCGATTTACTAAACCTTCTATGTCCATCCGTAGGTGCGTCCGTCACCGGACTGTATCTTCTGAAATGTAAAATATAGAGGGTTGAAATTTTAACAGAATGTGTATTTCCATTACCACCACAACAACAAATAATAAAAAAACGATCAATAGCAAGTCGGACTTAACAATTACTTTTATTATTGTATCGCTTCTCTAGACTTTTTTTAGAAAAGTATCTAAAAACTACATTATGTTATTATCTTATACGACGAAATAGAACCCATTTGCATGTCTGACTTGACTTTAAACATGTTTTATTACTACTTAAAATGTAAAGTACACATACCTGATTTTTATCGTATTTACACGTGATTAATTTTAATTAAAAATATACGTGTATGTAAAAAAATATTACCATTGAGTGTAACGGCACAAGATCAGATAGCGAGCGACCACTCGCCCCGAAAACTGACGTAAATAACCTTGTGCAACCGGCTACACGTACCGTTAACAGAAACATGTGTATTATCACTAAGTATGCATAATTAAAAAAGAATTTACAAACTTGTGATTACAAAACAGTTTTTTTATGTTACGTTTTCTTAGATTTTCGCGATTATTACTCATTGAAAAAAAACTATTTTAAACGGATTTAAATGGCGTATATTAACTATTATCATTCCGACGTTACGAGCACTTTACAGCGTTCGTGGTCACGGGTAGTCTACCCTAAAAATAGTTAATATACGCGATTTAAATCCCTTTAAATTAGTTTTATTTCATTTTTTTTATGTTGTTTCTGCGGGTTTAAGATCTTTATCGTTTATTATTGAAGTTTTTAGAGATCCGTATCGTATATTCATTGAAGATTTAACATAACTTAAGTAACGTGAAAAGTGTCTTTTCGTTTATTTAATTTAAAGCTAAAGATTTATTAAAATTAATTTACCGTAGCTTAAATTACCACTAACACATAGCATTAAAAAGATTAAAATTACGTGGAGTTAAACATCAATTTTCTCGCTGTATATTGAAAGTGAATCATACCTAATCACAAATACAGAAAACGTTTTTTTTTTTTATATAGACCGATAATTACGTATAAATTATTTTAATTTTACACGTACTTAAAAAAGACGATTCAACTGAAAAGAATTTTAGAATTTAAACTTAAAAAGTCTTATAACATTCCAATAATCTGTCTAGAATTAACAGTGATAATTATTGGCGAAGCTACAAAAAGCTTGACTAATATATATTGCCCACTCACGCCATAAAGAGCCATGCAGTGGCGTAAAGCGACCTCGCGGACAAGTTGGGATTACCTTTGGGGAAAATCGCCAAGGTTTAATTTTATTCGTATGAATCAAATAAGGTGTGGCAGTATTACTCAACGAAAAATAAAGGTCGATACTTAAACTCATTAAACTTGGTAAGCATCTTTTATAATGATACTTTTACATCATTATAAAAGATGCATTTTTATTTGTACTAGTAGTCGCCTAGTGGTCAGATCGATCGACGACGAATCGACCATAATTAATTAAAATCTATTATTAATTACAGACATTAACAATAAACAAAAGAGTATTATATACCTGTGTGTGTCAATTATATGGTAGTGTGTGTAATGTTTTTTTTAATAGATTTAATGTATTTTCATGCATAATAAAAAAAATATATAGCTAATATATATTTTTTATTCCGTATAACGTCTCTATATAAACTATAAGTGTGTGAAATTTCATACTGTGAAATTTAAAATTCGATTACATTTGACATTTTAAGTTTATCAGTAAAGATTATTAGGTTACAGTAAATGACTATATTATGTCGTACATTCTTTTACAAATCACAGAGGCTTTTAGAAGTCTCATATTTGAACTATATTTTGAGATCACTGAAACTATTTTGAATCCTTATCAGTTTGTTTCATTTCATTTAAATCGATTGAGTTATTTAGCTGTAACATAAAAGCTAATTTTCAACCAACTTCAATAAAGAAGGAGACTTTAATTCTCAATTCGCAGTTTCTTTTTATATTTATTACTTCTTAGTCTTGCTTCGTCATTTATCACCCGATTTTGAATATTATTTTATTATTTGAAAAGGTATTCTTGCAGATAAGTCCCATATATATTAAAATGGGACTTATCTGCAAAAATATTGCTTTCAAAATCAAAATTACTTGAAATTTTGTATTTATATTTTGATGTCAGTTCCTTATTTTGTAAAGTCTATGCTGTATATTTATAAAAATATTAGCCAAAACCATAGAATATCTAACCAATATTATTAATTTAATTCAAAGTATAAACAATCTAATTTTTTTGCCGACCGTTCTCTCAATACCGACCGGCGTTCTTTCTACTATTACTAATGGCATTGGTCCGCTCATAAACTTACTTTCCTATTTACATTATGAAATATTTACACAGATAAATGCCTTAATTGTTTTTTACACGCTAACGTATAACAAAGATATTTTTTTACATATAAAGGAGACTGCAATATATTTCGTATGTATTAAATGTATGTATAAAAAATACATTATGTATAAAAGATTTTAAAAGAGTTATTATCGAGTTTCTTGCCGGTTCTTCTCGATAGAAACTACATTCCGAACCGGTGGTAGCTTTATAAAAATCTTTAAAAAAATCTTAACTTGTAATTTGACGAATCGAAAGTGCTTTAAAAGTCCATTTGAATATAGTTAAGTTTGAGTTTTGAGATTGACTAGAATTATAAAAATCAGTTTGTAAGATTTTCCTGTACTAAAAATCACACAACGCAGCTAAAGGTTCAAAAATTTTTAAAAATACAATTAATCTCAAAATTTTCAATCAACTTCCCCAATCCCGATCAACACATGTCCGCCAATTCTTTCAATTCCCGCTGAAAACTCGCTCCACAGATTATTAAATCAATTAATGCTCACATTCGTCTATTCAAATAAAACATAAAATTAAAAAAATATATAAATAGTAACAGATACCGTAATAAATATTTAAAATAAAATTAAAGTATAAGATTATGGAAAACTCATGTGCATTTGCTTGAAATTTAAAGCATAACTAACAGAACCATCACGTCACCATTGTAATGTTAAATCATGTTAAAACTTAAACGATAATCGTTTCTGATATTTTTCGTGAATGACACACACACACTCGTCCTTAGTTACGTAAGCGGCCTACTTTCACATGCTTCGCCTTAAACATCAATACCCTTTTCCGTCGTATCTGGTCAAGTGACCTTTATTGATAATAATTACGTCATCTATTTGAGAAATGAGTGCTCTGTGCTGCTCTAAGTAAGGTCATCGTGTAATCTTTGGTAATCTATATGTCGCAGGCAATTAGCTTAGTAAACTGTTTAATAAACAGCCTAGCCTCAGGAAGCGGCCTAAACAATATGCAGCGATATCTTCTATTAAACTATAATAATAATTAATATTAAATTTATTAAACTATATTCAAACCAATAGTCTAAGTAGTCCAACGTTGAATATAATAACTATTTATATATATAAAATAAAGTAAGAAGTTCGTGTCAGTCCATTTAATAATTGATGAAATTTATGATGAATAAACAAAAATATTAACAATCGGAGAAGACGAATATAACACAAAAAAAATAGATTTTTTGACTTTGGCTGTATGTATATATGTATTTGTGTATAGATAGTTAATTCTTATATCACGGAACGAAGCGAAGCTACTTCGCTCGTATGAATCATAGCGTGATGTAATATAGCCTATTACCGTCCTCAATAAACAGGCTATCCAATTTTTCTAGTTGGATTATAATAAGTTTTAAAGAAAATTTATCTCTTTATAATATTAGTATGGCTTAATAATTTTAATATATATTTGGTATATATTTTTTATCCGCCAAGCTAAATTTAGTTTACAAACAAAAAACTTCAAATCAATTCAATTGTTCAATGGAATTTGAACACGCGACGATCTATTAAGATTTTAATCATTTCAATACACTGGACCATCTCGGCTTATAATGTATTTGCTAATTACCAAGAATGTATGTAATTAAACATTTATTATTTTGAAACGTTACGATTACCGAAAATTACGAAATTATTGCAATTTGCAACAATTAAAAGTATACGTAAATATTCATATTGTAATTTTGTACTAAAAGCAGCTCTCTATACATTTTAAATTCACCGTTAATTTTTATTACAATTTTTAATTATTAAATGATGGGTTTTTATGTTTAAGACATACCTAATTTAGAGCCGAGATGACCTAGTGATTAGAATTCGTCGATCTCAAGCGACAATCAGGGTTCAAACCCCGACTAACACCACTGTATTTTCAAGTGTTAAATTTGTGGCGGTGGAGAGGAGAGGAGACATCATGAGGAAATTTTGCATGTGCCGGGAGACATTCTGACGCATGTTTATCCGCCTCGCAGTGGAGCAGCGTGGTGGATTAAGCTCTAAATATTCTCCTTAATAGGAGAGGAGGCCTTTGCCCCGCAGTGGAACATTTACAGGCTGTTATTTTTATCATCTAATTTAAGAGTCTAGAAGTAAATCTATTCTAATACTATAGATGTAAAACTCGTTTGTAAGTTTGTATGTAGAGGGTAATCTCTGGAACTACTAATCCGACTAAAAATATATGAATGCGTTGAATATATTGCTACACTTACGCCAATGGTCTGTAAAATTTTGTAGATAAATACAAAAACATTCGTTCCCACGTAATACGGATGGATTAGCAAAATTAAAATTCATAGTTTTAGAACAATACTGCACATAATGAGTAATTTTATTTAAAAATATCGTGATACGATCTAGTTACCGCTTATTACATAAATAAACTAGCATTTGGCCATAATTTTGTCTCCGAGTAATTTATTTTATCTTCCCACATCCTTACCAATATCATAAATACGTAAGTGAACTGCTGAACCAATTAACATGAAATTTGGTGCAGAGATAGTCTAGAGCCTGAGAATGAATATAGGCTACTTTTAGTCACGAAAATATGCACGGTCTCTGTGGGAATGCGATGCTAACAGGAGCGTGATACGAGTATAACCGAATTCGACGCGGACGAAACCGCGGGCAGAATTCCAGGTAATCATAAACAAGACTAAATTAAGTTTTTCAAAATTATTTCTCTTTATAATAATAAATCTTACTTAATAATAAATCTCTCTGATTTTAGTCCTGGAAATTGTTTTTGGACAAGACTTAAGTTAAATAAAAAAACCCGACTATCTAAAAAAAATTACAAGTATTATACACCAATTTTAGTACATTTCCATTGGTAGAATTACATATTATAAATTCCATTGGTAGATACTCTACAAAATTTTTTTCTTTATTTCTAAAGAGTGCTTTCTCTAACTAAATTTACATAGGTAATGATTTAGATAACCCGGCTCTGTATGTGACTCCCACAACTTAGACGCATATAATGACATCTTATATGTTAAAATCCGTCATGAGGTTTAGGCTACAGCCTCTACAGAGTGCCAATGAAATATACATAGACATATATACTCTAAAAAGTCCTCCTAAAGCTGTCATGACGATGACTTTACTTAAATATATACATGAAGGATCTTTTTCCTATTTATGTCCTAATTTAACGGGTTACCAATATTTTCACAGAGCGATTACCATCTAAACTTCTCAACCCCTGAACGCTAGCAACTATTTAGACTTAAATAATTTCTCTATTAATAGTAACGAACATTATCAGGTAATTGTGATAATATCTGAGACAGTTTTACATTCTTTTCGAGCCACGATAGGGAAATCCATACAAAAAAAGGAAAACAAAAATTACTTTGTCCTTCATCAAGTCGTTAAGTATATGGACGCTGATAAGCAATACTGTGTCAAGCCACACGGGCTTCATTTTGAGAAAATGGCGTCTAAAGATGTCAAACCTATTCTTAACAAATATGTTTGAAGAAGTATATATCCATCTTTACTTTTCTTATGTGATAAAAGGTGTAATGAATTAAAAGCAGATTGATATATTTAATATATTATCTAATAAAAAGTTCTTGAAATGTTTGAGATTATTGTATAAATAGCAAATATGGAACGCACTTGAAATTCGAAACAATTAATTAAGAAACTTTTTTCCTTACTTATTTAGTTAATATGACTTGATTTTTTTTGAATAATGTTAAACAGGTAATGCAGTATCAAAATACATAAATATCTCCAAATTTGATTTAGTGTGGGTTGACACATTATTGCTTATCAGCATCCATATATTATTATATTTTAAGTTTGAGACCATTTCGTGTATACGTGTTTTCGTAATACAAAAGTTAAGACAAACACCACATACATAAAAAAATGTTAAACATTTTTGGAAGTCGATATAAAAAAAGACAAACAAACTTTGCTTCTTTATAATATTAGTGTTATTTCAGCTAACAGCCGTCCGTGCGTCCATTAAAACGCGGAAGAGGTCAGGGTCCGCGAAGCATGACATTCAGACAGAAATAATGGTCTAAGAATCGAAATAATTGTGGGTGTCGGTAATAGCAGGATATGCGATATTTACAACATTATTACCATGTGAATTTGTTACTTTTTTACTGTTCTATAGTTTAAAAAATGGAATACTTATAGAATCGTCGTGCAACGTAATGATTGTCGCGAGCTTCTTTCAGAGACAGTCCAACTTAATACTAACACTAAAACAGCTCTCTAACCTGAAAACAGTTTCTTATATTCTATTTTTCTTTGCTTGTCCAATTTGGTAACAATACCCAGGACGATAATCACGAATTTTCAAACATTATTTTTCATAATAATATTTCATTATAAAAATGATACAATTCAATCGTTCGGTCGACAATTTCTCATCTGTAACTCTTATGTGTGTTTAGATATACGCCATTTTTGTCTGCTAAACAAGACATATAAAGATTAATAGACTATAGGTATCCTTACGAAAGTTGTAGTAGTCAAAAATAAAGGCTCTGACGGTAAATTCTTCCAGATATAAAGCAAGGACAAACAAATTATGTAAATCTTTATGTAAGTCTGAGAGCAAAACTTATTATATAGATAATTTTCTTTATATAAAAAACTTTATATGTTTAAACTTAAAAAAACTTTATATAAAAAATTACTTCTTGTCAAATTTTATCTTGCTAGGTCAATGGGAAGTACCCTCTAGGTTTTGATTCCCTTGCGAAAATGCTAAAATGGTCAAAATATGTGACATATTTGCCATTATCTTGTTGCAACCGATGCGGCGGTTGCAGACTTGCGGCGCGGACCAATGGCCAAGCGTGACGTCGTGTCTACGCGTGACGGGGGCCCGAGTATAAAAGGCGCGGACGGGCCCCACTCGACCTCTTTTTCTTCTTTTTCGCCATTTAATTTTTGTAAAGTACACATTTGTGGTCTTGCTAAATAAAATTAAGAACCGTAAGCGTATGGGTTTTATTACGTCCAAACAATCTTTTGATTGCGTTGATTTAGAACTTTAATTTTTCCACAGCCGCAAGTCATTGTAGACTTGAGTATATGATATTAATTTCAACATGATACGTCCATGCATTTCTGAGAAAAAAGTCTTGACAGCCGGACAACATAGTGATCCTATAAGTCCTTCAAAAAGCAAAGTACGTATTATTTTGATTTCAGAATAAAACTACTCAGCCGATTTTGATAAAAATGTATGAGATCAATCGGTAAAAAATGTATGAGATTTTGAGTTATCAGTGAATATACATAAGAAAAAATAAAAAAAGGCTCCAACGAATTGAGAATCTCCTTTTTGGGAACTCAGTTAAAAACAACCGAAATTATTTATTTCTAACACATGGCACACAAAACATTATTACTAATAATCCTGACATCGCGTAATAATCGTGGCAGACGCGTTGGTCACTGCAACTGACTAAAGCGCTAACGGTCGCGGGTTCGATCCCCGCTCACGGCAAACGTGTGTATTGGTCATACAGATGTTTGTCGTGGTCTGGGTGTTTGTGTTAGTGTTGTGAATGTTTCCGGACCCCCGACACAAGGTCATGAGATCTTAATGGGGGCCGTTGAGTGTGATGCGTTATTATTTATTATCCTGAATACAAAATTTACAGTATCTAGAGCTAACTTAGAGCCCTTAGGTATGGGTACACATCTTAGTAAGAATACATAGTTAACAAAGGCCGAGGTAACTATTTCAATTCAGAGTACAAAAGAACAATGTAATACTAGTATTTAATTTTTTGAAAATGAAGTAATATTCATTTATGACTCGCGGGACAGTGAACTGTTAAGTGTCACTTCTAATCCTTCAATTCTAAGGACTTAAGTAGGCGTTGTCAGCACCTAAGTGAATGGTGCACATATTGCATAACCTAGGCTTAGACGGGGCCTAGGCTTTCTCTCTTAGTGAACTAAATTGGGTACTCGCATATAGGTATCATTATTTAAAATTAATCTATAAAGACTCCTAAATGCTGCTGGGAAAAAATTACCAATTGTCCCAAGAGGGGGGGGGGGGGCTTATTGAGATATCACTTGTATTTATTTTTGAATCTTTTCTAAGCTATATGTATATACATATACGATTACACCATTTTTCAGAATTCATTTTGTGGAAATAGTATGAATAGTATTTTATGGAAATAATGACTCGGTGTCGTGTCATTCTCTGAAAAGCCAGAGTTTTTTAGACAACCGTTATATTGCACTCATGATTTTGTAGTTTTACCACCGCACTCTTTGCCTCAGGGCTCGATATTATCGACACTACCTGGATTCAGGGTCGGCATCCAATGTGAAGGATACCCGAGCACTTTTCTTTCCTTCTTCTCTATTCTTGTAACTCTCTCACTTACCGCACGAAACGCAGCTATATCAGCTACTACTCGGTGGTCTTCTGTGAGAGTGTGGTACTGCCCCGACACTGCCCTTATAGGAGCTGTAGTCAATAAGCTACATTTTGACTTGACCTCAATTAAAATTCAGTCCTCCGGCATTTCAACACAAGCGAACTCTCGAGTAATAAAGAAAACAAACTTAAAAAACCAGGCCCCCTAAAGGGAAAAAAAACGAAACCAGAAACAGAAAAAGATGTCAGATTTTGGACTCACGTTCTTAGAGACTCTAAGATGGAGACGCAAAATGTAACAAATATATCGACCATATAAAAAAGGCATGCGTAATTTTGAGCCTATGTATCATCTATACATATAAAATTACTTGTTATACTGATTCATCAACGCAGAGCCTAAACCGCTGGGGTTACAAACTTGAAATTTTGGCAGTAGGTTTTTCGATTATTCACCCCTAAGAGGGTGAAAAGGGGTAAAAACGTTTGAATGGAAAATCTTATTCCGTGGTCATATTAACTTAAAACTTAATACACATACTTCTAGATGATAATAATGAAATATGAACCATAAAACGCACGAATATCATCCCCTATTGAACTGCAACGGGGTGGTGAAGTTTGTATGGACGGAATTTATTTTTTTGGCCGGTTTCCCCTAAACTTACCAAAAATATTCCTTAGTTCCTTCCTTAGTAGTTTCCTTCCTTATATCCCCGAATTCAAATTGCATCCCTTACAGTAGTGCTAGGGGGTATTAAAGTATACGCGGGCAACGCCGCGAGCAACTGCTAGTATTTAAAAAAAAACTCACGAGTAATATGATAATACAAACATATGATAATTTATACAATTGTTTTTTCACGCTGCATAACACAAAGTGTTCCATCTGTCGACACTTTTACCCACCTGTTGCGTACAAAAGAATATCATGTATTACGAAATGGTTAAAACAATATTTACTTAAGCTGGTCCAAATGTTTGGTAAACTATGATTTGAATATTATATACGTTTATGTATTTTACGAAATATGTGATCTAGTTTCAAATAGTTCAGTTTATAAAGTTTTGACTGGTGTGTATAATGTTTTTTAGTATCTAGTTTTATAAAAGAAATTTTGATTAGTGCATGACATGTATTAATTTTAGTGATTGAGTCCGTTCTCTTTAACAAAAGAAACGTTTTTTTTCATTTTTTTAAATAAATCTTTAAACAATTTTTAAAAGATTACTTTATAATAATTGATACGATTGGACTTTAGAATAGTAGTACATCAAAATAAAAAAAAATATGCACCGTAAAAATATATAATGAATATAATAAAATATATAATCATAATACAATGAATAAATGTTATCTAAGTGGCTTACGCATTTTTTTCCCTAGAGAATCTGAATTACAATTCAATGGACTTATTTTTTTTTGGAAATATTTTTTATGTACGACTAAATCTAGATATAATTTCCATAAAAACACTTTACTAAAAAAAGCCCAACCAAGGTTGGGTATCCAGGTATATGTAATTTTATTTTCAATATTTTTTATAAGATTTTTTATTGTTTTCAGACTGAACCATGTGGAGCATATTGATGGTAGCCGCGCTATTCGCGACCGCGCGTTCCAAGCAGATACCCTCCAACACCGGTAAGACTTATGTACTCCTAGTATGAAATAATTCTATTTATCTAGTACGAAGAAAATTTGTATCCCTAGGGCGAAATAATTTTGTACCTCTAGGACGAAATCATTTTTAACACTAGATCAAAGTAATATTTACGCCTTCCTAGGCGAAATAATTCTGTACCCCCAGTACGAAATAATTCTGTACCTATAGTACGAAGTGATTCATTAAATATTTTAATTTCAATTTAATATTTGATTAGGTGCACTTTTAATTATTTTTAAACGGATTTCCAAAAAGGAGGAGGTTCTCAATTCCTAGTGTATTTTCTTATCTTTTTACCTCAGAACACCGTCATTTATAACGATTTTAAAAATTATATTTTTATCAGGAAGTATATGCTTTTAGATTAGTCTCATAGAATTTTGATGGATTCAATTAATTTTAAAATTGAAATTGCGAATTGAAAGAAGTCTTGTTTATTCCATAAGTCTCTTTGTTTATTTAATACTCGCTGCTCCTTTCGGTTTTACCCGCGTTTATGGTTACTGCTTCGCTCCTATGAGTCATAGCGTGATGTAATATAGCCTATATCCTTTCTCGATAAATAGGCTACCAAAAATAATTTTTCAAATCGTATTAATAGTTTTATAGATTACGCCCTACATAGAAACATATTTTACCTCTTTACAGGACGAAAATTACATTTTTAAATTTTAATCTCGTATCAACAATGAGGCACTGACAGTAAATTCTTACGGGTGTAAAGCAATGACAAAAAACTTATGTAAATCTTTATAAATATCTAAGAGCAAAACTTATAAATGGATGTTGATAAGCAATATTGTGTCAAACCACATGACCTTCGTTCTGACAAAAAGGCGATGTCTAACCTATTCTTAATGAATTTGTTTGAAGAAGTATATATTATTTACAGAAGTATATTTAACATTACAATTAAAAAATTATTTTCCGTACATATTTAGTTTTGATGGCTTGAATTTTTTTTAAATATGCGACGCATGATCAGAATACAACAATATTTCCGAATTTGACTTTTTGTGGGTTGACACATTATTGCTTATCAGCATCCAAGTATAGACACATAATACACAAGTGTATAGTGATGTAACTTCAGCACTGTCCTCTGTCCAAAAGTACAGCTACATAAGCCCGCTATATTGAGCGGAGCACCGGGTCGGTGACCGCCGGCACATCCTTAGCGACGTTATCCTTTACATATTTTATGAACTATGTGTGACCTGCAGTTTCACCCGCGTTCATTTGGGGAAAAATATATTTACATAGTATTACTTTTACTTTAACTTATTTTTTTATTTATTAATTAAATATAATTTTTTTATATTTAAAAATAGCCTAACTTTAAGCCTTCTAACATTAGCTACCTGTGAAGTAAAGTCCGGTCAAAATAGGGTCAGCTTTCTCAGGGATTAGCCGACAGACAGATAGAAACAATTAAAAAAAAATGTCTTTTTAATGTATCTCAGTATCCTATATACTTGTATGTGCATTTAGTTAGAAGCTGTTAATTTGAAATTACAAAAAGACACTTCGATTGTATTTTATGTATAGATTTTGTGTGTACTCGGCTTATGGAAATCCAGTTTTTAATAATCCTTAAAAACAGTTATATTTTATTGAAAGACCAAGCTACCCTGGAATGCAGAATACCCGTACGAGTTTGGTGTTTTAGATTCTTTTTTTTCTGTGTTTTGTTAATTTATACCTATTTAAATTTTGACATATCGTCGGTGACATTACAAATTCAAAATCAAAATAATAATCAAAATATCGATACCTCCCACGTAAGTTGTTGTAACACCAAAATTACAATTTTACAGTAGAGCACTTTTAATCCGTTTTAGTTTGAAAGTTATAACAAAATACGCCTGAAAAAAGGCGTATTTTGTTGTAACTTTCCTTAAAAAAAAAAGATTTTTGGTACTTTTTCACTTTGAATGCATTAAGCAATGCAAATTCGTGTAGTATTCAGTAAAAACGCTAACGGCAATTTTGTGGCTTACAATAACTTACGTGGGAGGTATCGATATACTTTATTCAAGTAAAACACTGGCCTGGCCTTGTTTTTATCAATAACTAGCAGTTCCCCGCAGCTTCGTCCGCGGATACTTAGGAATTTGATATGTAACAAACTTTCCACCCTCTTTTTAACTCCTTGGGGGATGGATTTTCAAAAATCCTTTCCTGGTTCACACATACAATATATAAGGAACGTTTGTGCAAAATTTCATGTTTCCAAAATCAGCGGCTTAGCCTCTGCGTTTATCGATTAGTCAGTGAACATGTCAATCAGTCAAATGATGTAAATGATGTAAAATATTATTCGGTTAAAATTAAGACTTTTTAGAAAATGCTAGATACGTACTTTTGCAGTATCCTCGACGAAATGTGAAAAAGACCCAAATTACGGAACCACCTTTTTCAATGATTAAAGAACACATTAAAATTATTTATTTAAAACAATTGATAAAATGTAATTGTGTTACATCGTCATCATTATCTATACTAATAATAAAATTCTAGCGGGTCGCTGTCTGTACATGGAAGATATATGAAAAAAAATATTACTGGGGGCCTTTACCTACGCAATAGGGGTTCTATTGCGTTGGTAAAGGTATAGATATAGATATAGTGTCTGCTTATAAATACAACCAGAAAGTTCCCAAATCCAAAGTAAAAAGCTCCTTTCTGGAGCAGTACCGCAGACTATTATAACCTTGCTTTGCAGGAGACATGCCAAGCATTCTGTAATCCACGCGAACGTAGTCGCGGGCACAGCTAGTATACGCTATAAACTCTAAGTTACACCAACAATAAAAGCAATTAAATAAAAAGGAAAATTAAATAGCTTTTAAAAAAATATTAGCGACTATTGTATTTTATTACTTCATAATTACTTATTTAATCTGCTGTCTAAATGTGTTTTATGGCATCCATTAGTAGAACACTACGATCTTTAAATTTTAACTCTTATAGCAACACTAGCAGGTCCTCTCGGCGTTGCCCGCGTATATTTTAATACCCCCTAGCACAACTATACGGAATGATTTTTGGATTCGGGGATATTTATTTATTCGCCTTAAAGAATATTTGGATGCTGATATGCAATACTATGTCAAGCCACACGGAATTTATTTTGAGAAAACGGCAACTAAAGATGTAGAAGCTATTCTGAACACATCTGTTTGACGAAGCATATATCCATTTTTTCTTTTCTATCCCCCCCCCCCCTCCCCATTGCGTTTTATGGTTCACATTTTATTACTATCATCCAGATTTATTAGATTTGACCTGTTTCGACGTCATTTTCTTAAAATGAAGTCCGTATGGCTTGACATGGTATAATATATTGCTTATTGCTTATCAGCGTCCATTTTGATATAGATCAAAATGAGCCGTGTGCGGGCGTGCGTGTGTGTGTGTGTGTGTGTGTTTCAAATGCATATGATTGGGTTTTACGATGTATTTTTATTATTTTTTTAAAGTTATAAATATATATTAACAGATAAATCTTGAGTTGACTTATTAAGAGTGTTAAATAAAATATACTTACGTCGTTTTGCTTCAGTGCTCCTGAAGGAAGTATAAATTAGTCAAGTGTAGGTTCCGCACCTATGCACCCGGTTCCGCACTTTCTAATGTTATAACTATAGTATCAGTTACGTGAATTAGGGATCCGTAACAAATTAAACAAGTATTAGATAACTTTTTACCAGAGTCGAGATGGCTCAGTGAGTAGAACTCATCGATCTTGGTCACGAGTTCATTTCCGGGTACCACCTCTGAGTTTTCAAGTGATTTTGATTAAATAGTAGTTTTATATATAGTACTATACTGTAACAGCCTGTAAATGTCTCACTGGTGGGAAAAGAAAGATTTAGATAACTTGGTAAAAGCAATGTTTTCGTAAATCGCGGTCATAAAGTTTACATATGTACATATATATATCATAAATACCCCAAATTGAGAACCACCTTCTTTGGAAGTAGGTTACAAGTATACGGTATAATTTGATTCGTATACTAGCTGGTGCCTGCGATTTAGTTATTAAAAAATTAAAATAAAGAGAATTTCTAAAAAAAGTAGCCTAAGTTACTCATTACTAGCTATCTTCCAGTGTAAGTCCTATCAAAATCGATCCAGCCGTTTCAAATATTAACTGGAACATACAGACAAAAATTTAAAAAAAAAATATGTGAGTACTGTATATACTTTCATACGTATTTAGTGAAAAGCTGCTCATTTGAAATTACAAACAGATACTTCAATTTTATTTATCAGTATATAAGTCATGTATTATATCTTTTTTTCCACATTGTCAACAGAATTAGCTACGACTACAGTAGCGACGGCCACGGAGCCGGTTTCCGAATGGCCTGGAGCCCTAGCGCCTCTCGACACTCTGGCGGTGGCGTGCGAGAAGGACAACATGCATGTAACTATCTCCCTCGCACAGGTCCAGTCACATCCTAACAGGTATGCAAAAAATTTCTTATGCGTTTCTTTTTTGGTATAATTTCCATAGTAAGTGTTTAAAGGAAAATGTTAAAATAAGTTCTAATTAGTTATCCATTTTTTTGTTTTAATAATCAAAAGTTTAAAGAGTACATATTTAAGCATACATATATAAAATAAATTAAAAAACTTAAACTTCGATTAAATAAACCAGAAGTCCCAAAACTGGCTAGCATTTTTATCAAAACTCACTGAACAATATAAGTAGCCACGGGTGATTCAATTAGAGGAAATGGTTGCTAGTGCTCGCGAATTTGTCTGATGTCTGTGATGTCTACGTTATAGCAGCTTTATGCATGCAAAGTCTCAGCCCGATCGGTTTAAAATTGACAAAGTTTCATACAAACTTTCATCCACTATTTTATACCCTGGAGGTAGTATTATATAGTATATATATTATATAGTATATATATACATTATAACATCTACCTGCATATTAAATTTCAGCCCGATCCATTCAATGGTTTGGGCTGTGCGTGGTCAGTCAGTCAGTCAGAAAGTCGCCTTTGAGTTATATATATTTAGACGTTACGGTCATATATAATCTGTATCCATTTCCAACATTCACAAGCTCGTCAATTGTTTTTGTTTTTTAATTCATCCCTTTTCGGAATAGGCTCGGTCTAAAACCGTACAGCCTATGGGTCTATTTTGTTTTTAAAAATCACAGCCTGTTCAGAGCACATCATTTGTGTGCCCAAAGATACTCTCGCTATACTCACTCGCTAGCTAGTTGCTAGGCAACGTCGTCCAAAGTTGTCAGCATTCGGGGTACCGAATTCCATGAGCTTATAACATATCATCGTTTGAAAAACATCGAAACATAAATACTTAAAACGTTTGTCTCACTATTTTTTTTATATTGCGTTAATACCGATCCCCATTACTCCAGTGCACTGAAGTAATCTGACCACGAACACACGACCACAGACGAACATCAGGTTACTTGGCATTCCATTCTATATTTATATCCAATTAAAAAAACTTCTCGTGTTGTATGTTATTTTGTTAGCATTCCTTAATAATTTCGTTTGTATAGAACTAGCGAGTCATTACTACTTCGCATCGTCATTGTTATTAAAGTAACCGAGGCATTTTTTGTATCAAAATCTGCTAAATTTGGTTTCTAAATAAAAATAACTAAAATAAGTGAGTCATGTCTTCGAAGTGTAATAAAATTTCGTATATTTAAATTTCAAAGGCGATTATTTTTAGTAAAAAGTCTTAATTAATTATTAATATTAAGTTTATTTTCTCTGTTTTTCTTATTTTCTACATTTTTACATTAATTTTATACATAAAATAAAGTGACAGCCTGTAACTGTTCCACTGCCGAACACGAGATGAATTTAAACACAAATTTAGCACAATAAACAATAAAAAATTATAAATTTTAATTAAATAGTAATTGTGACTGAAAAATGTGTAAGAAACCTGAAATAATTTTTAAATACCTATTCAATGTAGGGTCTACCTAATACAGTTTATCGATTTTCTTTTTCACATTAGGGCGTCTTAAATCGGCCATTTTGATTTTTCTAAATTATTCTATGTGTCATTTATCAAAATTGGCCTACACGTTTTATCTAAATAGTGTTGAAAGGTACAAATCCACAAAATTTGTCAAATCTGTACAGTTATTCTCAAGTTTTAACGAGACAAACGAACAGCATTTCTTTCTTATATATATGTATATATATATATATATATAGATATATTACTATATACTGAAAGGATGGCTGAAAAATACTTTTTAAATATTATTAATATTCAATAATTTACTGATAGTAACAATATTGTAGTAGTATAACATATTCTCAATGCTTTCTTACAATAATGAATGCATGTTCCACGAATTGTCATCTATTTTAAAAGTGCTATCAGCTCGCGCGTTTTTATCACAGCCAGCACTCGTTTACTAATCACGCCTCCTTACATTACTAATCTATATACTCTTTTCAGTATATACGATACATTCAACGGCATAGTGTACCCCGCCGGTCTGGGAAGCAACTCTACGTGTCTGCGGGAGTACGTGTCTGCGAGGGGAGATCTACAATACACTCTACCACTTAAGGGTTGCAATACAATGTCCAATGACAACGTGAGTCTGTTTATATTATTATAGTACTAGATGTCTTCGTATTACCTATTGTGTAAAATGTGATTAAAACTTAATACCTGTTTTACCTACAAAATCGTTAAAAAAATTGTCTATATTTATATATAGTATACTAGATGTCCCTTCCGGTTTCACTCGCGTTTATGGTTACTGCTTCGCTCCTATGAGTCGTAGCGTGATGTAATATAGCCTATGGCCTTCCTCAATAAATAAAATATCAAACACAAAAATAATTTTTCAATTCGAACCTGTAACTTCTGAGATTACCGCGTTCAAACAAACAAACTCTTCAGTTTTATAATATTAGTATATACATATATAAAAGCCAAATATTTTTTGGCTTGTTGAAATTTCAACTATAACATCAACAAACTTAAAATTTTGCAAGTAGTTTCCTTATAGGGTGTAGACATCCGCTAAGAACGAATTTTCGTAACTTCATCAGTAAGGGGGAAAAACGAAATTGGAAATTTATATGAAAGTCTTATGTTTTTGAAGTAAGAGACTTGAAATTTAAAGTGTATGCTCTATATATGGTACGGAGGCACTAATAATGTATCTTTAGAAATCAACTCTATTTTGTTGTAATTTGATTTTTGAGCGACAGTGATTACTGTACACTGGGTGACCCGCTTGCTCGTTCGTATAATACTATATATTTCTGCTTCTGCTTCACAGTATTTACTAACGTAATCATAAAAAAATATTGTACAACGGAATATCATATATGGTATTACAAAAAAAAAACGTATTTACATTACAAAATGTCGGTAAACTTTCACATTCGACGCAACGCAATTAACAGGGACCATCCAAAAGTCATATTCCGTTTCATAATCATAATACGATGCTGTTAAAATATAAAAGAATTTTTGGTCAAGAATTCATAAAAAGATTTAGTTATATATATTATCACTAGCTGCGTCCTCTAACTTCGTACCTTCTAGAATCAATAAATGATGTGTTAACTTAATCATCTATATACATAAAGGTTTTCTATACAAAATGTGTGACATTTTTTTTTCATATCTTTTCTGTGAAATTTTTTGACGTTTTAATATAGATATTCTACTATTTGAAACAGAGACAAATACAACGAACAAAAAGATAAAAAAATAGGCCCAGCCGTTCATGATAATGTAATTAACCCTTTTTAAAATTTGTTCTATAAATATAAAAGATAAAAAAAATGATTTGTCTTCTAATGTCACGTGAAAATAAGGATTAATCTTATTTTAATTTTACGACTCTTCTAGGAATAACAGTATAACACAAGTACTAACTGGTAGGCGATAATTACTGTTGTACATTTTGCTGTATATGTCAAAACTAAGGAACTCACAGTAAATTCTTTCATATATAAAGCAATGAAAAACTTATGTAAATATTTATAAAAGTTGTAAACATATCTTACACTGGAAAAAATTTACAATAATTCACAATCACAGCTTACGTACGTCCTAGGTAACTGCCATTAGGTTACAGTGTTGTTTTATATCAATTACGAGAGTAAAACTTACGAGTATAATTTCCGCCATGCAAATGCTTATGTCAAAACAGTCTTATGACATAATCATATATTGATTATGAGTGGCAACAGAAGCTACTATTAGCACAATTTAGCAAACAGTTGCAGTGATCAGTCCATCTGTCGTCGAATAATCTATAGCTATCATTAATTCCAGGAGTAGTAGCGATGCGCATGCGCATGCGCAAGCAATCCCTCGGCGTCTCCACATAACCAGGAATCGGGCATCTTTTCGAAGATTTCCCCTGCGTAAACAAAATCAGTTATTATCAAATTGTTACTAAAACTATTGTACACGACTCTTAATTACCATGTCAAGCACGCAGTTTTTTTCTTATTTGCTCTGCTAATTTAACCACAGCTTCTTATAACTTCAAAGTCACACACACGACATGCAAACATGTACACATATACTCTGTGTGTGTAAAGTTGCGCAAGCGCACGCAAGAGGAAGCGCGTGATATGAATCGATGCATCTTTTAGGGCGTTTACACACCGGTTCTGTGTATAAAAACGTCTTTTTTTAAAAGCCGAAATGCCCTAATGGTTAACATATCGATCCCAGACGATAATCGGTACTTTAAATTCAGTTTAGTATCACTTAGTGTTTAAAATCATATCGTGTCCGGCGGTGAAGGAAAAAATCGTGAGAAAAACTAAATCTGTAGGGACAATTTCTGAGACATATATCTAAAATCGGCCATTTAAATTTTTCCAATGCATGCATACATATGTATATAGGCGGATATACACATTACCCACCTTTGTCTCCCACAGTCAGATAAAATCGCATATTACGCGTAGCAGCTATTACACGCCAAAAATACGCTCCATCTATAAACGCCCTTACGAGCTATTCAAAGGAAACGCTTGTCATGTCGTTTAGTTTAACGGACCATGGCATTTTATAAGAATTAGTAATATATCTATTCTTAGAGCAAGAATTTTATCGTGTTACAAATAATATGATTTGTAAAAAAGAGAAACTGACTTATCCAAAGGATTTTCATGAAAATGCCAATAAAAAAAGAATTATCGTAGTCGGTTAAGATGTTTTTTACACTCTCTTGACATAGTATTGATTATAAGCATCCATTTGTAAGTTTAACTCTCGTAATTTATATAAAACAATTCTTTAACCTGGTAACTGTTACCTATAGACTATTTTTCTTTATTTAGTAACATTAGCCTGAACGAGAAGCACGTATTTTCGAACTTTTTTTTAATTGTAATTTTTTTTGTTTTCCATTATATAACATGTTATAGTTCAATCATTCAATCGATAAATTCCGATCTAACTCTTATGTGTGGCTAGAAATACGCCATATTTATCTGCTAAATAAGACGAGTAAAGGAAAATAGACTATAGGTAACCTTACTTAAGCTGGAAATGTAAATAAATAAGTCATTGACAGTAAATTCTTTCGGATACATAACGAAAATTAAAAAAAAAGTAACCGACTTTAAAAGCAAAATATGTGATTTCGTTTATTTGGACGATTTATTTTAAAACTAAATTACTGATATTTAATTGAATCAGGCGTTACTTTGCGAAATTCCATGATAATTAATCAAAAAACTACTTTTCTGTAATCCGCGAAAACATCTACAGCTGTCTGGTATCATGCAGTATGAGCACCACTCGCCCTCCCACATACTGAACCGAATCTGGATATCCTTTCAAAGAAAAAAGAATTTTCAAAATCGGTTAAGAAACGATGAAGTTATGAGGTAACAAACATTAAAAAAGCCCTACGAATTGTAAAACCCCCTTTTTTGAAATCGTTGAGAAACAGTGATAAATACGTAATCTTTTCTAAATCCGAGAGCAATATTTCAAGTGTAATTCTCGCCTTTCCATAATAACGGCTTACGTAAGCAATTAGGATACCAATAACCGTCGGTATTTAGTTTAGTGAAGGCTTGGATAAACATATCGATATAATATATCGACATTTGACATTAACAAAATATCGATAAATATTTTTATAACTAATCCTTATAATGCCGTCGATATTTTTAATATTTGTGATTCGATATTTATATATGTTTTAGAATTAAGATATAATTTTTAAAGCTAATGACAAGTGAAGTAAATAAATTCATAATTACAAAACATGAAACTAATTTTCATATTAAACAAATAACATAATAATAATTTAACATGTCTTAATGTCTCTTATTTGTATATTTCGATAATACCTAGTTAGAATTTTTCTTTATTTAACAGATATTGACCATTGGTAAAAATATCGACACATTTTCTCGATAAACATCGATACAACATTTATCGATATTATTTTTTCACTTAACTACATTCATGTGTAGGTGGTACCACCCCACACGCTTGCATGGAACAGGAAATACCATATGACTACTAAAAACGTGTAAATAAATAAATTTATTGTTCATAATTCGTGACGAAAACCTCACGGAGGCCACGATTGTGAAGTCATAAATTCCACAATATGCATTACATAAGGTCATTAGGAAGTTCAAAAAAAGAATTTACAGTACACCCTAGCTATTGCTTGCCAGCTCGTATACGGGCTGACTCGACTGAGGCTGGACCTCACTCTCACAGAAAATCAGCGTGAAGTATTCGTACGGTGAGTAAGAGAGCCGGAAGCCTAACTCTCTCTATTCCTTTACATACTTCATATTCTCCTTTATCCCTAATAATTTCGTCGTAATAACCAGTCACTTTTACTATAATCCTCAACGTAAATCCCAAAAATCTAAAGCAAGTGAAATACACCTGCGTTTCGTGTGGTAAGTCAAAGAGCTGGAAGCCTAATTCTCATATTCCTTTCCTTACTTTATATTGTTCTTTATCCCTAATTCACTTGTAGTAATAACCAATCACTTTTAGTATAATCCTCAACGTAAATCCCAAAAAGTCAAGCCAAATGGAATACACCTGCGTTTCTTGCGATGAGTGAGAGAGCCGGAAGCCTCTCCAATTCCTTTCATTACTTCCTCTTCCCTTTATCCCTAATTCTCTCGTCATGATGACTAAACAGTTTTAATAAAATATACTTTCTCATCAGAAATCCAAGCCCAAAAGAGTTTGATCTGCAGTCTGTAAGGTTATTAGTTCGGGTCCTTAGTTACATTATATTATTGTAATATTTATGAGACTGAGGACGAGTATATATCGTCAGTACGTGCCCTCCTATATATAGTAACTAACAGATCAAACTTTTCCATAGACAAATTACGATCAATATTTACATTTATGATATATTCCTAACGTTTACTAATACGTTTTGATAGTTTTTATTTGCTTATAATACGTGTTTCAATTCATAACCTGTTCATACAGCGTGAGGTACGCCGTCATCACGATCACGATCTAATATACACGCTATTTCATTAAATTGTACCAATATTACGTCATGATCGAAAAACTTAGAGATGTCGGGAGTTTTTATGGATAGCATAAAGATGAGTAAATAATGTTTTTTTTAATTCTGCACTAAATTATGCAGAAACATTTTAGTACGTGACTGCCTGTTACAAACGGATTTTCTGGTAGCCATTTTATGTAAATGAATAAAATTTCGTCGTTATTTTGTGAATTCTTATATACATATGTAGAATGATATGATAGAGTGACAGATGATTTTTTAATAATTTTATGTATTATTTAACTATCTTTTAACTATAAATCTGTACAAATAATAAAAATCTAACAGGTTTTTTTCCAAAAATTGCGTGAATCAATGATTTTAAAAGAGGACGATGATCTTCCTAGTTTATCTCAGTAGATAATACATTCGGAACCGGTAGTGGTTTAAAAAAATTCTAATACAATTGACCTGTAACTTGACTACTCGAAAGTGCTTCAAAAACTCATTTGGAATTAGTATATTTTGAATTTGAATTTATATTTTAATATAAAACATTTAAACACAATATTATAACGCAATATAGATAAAAATAAGCTCATAGATTTTGGCATCCAGAGTGACATAGACTTTGGACGATGTTACCTAGCAACTAGCTTGCAATTGAGTATGACAGGCGAGAGTATCTTTGCCAAAAAGTCAATTGACGAGCTTATCAAAATTGTAAATGGTACAGATTTTTAACTTCAAATAGTATGAACGTAACATCTATAGTTATAAATTATCATTTTTTAAACACAAAAAATCAAACCATTGTTTCTGAAATAACACTTCTATTCTATTTCTTTTTAATTTTTAAAACAAAACTGTTAAAACGGACCTAAATAAATAAGAAACAAAAACACCAGTCCCATACAAATATTTAGAAATCAAATGTCAAATATTTGGTCGTAATATTTCGTCACAATGTTACCAGATTTTTTTGCCCTTTTGAAATAAGTTGAAGTTGAAAGGGAGTGACAGGTGTGTGTGTTGACTTTTTTTATCTACCAATACCTTGTATCGATGGAAAACAAACCTTTATCTATGCAAAATCAATGTTTCTATCTTTATTTACGTCTCGAAACCATTGATCGGTTTGTGATTAAACATTGTTAATGTGTTCGTTCCAGGTTTAAATAATATTTATTTTTTAGGTGCACAAATGATGTCAGCTTACACAGAAATTAATGATAAAGACAATAATAATTGAAGGGATTTGAGAGGGGATAGGGTTTCACATTCACCGTTCGTATCGCAGCTATATTATCCCCCTTACCCCCATTTTCTATAAGAGTGTGGTACTGCTACAATCCAGCCAGCCCGTATGATACCTGTGGTCGACCATAAGAAATCCGTAACGAGGTTTAGTGTATCCGATCACTGAGTTACTACTAGTAGCATTATCGGTACTGTATCTTGAATGTAAGAAATAATCTGTGCAACTAGTGATCCTATTGGAAAAATAAATTTTGCGTTAGATACCCCGTTTATTGAGGAAGGTTATAGGCTATATTACGTCACACTACAACTCATAGGAGCGAAGCAGTAATCATAAACGCGTGTGAAACCGCGAAATGCAGCAAGTCAAAGAATATTAAGCAAAAGCACTCTAAAATAATGATTGCAAATGGCAAGAGTAACACTTTATACTTTTACTTTTTCCAACAATCTGATTCATCACTATTTCATAACTAGCTATAAGAATACGATTATTTATGCAAATATCCAGAAGCGCCTACACATTGCCATATTAGGCCAGCACCAAGTAGGTATGAGGAAGAATGTCGTCTGTAAATAGACTTTACACGTAAAAAGGAAGGTAGATTGTCGTACGGTGATTGGTAACGAAGTAAATGCATTAACAATTACTGAGTCTTAATTATAAAATGCAATTTATAAGGCGATAACTATAAAATGAAAATTTTCGACTTAAGAAAAACAGAACGGATTGGAAGACAGTGCTAAGTAAAACTTTTTAAGCGTTATTTACCCACTTTGAAATGTTGTAGACAATTTTTTTTGCTTTTTAGTCCACTTGTACTAAATTCGTTTCTGATGTCACTTTTTTTGTTTTAATTTTTCACTTTTAAGTTAAGGTAAGGTCTGTCTGTCCGTAACGAAAGGGAAAGGTTGCGATTTATTTACGTCACTATAGCCTAATGTAAACTGCTTATTACTAGAGCTGTTAATTATTGAAAAGTTCTTCTGGTGTTTCCATCACCGCCAGTGCCATCAGATACACCTTACCATATGTATTATAACAAACATAAATTCATTACGAATCAAATGGTAATCAAACGAATCGAATTGCAACACAAATAATAAATAAAAAATACAACCGAATGAATTCCTCCTTTTAAAGTCAGTTAAAAAATACGATTTTAAAATCAGTTTATATCCTAATATGTAGCATATGCAAACCTTTTGTTGTACACAAACATTGTTCTGATGAACCCAATAAAAAGAAGTTATTAATTCATATATAGTAATTTATTTTTGTTAATGTCGATATGATAAGATGGTCTAATAGTTAGAACACGTCGACACGTCTCAACCGATGATCGCAGGCTCAAACTCCGGCTAGCACCACTGAGTTTACAAGTGCTAAATTTGTATTCAAATTTATCTCGTGCTCGGCGGTGAAGGAAAACATCGTGAGGATATACATACATATGCCGGAAGAAATTCAGACACATATATATCCGCGAACCCGCAGTGGAGCAGAGTGGCTTAAACTCTAAACCTTCTTCTTAATAGGAGAAGAGGCCTTTGCCCAGCAGTGGGACATTTACAGGCTATTAATTTAATGTAGATATAGATAAATATGTTCACGGGGCTTGAGCTTAAACTTTTATTTACAAGATGCTATAATGAAGGCCATTGAGTGTAAATTCTCAGTGATAAACAAAGCAATCGATTAAGTTTAACTATACCTGTTAATATTTTTAACCTCACAAGTATCTTATCTCTAAGCATTGTTCCATCCATCTATTTAATAACTACGGCTTAGATAACCTACAGACAAAGATTTCAATCTCAGTAAAATTACACGTTATTGTCATTAAATCAAAATAAATAAAATAGTTTAATAGCGAAACACCTTTTCAATTATGAATTAGTAAAATAGTAATCTTAATTGTCTTACAATTATCACTTCAATTTAAGGGCGAGTATTACACTTGTAAGTTTTACTTTCGTAACAGATAATAAAACAACATTGTAACCTGATACCTGTAAGCCGTAAGCGTCAAAAATATGTCACTGGTTAGATTAAAATGCAATCATAGACAATTAATATAAATCATATGAAAATCCATGAGAATATCTTACAAGTGTAATTCTCACCTAAAATTAAGAGCTTAACGACTGACATAAGTTAGTTTTATAATAATTACTTAAACTTATTTCCAACTAACAACTTGGAACTTGACAGATGGGTTTTAAGCCGGAAAGTCACTATTTATTTAACAAAAATGTAAACTTGTCTATGTCCTTTCTCAGGCTCTAGACTATCTCTGTACCAAATTTCATTTTGATCTGTTTCGTAGTTAAATGTAGATAGTCCGACTGCGTAACACAGAGACAAGGCTACATTATTTCCCATTTTGTAACATTAATAAGGATTTATAAGTAACAGCGATGAGTAGTACAAGAAATAAAATTATATTTAAAACAAGCGATCGTTCCGGAATTAACCCCAAAAATTGATTAATTTCTAAAGATACATTATTAGTTCACCTCTAGATGTAGAGTTTTTAAATTTCATTTCTCTTACTGCAAAACCATAGGACTTTCATATAAACTTCCCATTCCATTTTAACCCCTTAAGAGTGAAGTACAATCCGTTCTTAGCGGATATCTACACCCTATAAGGAACCTGCCAAATGTTATGTTTGTAGATATTAAGGTCTCTCAGATTTCGTGATTAATCAGTGAGTGGTATTTCGCTTTTATACATTAGCGTTGCATTCGTAAAGATTACAAATATCTTAAAACAGAAGCGAGCGACCTTTTGTTGACCTTGCGTCGAGGTGGTTTAGACCACTTATGAATATTAAATCACGTAAATTTACCGCGCCTGCATGCTTTACTTTTATTTTAATGTCGTGCCTGGCTTTAAAATGTTTGAAACTGTGTTTCTCGACAGTAGACACCACATTCCGGTGGTAACTTTACAATGCATAGAACTAAGCGTAACAATTTAATAATGCTTGAAAGATTATTTATATAGATAATATTATTCTTACTTAAACTTTAACCTTATTTATATAAACAATATTATTCTGAATTTCTAGAAATTTTAATAATATTAAAACAGGTAACAACTATAACGGTAACATCACTACGAAATCTGAATTTATTTGTAAAAATTGAATTACAAAACTTTTTAAACAAATAATTATTTGAAACAACAATTCAATTCAATTCTTTGGTTAATGGCTTTTAGTTGTGCCAATTAGAATTTGAAACAATAGCTCTTTATATTTACAAAAATCTGTTCTTGGCTGACGTATCCTACGAACTTGCTTTTAGCTTCGAAGATGAAATTGTTTTTGAAATTTTGCTATTATTGATATTTCGCTTTTATATATGGATGCTGATAAGCAATAATGTGTCAACCCACAAAAAGTCAAATTTGGAGATATTAATGTATTTTGATACTGCATCAACTATTCAACATTATTAAAAAAAAAATCAAGTAATATAAACTAAATAAGTACGAAAAAAAGTGTCTTGATAATTGTTTCGTATTTCAAGTTCGTTCCATATTTTGCAATTTATAGAATAATCTGAAATACTTGAAAAACTTTTTATGAGATACTATATTAAATATATCAATCTACTTTTAATTGTTTATACCTTTTTAAAAAAAGAATAGAAAAGATAGATATAAACTTCTTTAAACAAATTAAGTAAGAATAGATTTGACATCTTTAGACGCCATTTTCTCAAAATGAAGTCCGTGTGGGTTGACACATTATTGCTTATCAGCATCCATATATTCGTATAGATAATATATTATTTGAGTAAAGCACCCAAAATCGCATGCCATTACAACGTAACCCACTGGGCATAACGAAGAGGGGCTGACGTCACATCCGGTTGTACAGCTGTCGGAAGGAAACGGACACAAGTGTCGTGAATTTATAAGTGACATAACAATGAATTGATATTATCTGGATCCATTGAAAAAAATACGTTTAGAGTAGATTATATGATAAGTATTTACAAAGTTGAAAAAAAAATAGTCTTGACCAATATTTTAAATCTTAATACAATGATATTATGTAGGTATTAATATTTTATGAGCACGGATTTTGACAGCCAGAATGCCGATCACTTTGGACGATGATGCTAACTAAAGTCAAAATTACAAATAGGTACAAATTTTTAACGTCAAATAGTATTAAATTCAATTCTTTGGTTTATGGTAAAATAGTATTAACGTGACATATCTATAATTGACGCTGATAAGCAATACTGTGTCATGTCACACTGACTTCATTTTGAGAAAATGGCGTCTAAAAATGTCAAACCTATTCTTAATTTTGTTTGAAAAAGTATATATCCATCTTTTCTTTTTTATTTTGATAGAAGTTATAATGAATTTAAAGTAGAATGGTATAATACATTTTTTATCTAATAATAAGTTTTTTAAACATATATACTATTGTGTATTGCATATTAAATATGGAACAATTCGAAATATGATTATTAGTAACTTTATTCCGCAATTATTTACTTTACATGACTTGATTTTTTTGAATAATGTTATATGCGTGACTAAGTATCACAATACATTAATATCTATTAATTCGAATTTCGAATTCTTTTTGTGGGTTGCCACATTATTGCTTATCGTCCATATATAAAAAAGAAATATAAATTTATTAAAATTAATTACAATCATCAGCACCATTTACACGATCAGACTTATACAATATAGTATAATAAATGATACAGATTTTCGAAAGTAAAAAATATACTTAAAACCTAACTGTCATACTACAGATGCATTAAAACCATGTTGAACACGTCTAGCTAAACTGTATTTAATAATTAAACATTGCTTAAAATATTATCTAAATTGCTTAACAGTGAATAAACTCATAAAAATACTTATTGATAAAATGTTATACGTGACATTTGACAGCTGAAATAGGTTTTAGACATCTATTAAACTCACTAACACGTATGTTAATTTATATCTAAAGCATGTTTAACTCAAAACTATGCTTAGACGCGGATTTGTAGTACGGATTTTTATAAACACGCGTTTAACGTCTGTTTAAATCTTTTGTAGTAAGGCAGTAAGTGATTTTGTAAACTGTAACAATAAGGCAAACGATATGTACGTCTTGAATACCTTAGAGGTTTGCTTCGTTGAGAAACGTGTGGTTTCAACATTCAATGTAGATTTATAATTGAGCAAGATAACACACACTCAATATATTTACTCGCATATTGGATTTAAACGTTTCTGTTAAAGAAAACACGCCTTTTGTTTATTGTATATTAAGACTAGCTGTGTCCCGCAGCCTCACCTGCGTTAATTTGAGGAAAAATTATATTTATAGACTACTAGCAGCTCCTCGCGGTGTTGCCGCGTATACTTTTGTTAAGTTATCTTCGGGGTTTTTGTTACTTGTTTATTCGTTATTATGAATATATTTCTAAGAGTAAAGACGAGCAATCTATCCTAGAGAGAGGGAGGGTGCGTACTGCCGATATATAATAATAACTAACTGATCAACGAGCTACCATAGACAAAATACAGTATTATTTACTTTTATGATATATTCCTAACAACTTTAATATCCCCTAGAACATCTAAAAGGGATGATTTTTGAATTCAGGGATAAGGATAATTATTTATTCTTAAAATTAAATTTTGTCTATACAAACATCACCACCCCTTTGCAGTTCAATATAGGATGACATTCGTGCGTTCTATGATTCAAATTTCATTACTATCACCCAGAAGTATGTGTATTAAGTTTTAAGTTAATACGACTACGGAATAAGATTTTGCATACAAACGTTTTTACCCATTTTCACCCTCATAGGGGTGGAAGATCGAAAAACCCTTTCTTAGTGGATGCCTGCAACCTAAAAGCCACATACTGCTAAAATTTTAAGTTCGTAGCCCCAGCGGTTTAGGCTCTGCGTTGATGAATCAGTCAAGACAAGTGATACATAGAAGATTTACTTTGCCTACTTGATATTGTTCACAATTACGTTGGTTTCAATTTTGTTTTCGGTTTCTTTTTTTTGTTGATAAATAATAAATAATTAAAAGAATAAATTTATTTACTGATGTTCAGTTATCAATCAGTGAAAGTCCCGTCAAAATCGTTCCTACCGTTTCAGAGATTAGCTGAAACGAACAGAGAGACATAAAAAATTTAAAAATTGTGATTTTCGTGTAAGTACCATATGCATGTAGGTTAAAGCAGTAAATTTGAATTTACAAACAGTAGTACAGTACTATAAATATACATCGAGTGACGTTTGCCGCCGGTAGGCTATTCTTTACCACCAGTAGGTATTTAAAATTTCATATAAATCTTTGTACATTTTTAAACCCTCTGACGGACCCCTCCATGTGAAAGCTTTAGCTATGCCTTACCTTACTTTAACGTTTCAAGGGGTACTTTAATGAAACTGTAAATTGTAGTATACAATCCAGTAGGAAATCTCTATTACTAACTGGACGCTGATATGCAATACTGTGTCAAGCCACACGGACTTCATTTTGAGAAAACGGCGTCTAAAGATGTCAAATCTATTCTTAAAAAATATGTTTGAAGAAATATTATATCCACCTTTTCTTTTATTTTTTGATAAAAAGTATAATTAATTAAAAGCAGATTGATATATTTAATATATTATCTAATAATTTTTTTTTCAAATATTTAAGATTATTGTATAAACTGCAAAATATGGAACGCACTTGAAATTCGAAACAATTAGTTAAGATACTTTTTTCCGTACTTATTTAGTTTATATGACTTAATTTTTTTTGTAATGTTCAATAGGTATTGCAGTATCAAAATACATTAATATCTCCGAATTTGACTTTTTGTAGGTTGACGCATTATTGCTTATCACCATCCAACTATGACTGTATCTCTAAGATTTTTTAAGTAATTAGTACAATGTAGAGTATCTTTGTAAAACGTCTCAGAATATACTCACAAATGCTGATTTCTCTATGCATTTTACTACACAAAAGATGAATACATAACAAAAATGCTACTTAATACTTAAAATAAAAATACATTTTGATAAATCAATCTATATTAGATAAAATAAAGTGCTTCATATGCGTCTGTATACTGACGTTTAATGGATTTTAATAGAATTTTTACGATTGCTTAAACGTTTCAACTAGAAAAGTTTTATATAAATAGTTTTCTATCATAGCTTAAAATACAGATTAACAAAAATAAAAAACAAATATAAAATAATTCTGTACTATAATATAAAAAATTTGATTATCGCCAATGTCCGGTTTGTATTGATGACGATTACATTGTTTCAAAATGTTTCTGATGACATCATTATTATAATTTAAAAACATTTCAAGTTTTTGATTTAGTACCAAGTTTTTCGATTTTAAAGGATAAAATTGGTGGAATAAAGTATCTATATACTTGTGTCTTTGTCTATCAATGGCTTATTAACTCTTAAAAGAAAAAAATTAAACCAATTTAAACAGTATTTTATTTTATTTATTTTATCCTAAGTTTATTTACAAGTGAATGATTCTTAGCTATGTATCTTATGTATATATTGTATGAATGATCTGTCAATAGCCAGCATAAAACTCACCACCATAGTAAGAGCAGTTATAAAAACTGTCAACAGATGTCGCTGTACATCTAATAGCAATTCCTGAATCGCGCTGGCTAGATTTTCTCCATTTGAATGACCTCCTCGAGCGCGTAACTCCATGTTATCGCTTCTCGGCCTTTTGGCTAAGATCAAAGTGTAGTATCTGTTCTTTTCAGCTTAATATCTGAAAGTTCCCGCAATGCGGGACCAGTATATTAAACTGATTTTTTTACCACGACGGGATGTTCGGGGCTCGCTCCACTCCCGTCACGGGTCGGCCCGGCATTGCAGTGCCGCCGGGATTGGCCCACATATAAATCTATAGTCAACTCTCTCCATTAAGCCTATATCTCATCATTAATGAAATATTACTTAAAAAGAGAAACATAAGATTCTAAAACCATTTTTAAAACAATTACGTAACACAAAATCAATACATATTTTTTCGTTCTAAATTAAAAAATAAAAAACAATTACAACCATTTGCACAAATAAATTAATCACATATGTAATAAATCATTTTCAAATACAATAGATATATTAATAAAAAGTACTGATTCTAACACCAGCTGACAACTGTTCTGAACATGCGCAAAATAGTTATTAGGACGAATCTCCTAAGAAAAGATTTTTCTAAATTCACGCACTTATGGGATACAACTGGGTTTATAAACTTGGCGAGAGCGAAGCCGTAATCCATATTTTTTTGCAATGAATTGCAATTAATTCTTATCAATTCTTTTTTATTTTTTTCCAGGAGGATGGCACCGTAGAATATTACAACAATATAATAGTGCAGCCACACCTCCGTCTAGTCACGGGGCAGGGGCGCGGGTACCATGTGCGCTGTCGCTACCGTCGCCGCGACCTCACTCTCTACCACCTACACCGGCCGCATGCCGACCGCTTGACTAACTCCAGGGACAATTACAACAAGTAATCTTACTTGCAAAAAACAATTATGCTGTTTAAATGTAGATGACTGATGATAAGCAATAATGTGTCAACCCACAAAAAATGGAATTTGAAAATCGAATCGGAGATATTAATGTATTTTTCAACATATTTAAAAAACTTTTTATTATAAAAATCTACTTTAAATACATTATACCTTTTATCAAAATAGAAAAGAAAACATGGATATATACATCTTGAAAAAAAATTATTGAGAATAATTTTGACATGTTTAGACGCCATTTTCTCAAAATGAAGTCCGCGTGGCTTGACACAGTATTGCTTATCAACGTACAACTATAGATATGCTAAAAGCTTCTGGTTTTGTCAACTAGAATGCCGATTATTTTAGATGACGATGCCTACCTAACGACTGAGTATAACAGGCCAGATCTTCGGGCTAATAAGTCAATTGACGAACTTATCTTAGTTAAAAAATGGGTACAGATTTTTAACGTTAGTATAAACGTAACATATTTTTTCAGTTTTAAAATATTCTTGTTTTTCATACTAATTAGGAATTATATTCAAATAATATACGTAATTATTCGACGAAAAATTATCTACGATACCCGATGCGAAACTAAACCTCTTTGCTGGAATAAAGAATTTTGTTTTCATAAAATTTAATGTTATCTTTAATGTAGTTGTTTTGGATAAAATATGTTTCTGATAAAACGATTTTAATGCAATTTACTGTCATACGTTGAGTTTTCCTCCTAGATATATATTTTAATATATGTCTATATATCCTTAACAGCGACGAATACGACGAAGACTCAGGATTGTTACCATCAGTCACTATGAAGATATACAAAGGTGACCCTGAAGATAAACAGGTAAAAATCGTCATTATAATTGGATGCTGATAAGCAATAATGTGTCAATCCACAAAAAGTTAGTTTTGGAGATATTGATGTATTTTGATGCTGCATCACCTGTTTAACATAATTGAAAAAAAATTAAAGTCATATAAACTAAATAAGTACGGAAAAGTCTCTTAATTAATTGTTTCGATTTCCAAGTGCGTTCAATATTTTGCAAGTTTTACAATAATCTCAAATATTTGAAAATCTTTTAATTTGATCATATATTAAATATATCAATCTACTTTTAAATCATTATACCTTTTATTCAAAAAGAAAAGAATAAATTGATATGTACTACTTCAAACATATTTGTTAAGAATTGGTTTGACATGTTTAGACGTCATTTCCTCAAAATAAAGTGCGTGTGGCTTGACACAGTATTGCTTATCACCGTCCAACTCTGCTTCGAGGTTGAAGTTTTATTAAAATTCACGTCAAGGTTGCGTCAAATGTCAAAATTGGTGACATCCTGACCCTGGTAGTTTCGTTGGAGAAGCAGCGGCAATATGGTCTGCTGGTCTCCGAATGCTCAGTTCGCGATGGATTGGGTTGGGCAGAACAGAGCCTCATCGCTGATGATGGGTAAGATACTAATATTCCTTTTAATATATCCATTTTTATCTTTACTATTTTATACTTTAAATCCCAAAAATTGTTATCAGTATTATGTTATTCTAACTAGTGTATAATGATAAATAAAATAAGTAACAAAATATTAAAAAATCTCCAAAACTATAGCCTTTTTATAGAAAATAGCTGGCAAAAGTAGGCGGGACATCTGATGTTAAGTATTTACCGCCGCGCATGGACATTTGCATCCCAGAGGAGCCACATATGCATTGCCAACTAAAAAAGGAATAACGGAATAAAAGAGGAAAGGAAGTAAGTAAGGAGCTTAACCCGGGTTAAGCTTCTATCTCTCTCACTCACCGCACAAAACGCACATATACGATCTACTTCATGCCGATCTTCTGTGAGAGTGAGGTACTTCCGCGGTGGAGCCAGCCCGTATACAAGCTGTAGTCATTAAGCTATAGCTAGGCTCTACCTCAATAACGTGGCTGTTTCGTGTTCACAATATTATATATTAATAAAACTTCCCATTCAACAGATCCAACTACACCCTCGTACAAATATCTCAAACAAAAAGGTCTACACAAATTGCTGATCAAATCAATCAGTAAAACCAAATTTCCCGATATTTCCAGGTGTCCACTAGACGGTGAAATAATGGGGCTGTTCCAATATTCTCGTGAAAAGCAAGAAGCCCGCGTCTCGTTCCCCGCTCACAAGTTCCCCTACACTGCCAGCGTGTACTATACGTGTGAAGTTAAACTGTGTGACTTAAACCATCCGACCGATTGCGTAAGTATTGTTTTGGTCAGGGCCAGATTTATCCTAAGTGTCGCCCTGTTTTATAATCGTTTATTAGATAGTGTCTTTATCATATACTAGCTGTCCCTTACGATTTCTCTCGCGTTTATGATTACTGCTTAGCACCTATGAGTCGTAGCGTGATGTAATATAACCTTCCTCAATAAATAAAAACTAACACAAAAATTATTTTTCAATTCGAACATTAATGTAGGATTGTTAATGACATTTAAGAGAAGCTTGATTGAATATTAGTTTAATCGATATTTTGGATTTATTAATATTTACGTATTCCACGTTGCTGGTTCTCTTCCACGGATATTTCTACGTGTAGTGATTGGTATACTTTCACATGTTATATTCTAAGAAAAACTGACGACTATAAAGCAAATTAAACCTTAGATATTTTCGTAACAAATATTTTTGAACCAATACATTTCCATAAAAGGGGAAAAATGTTATTTATATTACATATTTTGCTTAATGATTGTCATGATTTATTTTGTCCCAAACAGTTTGTTCTAAGGAGAAAATGATATGGTATGTAATAGAAATATCAGCATTATAAAATACAATAGAAAATTAATGTCATTGACTTAAATTTCAGGAGCCATGTTCCCACAAGAAGAACCGAGTGCGTCGTCAATCAGATGAAGGATCACCAGCTACGGTCGAGGTTTTCTCTGGATTGTACGTCAATGAAGCGGATTCGCCTGAAAATGATGAGGTTACTAGCGAAAAGGTTAGTTATTTGATTTTTTATCTATAATAAAACAGTAGAAATTACGCACTATACTGTTAAACAAATTCATCAAAGATTATTATCGATCGGAGAAGAATAATGAAATATAAAAAAGTAGATTTTATAATTTTTGTCTGTCTACATACAGATGTATGAATGTGTGATTTTATGTTTCTTCGTTAATTTCTAAAACTACGCAACGGATTTTATTGCGATTTTCACATAAAGTTGAAGCTTATATCACGGCATATAGGCTTTATTTTATTGAAATCTAATGTCAGCAAAAAAAGTTATCGTTAAACATAATTTAACTTGTTAAACGCCATAAAAATTCATAATAAAATGTAACTGGCCGAAATTTGACCGCTTCATTTAAAATTACAGCACGAATTTGGATGATTTTGAGAGTTACTGTAATTCCATATACAAGTTATTATGAATTTAAATATAATTGTTTTCGTACACATATATAATCGACTTCAAACAAAACTTTTGATGCATGCGATCACATTAATGGCCATTTGCTGCTAGTTATTTAAGAGTTTATTATGTATCACTGAAGATCTTCATCAGATCCTTATATGTTATTCGCCTAAACCCTTTAAAAATGTATTTTTTTTAATATGTCTATTTTACATTACAGAAAGAAGACGAAATCTGCATTTCCCAGCGAAATTTCGCCATTGGCATATGCGTTGCTGGTGTCATTTTAATGATATGCGTTATCGCGGCCATCGCTTTCATCCTCGCGAGGAGACGGAACCCCAAAACATATTCAAGGACAGGCAGCTCCCTCTACAGTGGACCCTACACTAACACGGGATACTCACATACTAGCTAATACTGCCCCTATATACGACACTTTACCCTATGTGCGACAAGGATGCATATACATTTAATATGCATTAGAAAGAGATAAACTATAGGGTAAAGGTGCCTATTTTGTCACTGTAATTTAAAATAAATTCTAAAATATCACAACGAATTATTATGACAATTGAGAAAAATGTGTTAGTGTGTTTGAATGTCTGTTTGTCTTCGATTTGTGTGTGTTAAAATACTATTATCGACACTTTTTTTTAACATTTAAGGTTCAGTCATAACATCTAAATGGAATAATATTAGTGAACTTATATCGTTTTTTTTATCTATAATTTAGGATCTGTCATATTTAAATATAGAATGTTGTGTTCAGAAACCGCAACGATTCAGTCAAATTTAGTTAAGTATTACCAATAAATTAATTTTAAGTAATTACACTGGAATTAAGCTATGGTTTCCTGGGATGACGTCATATGTCATTTAGCTTCTTCGGATAATGTTAATCAAAACTTTTCTATGGAAAATAAATGGTATTGTTTCCTAAAGAACGTTATAAGACACATTAAAGTCAATAAGTTTTTGACGTCAATAATATTGCGCCGGTAATGTAACCGTTATTCTAGGAAATCAAAGTATAAGTCCTTAATGGTTAAAATTTGTGATAATTCGTCCATGAATATATCCGTCCTTAAAAAATATACTTTAAGTTCCGCAAAATGGTTGCCTTCCATTACGTAATAACTTATAATAAAAAAAAACATTCACAAGAATGTTTTAGCCTTCAGTGTCAATATTATTATGTGATTTTATTTTAATTTAGTTTTATCTCACACCCGTGTGAACTATTGAAATTAAAATTATGCAATCACTAACAATAATATAGTAAATATCATAAAAACCGTCCCCAATTAACTTGATTACTTGATAGTTTGCACGGGACTTTAATTTTTATATTTTCGGTGGCGGGAACTAATAGTCAAACTCTTAAACGATACTCAGTTTTAAGTTGTTGAGATTTATTGACAACATATAATTAAGTATCATTTAAAAATTTGGCCGTAATCTATCTATGGTTAAAGGTCCCTCTGTGTACAATAAAATGGCTACAAATTATATATACTCTGTGATAAGCATCTATTTGGCGTATACTAATTTAAAAAAAAAACATTTTATTGGAATATGTAGTCATTTTATTTATTTTATCTGTATTTTTTTTCATATGGATGCCATATTTAATTATAAATTTTCTTAGTAGCCAGTCCGTCCACGTATAGGTGCTATTATATTATTTAGCTTTTTAAATGCTTTTTGCTTCCTATAATGATGTAACAACGAATTTTGATACGTGTTTCATATTTACTCCATTGATATTTTTAGTTTTGACTAATGTACCTAGTTTTTTTTTTTTAACAATGGAGTTCTGGAACCATATCGAAACGTTAAACCGTTAGGTTTAAATGGTATGTGTACGAATTTTTAACAAATATACTGACTTAAAATTATACATTTTTTTTATTTCTCTTACCCTTTCTACTTTCAGTTCTATGGTTGCCAAAAAAATAATTACGTTTTTTACAGACTTCAATGTATGTTTGTTTAATTTTTATTAACCTGTTTTACGCTCTGGATTCAAGCCCTTTGGAGCCTCTTTTAGTAGACTTTAATATAACAAGCTCAATATTTAAATTTAAGCTAAAAAAAAAAACAACAAATATCTAAAACCATTTATTCACAGCACAGAATTATTGAACCAATGATTAATTTCTGTTGGCAAAGCCTTGAAACCCTTCACCGCTTCCTTGATATCCTCCAACGGAACAGCTAAAGTATAAAGCTTGTACTCCTTCTGAACTCTACTGGTAGTCGCATCTGTATTGTATATAGAGTCAGTGCTTCTAACTGGCATTATTATCTCCAGTTCTTGTAAATGTTCGAACGCTTTGAGAACCACTGGCCGGGGTACTGTTTGTGTTGAGGAATTTGTGTTTGAGAACTTTGTGTATCTGAAATCAGAGAGAATTGTCAAATTAAAACTATACAGAATAACATAAAACAGTTAAAGGAATCTCGTCACTGATTTCGGTGAAAAAGAAACCTGTATCATTAGTTTAAAAAAAAAATTAGTTGTATTATCGAGGAATCGAACCCATTGATTAAAAAAAGATCTATATTATATCACTATACTGATACTACCACCTATAACAAATACTAAAAAGTAATAATGTACGGCAAATTTAAGGTAAAAGCTTATTTTTTTACAAAATGTATTTTAATTTATTATAACTTAAGTAGTCAATTTTTAAAATAAAGAAAACTCAAAAGTGAAATTTCGAAATAAGATCATAACGTTGTAGTGCTAAATGCGGATAGGTACAACAAAATTTATGTAAATTTTAAATGTTACACCAATAAGTTTTGCTCTGAGATTTCCATAAAAATTTGCATAAGTTGTCTTTGCTTTACACATGAAAGAATTTCCTGTCAGTGCTTTATTTTTGAAATTCAAAGCTTTCGTAACTACTTATGACATATCTTTTACTATATTCTTTCGATTTTTCTCAGTAGAGACTCCATTCCGAACCGGTGGTAGCTTTATAAAAATCTATAAAAAAAATATGACATGTAACTTGATTCGAAAGTGCTTTCAAAGCCCGAATTGTTTTTTTTTTGCTTACAAGAGCAAAACTTACAAGTGCAATTCCAGCCTTATGCAATCCAGTCTAAATCTTACCTATGTAACACCATTTCGAAATTCATCGGTTGTCCATCAAATATCTGCATACCGTGCATCATAGCGATGACCAGAGACAATTCCAATATGGACAGAGATTGGAGTAGCTTTACTCTATGCTCGGGGGACACCGTGTTGTCTATGGTTGATGATATGTCACTTGCGTCTATGTATGGCTTGGACGGGGAGAGCTTTGAAACTATTTGAAACTAAAAAAAAAATAAAGTTTGTATTAGTAATTAGCTGGTGCCTGCGATTCTCTTCTGTTATTCTGATGTATAAGCTGTATTATTGTAGTTTTATTGAAATTCAGCAGTTTTTGCGTGAAAGAGTAACAAATATCAACACATACATACTTACAAGCTGTCATGTTTATAATATTAGTAAGTAAGGATAAGCAATTATATTTTATAACTATATTTGATATTAAAAGTCTGTGCCCATTCCAAACTTTGCCAAGCTCATGGTCTTAATACCTACAAAAATAATCTTAACAGTCATACATAGGTGTTATCTGGTTGCTAAGCAACGTCGTACAATAATGTCGGTATTTCGGGTGCCAAAACGTAGCTAATAACATATCTAACTATATATATAAATCAAAAGTGACTGGCTGACATATTCACTGACTGATCGTTCAATGCAGAGCCTAAACCGCTGGGTCTAGAAACATGAAATTTTGACAAACGTTCGTTAGTGTGTACCAAGAAAGGATGTTTAAAATCATCCATTCCTTAAGGTATAAAAAAGAGGGTTGAAAGTTTGTTAAGTACCAAATTCCTAAGTATATCTATACTAATATTATAAAGCTGAATAGTTTGTTTATTTGAACGCGCTAATCTCAGGAACAACTGCTTCAAATTGAAATATTCTTTTTCTGTTAGATAGTTTATTTATTGAGAAAGGCTATAGGCTGTATAACATCACGCTACGACACATAGGAGAAAAGCAGTAAGCATAAACGCGAGTAAAACCGCGAGGGACGACTAGTATAACATATAAATGCTAGTAATCTATTATATCATAGATCTTACCAAAATATCTTTCAATAATTGTTCATTAACGGTGTAATAACAGAATTTCTCCAAAGAATCTATAACTTTCTGATCTTCCACGACACTTTGTATGTGAGCATTCCAGGACTCGATAAAACCGTATTCCAGGTTCTGGAATTGTCTGGAATCCACTTTACATCTGGTTAGCACTTCATCTGGTATGGAAAATTGTGCATCGTCAATGAAATCAATATCCATTTCTTCTAAATTAACTGTAAAATAATAAAATATATTATTCTACTAATATATATATCATGAAAATTAATTAATCAATAGATTTAAACCTGACAAAATTGGATGCTGATAAACAATAATGTGTCAACCAACGAAAAGGCAAACTCTGTGATATTGATATATTTTGATAACGAGTAAATACGTGATTTAACATTATTCAAAATCACTCAAAAACCTGGACTTCATTATGAGAAAATGCCGGTTAAACATGTTAAACCTATTCTTATATCATATCCATCTTTTCTTCTTATTTTGATAAAAGATATAATTAATAAAAACCATATTGGCATAATAAATAGTTTTATCTAATAATAAGTTTTTCAAATATATGAGATTATTATTTATAAATATTACAAAATATGGAACACATGTCAAAATTCGAAAACATTAAGATATTTTTTCCATACAAATTTAGCTTAGATGACTTAAAAATATTATTGAATAATATTAAATAGATTACACATTATTAAAATACATCTATATTTTTGACTTTTTGTAAGTTGACACATTATTGCTTATCATCTCCAAATACGATAGGCAAAACATCTAAAAATAAGACAAAACATCCAAAGCCTTTAAAAGTACTAAAAATTGGTTTATTGGTTTCCTGCTGTAACATTACCTATAGATTTTCTTCCTTTGCGTTTCTTCGAAGTATTGTGAACATTCTTCTTCGCCAAACTTAACGGCATACTGAGATATTGGATTAATATTTCCTTGCATGTGTGCAACGGTGATTTTTCTATGCCATTTTGATTTTCATTGGGAAATAGGAAGATGTGTCTGTGTGAGAATCTGGATTTCACACGCTTTTCCAACATTTCCATTACATCTATACGATTTGTTATACCTGAAATTAGTAAAAGACTTTTTTATAAAAAAGAAAACCGACTTTGAAAGTAAAAAACGAAATTTCGCTTACTCGAATGACATACTTAATATAGTTATTTTGTTTTTAAAACGACTACTGAACCGATTTTGATGACAATTCTGTGGGACCAATAGTATAGTCTTTCAAACAAAACAAGAATTATCCAAATCAGTCAAGTCGTTTTTGAGTAATCAGTGAACATACAAAAAATATTCCCCAACCAATTGTGAACCTTCTTTTTGGACGTTATTTAAAAAAATATAAAAGTATTTAATAAATTGTAACAGCCTGTAAATAACACATTGCTGAGCAAAACCTCCTCCTGCTCTTAAGAAGAAGATTGTATCGTCATGTATTTATAGAAACTAAGCAAGATATTTAATTACTTAAAAATAAAAATAAAGTAACAGCCTGTAAATGTCCCACAGCTGGGCAAATGCCTCTCCTATTCTATTATCCTCTCCTATTAAAGAGAAGGTTTAGAGCTTAATCCACCACTCTGCTCTACAGTGGGGTGGATATACATGTGTCAGAATTTCTCCTGGTATATGCAGGTTTCCTTACAATGTTTTTATTCACCGCCGAGTTCGAGATGAATTTAAACACAAATTCAGCGCTTGAAAATTCAACGGCACTAGCCGGAGTTTGAAGCCACGATCATCGCTTGAGATCGAAGTTCTCTAACCACTAGGCTATCTCAGCTCTCAAATTACTTAGGTTATTATTATGTTCGTCAAAACAAAGAAAACACAGTCCATAATTAATCGTGTAATTGTCTACATACTGTGATTTGAACTAACTTTGTCATACATTATACTTAATTCATTTTATTCACAAAATAAAAAAGTACCCTACATTAATTCATAATAAAAGATTTGACATAACAGTTATCTAACTTACCTAAAACACACATCGGAGCTTGCCTACTATGTGTTATATCAAATAAGTTATACAGTAACGTCTGTGTACGACCACTGTGACAGAACATATCGAATTCTTCTAATATGAACACCATGCTTTTACACTTTCTATCGACCCCACTCATTAAACAGCTGAGGAGGAAACTTAGATTCTCAGCGAAGGTGCCGAACACACGATCACCGACAGCATTCTCCAATTGCATCTGGAATATAAATATTTAATATTTCATTCAGCAAGTTTTGTCCAATGGGGGTGGTGTTTCAAAGCTTTCATGGCAGGTTACCCTGCTACATACATCGCTGGTTTGAATATTGTAGTAATTCAAAATTCTAACAAATAGAACTAAGTAAATCAAAAGACCATAAATCTTTGATGTTTTATCATGAAAAGAGTTACGATGATGAATTTTCTTTAAATCAATAAAGTTATAACATCAACAAATCGTTTAAATTTCGTAGCTATACACCAACACATTAATAAAGAAATTTAAAAACCCCATTCCCTAAAATTCGTCATTTATAGTTGCATCGACATTTTTGAAAAGCAGCGACATAATGACATAGGAACATAATACATATTGATGTAGTTTTAAGTTAATATTTACATAGTATAAAACAAAATACTTTAACCGTCTGTATGTTTAGATCTTTAAAACTACACAACGGATCATAATGCGGTTTTAGTAAGCAGAGTGATTTTAGAGGATGGTTTGTACATACACTAAATGCATATTATAGTAAAAAAAACTGAATTTTAAAGATTTGTAACTTAATGTTGTATAGAACTACATTACACTTGTGAGAAGCCATGGCGAGTCACTAGCGTATATATAGGGCAATTTCTTCAAAGAATGTGGTAGACGGAATGCGAAACTATAAGGAATAGCGAAAATTACTTAAAAGAGTTAAAAATCTAAATCAGCGGGTTCTATTCCTGGCTGACATCAGTTCTTAAGTTTAGTTAAAAAATCCACCCATATATATATACTAATAAAATATATACTACTGAATAAACTAAACTAATAAATAGCAAATAAAAAAATATACAAAATACAACACTAAAATCATAACTCAATTAATAGGGTTTTAAAAAAAAAGAACCCAATTTCAAAAGCTAAATTCTCATTTCATTTACTTCACTAACATATTATTCATTATTGATAGTTACGACTACAGAGCTTAGTAAGAGTCATATAATTCTACCTGTGCAGCGATTGACTTGAGAGCGATCTTATCATCTTGGTGTAATAGACCATTCAGTTTAACGATGATGGCATCATTCACCAAGTCCGCCTCCTTTGCAATTTGATGTAGCACTGAGTTGATGAGCTGAGGAATTTAAAATATTACTTAATTTGTACCAGTTAATTGTTAAATCTCATGTTTGGATCCATTAGTAGATAACATTAAATATAGTTTAATGCATTTAACTCCAGTAGACGTTAGCTGTAGCCTATTGACTATAGCTTGTAAAGGGGTTGGTTTGATGGTGAACCAGAAACATTACGTTCTAGGAGATCAGCGTGATGTTGCTAATATAGCCAGATTTCATACAGTGAGAGAACCAGAAGCCTAACCCTGTCGTAATACTTATTTCCTATTCATTTTTATGGTTTATTTCTTTTTAAGCTGGCAACACATTTGTCTCCTCTGCTGCAAAAATCCTCAGGTAGAGGTGATCACTTAACACCAAGTCTTGCCTGCTCATTTGCCAACTACTTTTTATAGAAAAAAATATAAACACATATATCAGCTGACTAGATCAATCTATCCTAGAGACAGAGAAGGCATACTGACATTATTAAACTAAGCAATAATTAATCGGCTTATTTCATTTCCTAAATCTAAAGTCAGGTTCAAAAACCAAGCAATTTTCGTTTAAAGCTTATATTAAATAACACTTACTTTACGCAGCTATTTATGAAATTAACAATACAATATTTCAATAGTAAACTAATAGACTTCGAATTCAAAATTCAGAACTTAATATGGGTATTAACTTACAGTGGTTTTTCCACAGCCTCTGGGTCCAATTATAAGAGCTGAATGCGACTCTCCGTGCAAAATTGAGCGTGATATTAAATTGTAAACATGCTCTTTTTCCTTTTCATGATCCCGAAACCTAATATTATCCTCTAATATTTTGAACTTTAAATATTTTCTTAACAGTTTTAATTGAGTTATAGCTTCAGAGTCTGGTATTTCGGGCATTTTCATTGATATATCCGATGTTAATATCAGAACAATCTCGGCGGTCACCTGCTGCAGTCGTAAACATAGGGTTATAGTCGTAAATAAACAATTCGCGCCAAAACAGAAATTCATATGAATTTGACAGTTTGACATTAATAATATATATTCAGAAACTCGGCTATAGTATAAAATTTTAGCTACAGTTAACACCTTAACTTATATATTTAAATAAAAATTTGTTTATTAAAACATTCTGTCATACTTTTAATTAATTTAAACAAGATACAGATTACAAATGGTATGAAACTTTACAGTTGACTCTAAAAATTTGTAATGAAAAGAAAAATTAAACTTGGAAAAATATAATATTAAAATATTTCGTTGCTTAACTTATATGGTTATACATTTTTTTATTCCTTAAAAAATAATTTTTCAATGTCAAAGTAATGTTAAATAGGATGTAATAATTCTGTAACCAAACAATAAAATTCCAAATTTTCAATTTTCAATCTGCGCATGTGTTGACACTCCCTTCTGCGCACTGCGTGAACTTCATAAATCGATACGCTAGGCTATACATGAGCTTAATAAAAATAAAAACTCGTAAAAAGTATTGATTTAATTTTTTTATGTATTACAATAAAATTGACATTAACGAAAGAAGAAAATATATCATATATTCTTTTCTTTCGTTTATTTCTTTATAACACTTATACTTACTTTACTTTATTACATGTATATAAAATGATTCTATTAGTTAATATTTTTATTCAAATCAAAAATCTTAAGATTTGTCTTCAGATCTATGTCGAAGATTTATATACCACGCACCACCATAAATTATTATGTACCTCTCTTTCTAACACTGAGCAATTCCATTCTTCTATCTTTGTTTTGACCTTAAACTCTGCAGACTTTACTTTGTCATACACGTGATAAGTTACGACTACTGGTTTCTATAAATACACAAAATGTTAATTAGAGATATCGCATTTTCCTATGAAAATTACTTTAGTATTTTTTTACTTAATAATTAAAGACTTAGAATACCCTTGTTATTAAGCAATAAAACATATATCAGTAAAACAAATTGTCATAATTTATGAAGTGCGGACATAACAGCGATCGGGAATCTTGTGTATCAGTGTTACAAAATAAGTGAAGCTATTGTGATAACATCCATTTAATATTTTTTTAATACAAGCATGAAACAAATAGTTTAAATGATGAAAAATAATAAACGCTAAACCGAGTTATATGATCATAATGTGCAGCAGGTTCTAAATAGCAAATATTTATTAAATCTTGCACATATCACGAGCAATAAATCACAATGTAATTTGTAAAATATATTTTTAAACATCAGTGTAGTATTGCTTTAAATGTGCATACAAAAGCTAGAGAACATAGCGATAACAACTCAACATCATTGCTTAAAGCTTAAGAATTGTGAGTAAAGCTTTTTAGATTTAAGTTTCACCTTTAAATATTTAACCATCATTATTCAATGACTTAGATATTAAATAAAACAACAAATAATTTTTTTTTATATAATAATTTATGAAAATGCAACTCTAAAAACGACACATTGTACTCATTCTTTAAAAGTCAATCATGTTCATAATTTTTTTCCAAATAGATAAATTTACGATTTCCTGCGAATTTTATTTAGTCTGTGCTGGCCTCGCTTTGTCTCGTCTTGACTTCTTCTCTCCTGTTTATTTTGTTTATTTGCGTGATAAATATTGTAATAATAATGAAAATAAGTGCTTGATACCTTCCGTTCGCTGTTAATATTGCATTATTGCATTAAAACGTGAGTATTGTAATATTTCCGCTACACGCCGTCATATACATTAACGTTTCATTTAGATTTAATTTCATATATTTTTGCTCATAGTATAGATTCTGCAATAGAACAATTGATTTCATTCGCTTAAAGATAAGTTATCAGTGGTGAAGGCGGTGGTTGAACTATATAGTTTTAATAAACTAAACGGATATAGTTAGTCCAGTGTTTAAATTCCTACAGTGATTACTGTTTGAGATATTTTTGTGTTTCCGGCCAATTTAAAAGTAATAATAATATACATCTTTATTTATTTGGAGTTATTTTTTATCACCAATTATCTATTTTATCGTGTGTAAAGTAAGTAAAAGTATACCTTTTAAACGACATATTTATAATATATTTGGTTAAGTTATACATATGTATAAATGAGTTCAACAACAAAAAAATATCCAGATCCTTCGTATTTAATAAATAAAATTTAAATTTCGTGCCTAACCATTAAACTTAAAAATGTTTTTAATAAATTATAAATACAGTCACTGATGGTTTATAATTAGAATTTTAAATTGTGTACTTTACAGTAGCTTATCTCTGTAAAGTACACTATTTCAATATTTTATTGCACAATAAACAAGAAATAGAATGCACAAAACAACAACTTAATGTTACAGTCTTGTAGCTACCAGCTAATATTCTTATATATGTATTAAAGAAAACAAAAACATGTGTTTTATGGTTATTAATAATTTAAGTTCCTTTTTCTAAATAGGAATTTAAATCATTGTCACACAAACCTAAAAATATGTAATACAAAAAATTATATTAACATTATAAACTATTTCCTTTACCAATATTTTTGTTTTTTAATAAAAAAAAAGTTTACTATTTTTTTTTGTTTACTATTTTTTTGTTAAAAAGTATTTCATATGACAATATTTCTTTATTATTAAAATAAATTGACCTCATAATCAAACTTTTTCATCAATTTACATTTTGTTACATCAATAATAACTTAAATACTAAATGACAAGTTAACATTACGAGAAGTACTTTAATTAAACTGTAGTACAAAATGCAGTAGTCAATCCTCATTACTCACTATGACTGCATGTCTGAGAATTTTATTAAATAATTGTATCATTTGCAATTGTAACTAAACTTAGATCCACATAGAGTAGCACAAAGTCTATATAAAAATCAATGATATTTTATATACCGTTTGATGTTAAAGTCTGTACCCATTTCCAACTTTGACAAGCTCGTCAGTTGACGTGTTAGCCAAAGATATCGCCTGACATACTCATTCAATAGGCAACAACGTCCAAAGTGGTTGGCATTCTGTGTGCCAAAATCCATAAGCTTCTAACATATCTATAGATATATGATATAATTTATTGTTTAGTACAGACATTTGTTTTCATAACACAACAAATTTTGACCCCCACTGAACCAAATCACGAAAACTTTCTTGTCTCTCTAGCAAAATCATACAAACTTATCATCCCACCTTAGCAAAATTCCTGTTTAATTCATTCCTGTTAAGGATGGATCTCTTATCATAAGTTGGCCTATACGCTCGTACCGTCACAACGTCAATAGCAAACAACTAAATTGTGGAAGTAGAGTCTAGTCTAGAGTATTCTTACAACAAAATTGTTGTTCATATCATAAATTCTCACGTATAAACTACCGCCTACAAACAATTTATATAATTTCAAGGATATCTCAATAGCTCTTTTTATTGAATGTTACTACTGGTTCTAACGTATTCCGCGTTGATTTCCCTCTGTGTATTTTAATTATATCCTTATATGTGAGTAAAATTTAATTAACAAGTCAATTAATTATTTGAATTCTAAATGTACACTAAGCCACATTCAAACATCATGTTTTATTGATATAAGTACTTCAAAATTGGTCGTCAAATAGATTGACAATTTTCAGTGCTTGTCAAAGTTATGTTGATGATTAAGTAATGATATTTTATATCTTCATGCTGATAAACAATACTATGTCAAGCCACATGGACTTTATTTGGAGAAAATGGTGTCTAAAGGTGTCGAACCTATTCTCAATAAATTAGTTTGAAGAAGTATATATCCATCTTTTCTTTTCTATTTTGATAAAATCTTTTTCTTTCTTTCTTCTTCTTTCTTTCTATAAAAGGTATAATGAATTAAAAGCAGATTGGTATCAAAAAATATTTATCTAGTAATAAATATATGGTTTATTGTATAAAGTGCAAAATCCATATTTTAAAATTCTAAATATTAAATTAAGAAACATTTTTTGTAATTATTTTACTTATATGATTTAAATATTTTTTTAATAATATTAAATACATAATCCATTATCAGAATACATCAATAGCTCCGAATTTGATTTTTTGTGATTTGACACATTATTGCTTATCAGCATCCAACTATATATATGTTACATTCAAACTATTTGATATTAAATATCTATACGCATTTTTAATATTAACAAGATTATCAATTGTCATATTGGTCCAACAATATATGAGTCGCTAGCTATATGCTAGATAAAAAGTGGGCAACATTTCTAACATCTATGAGCTTATAACATAAATATAGTTATATAATATGGTATTTAAGACAGATTTAGTTGAAGTAAAATTTGCCAAATGATTTGAACGTTCTGGCTAGTCAAGTCAATATTTAATACAAGAAATTGTTAACACTAAAGTCTGATAATACTTTAAAATGAGTAACATAAATAGGTATATTTAATTTTTCACTGAATTAATTTTAAAATCACCTTACAATAAAATATCACATTAGACTTTTTCGCAAAATGCAATATTAATCACTGGCTAATGGCTCAATTTAAACTGAAAACTATTATGTGTTGCAGATCTACGCTTATTGTCTCGCGGCTTATATTATAATTTGCTGAAAATTCTAAGCTGTCTAATTATCTTAAATTTTATAACTATCTTGTGTATCTAAGGCGAGAATTACATTTCTAACTTAAACTCCCTAGAGCTATATAAAACATTTCTGTAACCTAGTAAAAGATACCTCATAAGTAGTTACATTTCAGTTCTTTAGTTAATGGCTTTTAATTAAATAGTAACGAAAAGCTGTATGATTTGTATGGAACTGACAGTTATTTCTTTCAAATGTAATGCTATCAGAAATAACTTATATAAATATTTATAAAACTCTGAGAGCAAAACTTATAAGTCCAATTCTCGCCTTAGGCTAAAATAAGTGTTAAATACAAATAGTGTTACGCTTACAGATGTATCGCAATATAGCTAATATCGACTACCCGCACAATGGAGGAACAGGCGTGTTTGGTGCGCACGCGTTCAGACTCTGAGAGTTCGTCGAAACTCGGCAGCTTCGGGTCCATATCTCACACCATGACGTACTCGGAGACGAGGCTGAGCTGTAAGTTATACTATAGAACAGCCTGCTTACTAAAATTTGCATATTCTAAAATTGAAAATTGAAAAAGCGACAATCTATTCTTTGAGACCATTTCAATGAGCCTCAATACAATGCTTCTGCTGTAAGGTGGCGAGGAGTTGTTTATTCAGCTGGTTTTAGGTCATGCTTTAGTATCATTGAAGTCAAAGTGTAGTAAATATCGAATTAATCAGTAGAAGCTACGACTAGTAGAAGTTTCTCAAATCCTTTCAACAACTATAAAATAGCTGATAACTATAGTACCAATCTGAAAGTATACTTTGAAATAAAAGAAGAATTTTGAAAGTCGGAAAACAAAAGCCGAGTTCTGAGATAAGAAACAAAAAAACAGTACGCATTGAGAACCTCCTTTTTAAAGTCGGTTGATTAATAAGGCCAATAAACCATTTCCCTTCCAGGCACAGAGGGCGCAGGCGAGCCGGCCAACACAGCTAACATGACGAGCATGCCACAAGAAAATCCAGAGGGCAATGAGAGTGGCGAACTCCTGGACTACAACGACTCTAGTGTCCTAGAACAATTCCATGAAGACGCGTTACGACAGGTTAGTTGTATAGATTATAACCTCTGACATTGAAAATGTGTAAAATATACATGAGATGGGACAGATTTTAACCACAATCTATATATAAATTATTGATGTGACAGATTTAAATATGTATATCCGTGGATACGGATCCGGATACCGGATATTAATTTTTCTTTTTTACTTGAAATTATAGTTGACGCCACTTGACACTTTACGTGATAGGCAAGACATGTTACGAATTGCATTGCGTGGGTGTCTTGTTTTGTTGATAATTTAATATGACACTTAGCATTTTTATTGATAATTAATGAGGTAAAAGATCCGCTAAAAAGTAACAGATACGAATATGGATCTTTCTATCCCTCGAATATCCGTGGATAAGGATATCTCTAAAATTAATATGTGATGCAAAAACTTTGCATCCCTTTTTTACGAAAATTGCGTGGATGGAGAAGTATGAAATTTCATGAATTATATATTTTTAACACACTATGACACACACACGCAAATATACTCTTGTTTATTGTTGTATAGTCTGTGGTTCGATTGAGAATAGATTATCTGTGGTCAATCCTGGAATCGGTGGTAAAATTAACGAACCGTCGTATTCCGACAGCCATTTATTTTTAACTCTATTAAAAAAATTAACAAGAATCTGGGTTTTTAATTTTTAAAATTACTTTCAACCACATAATTTAACTGCATAATATCAGCTGTTTTGATATTAAGTAATTTAGCATTTAAATCTAAATAATTGGAATGAGTCATCTAAATAAACGAAGTTACGTTCGAAATTAGACAGAATGTATATATCATCAAAATTAAATATATGTTGAAATTACAGGCGGGCTGTGGTTTATCTCAAGCAAGAGTGTTCCTCGCTGTGGGATTGGCTGTCGCCGGAGCATCATTAGAACTTGCTTCTATAGCATTCGTCCTGCCATCAGCGGAGATAGAACTATGTATCTTGCCACACGAGAAGAACTGGCTGGGTATGTTGAATCTTATTCTATATATATGTTTCATGCTTGATTTCAAAGTGACCTAATTCAAAATCTGTGGGAAACGTTGCACTGTAAGTGCCCGTTTTTCGTTCGAATACTTTAGACCGAGTGATATTATTAAAACATTAAAATGTTTAAATATTAAAAATCTAATGATTTATGGGGCATGTCAGTAAAATTACTTACAACTATTATTAATGATATAGCTCCTCCTTTAGTGTAACTTTTTAATACATGTGTAGATTCAGGGTCGTTTCCTAATCTTATGAACAATAGCAAAGTGATACCGCTTTTTAAAATAAGTGCGATCCCAGTAATTAACAAACAATACGGGTTTAGAAAAGGTCTTTGGACGATTGACGCGGGAGTGGCCCTTCTAAAGCATATTTATGATGCTTGGGAGAGGTCACAGAATGCTATCGGAGTTTTTTTTTGTGACTTATCAAAAGCGTTTGATTGTGTTGTACATGAAACTCTCTTGAAGAAACTAAACTATTATGGTATTAAAGATAAAGTTCTTGATCTGATTGTTTCACACTTAAGCGGTAGTATTCAACAAGTTAATATAAACGAAACAAAGTCTTCTGGATCTGTTCTCCAAATGGGTGTTCCACAAGGATCAATTTTGCGTCCTTTTCTATTTTTAATTTACATTAATGACTTGCCTTTTTATGTTTACAAAATTTGTGATATTGTGTTTGCTGATAATACTTAATTAATATTTAAAGTCGGCAGAAGGAAAGATAAGTATGACGACGTAAACAATGGACTATCTCATGTACAGAAATGAAATACTTTAAACAATTTAGTTTTAAATGCTAAAAAGACGAAATGTGTCGAATTTGCACTACCTAAACCAAAATTTTGATCTTGTTTTGAATAACGAAGTTCTTAATATAATTGATAGTACAGTATTCTTAGGCATTACCTTAGATTTAAAACTTCAGCGGAAGCCTCTTTTGTCATCCCTGGCAAGAAAACTCAGTTCCGTAATTTATGTTGTTGGAAAAGTTAAATATTTGAAACTTTCTGAGTTAAGTGTTTTAAAATTTTTGGTATCCGGGAGTGTTGATCAGCGTGATGGGCTGGTCGCTGAGCACGGTGGATCGTAACTATTATTAACTATTATTATTATTGTTCTAGTCTAAATGGTCAGAAAATCAATAACTTGTTAATATCTGATACGACGCCACAAACAGACACACAGATATACACGTCAAACTTATAACATCCTTCATTCTGGGCCGAGTATCCTAAGTTAGAGTTGGTTGGTCTCTGCCAGTGCTGATCAGCGTGATGGGCTGGTCGCTGGGCGCGGTGGGCTGGGGCGCGCTGGCGGAGCGCGGCGGGCGGCGGCGCGCGCTGCACTCGGCGCTGGCCGTCAACGCGGTGTTCGCCGCCATCGCCGCGTTCATGCCCACCTACGGCACCTTCATGATGGCCAGGTGATACCACCCACTCACTCACTCACTCCTATGTAGTAGACCCAGGGTTAACCACTCTCCTACTATCATGTATTAGACGTTAGTATATGGAGGTCTGAAAATAGTGGGTCAATAAAGAAGATTTGGACGTATTCTATTTGGAGATCCTGTGGTAATAAAGAAATGGAGCCTAGTGATGATTTAGAACTTATAATTATGTGAACTTTAAAAATGTGTTGTTGTTGTTTCGTCCTTACTCTGATAGTGAAACGGTCAAACAATCGATAGACCTCTTAACACCCGATACTCTACCCCATCAGGTTCTGCTCAGCCATCGGCTCCGGCGGGATCATCTCGTCCGGCTTCACGTACGCCGGCGAGATGGCGGCTCGCGCGTTCCGCACCGCCCTGCTGGCCGCGCTGCCCGCCAGCATGGCGGCCGGCGTGCTGCTGTCCGCCGGCCTGGCGCGCGCCGTGCTGCCGGCCACCGGCGAGCAGGCGCTGGTCGACAGCAAGGAGCACTTCAGCGCTTGGCACAGGTGAGTGTGTGCGCCGGCCTGGCGCGCGCCGTGCTGCCGGCCACCGGCGAGCAGGCGCTGGTCGACAGCAAGGAGCACTTCAGCGCTTGGCACAGGTGAGTGTGTGCGCCGGCCTGGCGCGCGCCGTGCTGCCGGCCACCGGCGAGCAGGCGCTGGTCGACAGCAAGGAGCACTTCAGCGCTTGGCACAGGTGAGTGTGTGCGCCGGCCTGGCGCGCGCCGTGCTGCCGGCCACCGGCGAGCAGGCGCTGGTCGACAGCAAGGAGCACTTCAGCGCTTGGCACAGGTGAGTGTGTGCGCCGGCCTGGCGCGCGCCGTGCTGCCGGCCACCGGCGAGCAGGCGCTGGTCGACAGCAAGGAGCACTTCAGCGCTTGGCACAGGTGAGTGTGTGCGCCGGCCTGGCGCGCGCCGTGCTGCCGGCCACCGGCGAGCAGGCGCTGGTCGACAGCAAGGAGCACTTCAGCGCTTGGCACAGGTGAGTGTGTGCGCCGGCCTGGCGCGCGCCGTGCTGCCGGCCACCGGCGAGCAGGCGCTGGTCGACAGCAAGGAGCACTTCAGCGCTTGGCACAGGTGAGTGTGTGCGCCGGCCTGGCGCGCGCCGTGCTGCCGGCCACCGGCGAGCAGGCGCTGGTCGACAGCAAGGAGCACTTCAGCGCTTGGCACAGGTGAGTGTGTGCGCCGGCCTGGCGCGCGCCGTGCTGCCGGCCACCGGCGAGCAGGCGCTGGTCGACAGCAAGGAGCACTTCAGCGCTTGGCACAGGTGAGTGTGTGCGCCGGCCTGGCGCGCGCCGTGCTGCCGGCCACCGGCGAGCAGGCGCTGGTCGACAGCAAGGAGCACTTCAGCGCTTGGCACAGGTGAGTGTGTGCGCCGGCCTGGCGCGCGCCGTGCTGCCGGCCACCGGCGAGCAGGCGCTGGTCGACAGCAAGGAGCACTTCAGCGCTTGGCACAGGTGAGTGTGTGTGCCGGCCTGGCCTGGTCGAACTCTTTTGAGAGTGAGGCACAGACCCAGTTGACCTTTCATATAATGGGCTATAGCTAGACATTATTATACAAATTTACATCTGCCAAATAACTAAACCGTAATCAAGGTCATCGTGACTCAGTCACACTATATGACTGACATATTTATTTCTCAGATATCTGCTGCTCTGCACGATACCAATCCTCGCGTCTCTGATAAGTTTGATATGGACGCAGGAATCGCCGCGATATTTACTAGACGTCGGACGGGAAGTCGACGCCATGATGGTGTATCAGGTAATGGCTATTGTGTTTTATAAGTATAGTATACATCATGGTGACTAAAATTTTAATGGTGTTACTTTCACGAAACTAGCTGCCTCTCGCGGTTTCACTCGCGTATGAGTTCTTAGCGTGATGTTATATAGCCTATAACCTTCCTGAATAAAGAGGCTATCCAACGCAAAAGGAAATTTTCAAATAGTAGATTCAGAGATTGTATTATTGTAAGTTTGTATGAAATTACCCCTACATACAAACTTAAAACAATATTAACTTGCAATCAAATTTAAAGATTTCAAATATCGATTTTGATCATTCCTAAAATAGAACTGGTATCAATGTGACGTCTATAAGTTCATATGTTTTTAATCGACTTCCAACAAAGGAAACGCTTCTCAATTCGTCGGGGACTTTGTTGTGTGCATGTTCTCCGATAACTCGAAAATGGGTTTGACTGATTTGGATAATTCTTTTTTGGTTTAAAGCGTACACTCCCTAATTGCTCCTGCAGAATTTTCATTGAATTAGTTTTATAATTGTAGTCAAAAATGATTAGCATTTTGTTTAAAATCTAAGGTTTATTTTTTCTAATTTTGTACTAAGAACTTAATAGATATTTTTTGTCATTTCAGAGTATACACCGTGGTAACCAATCACGAGTTTGTGGTTCAACACAACGGGAAGCGGAGTACCGGCTGGGAGAGTTGGCACTTCCGGCTAAACGTCGAGCACCTGCGTTGCATCACGTGCGACACTCGCTCAAGATGGTGAGTATTCACTCACTCGCTCACCCACCCACTCACTGACAAACAGATACGGTCTGGAAACGGAGTGCTAGTTGGAGTATTGGTACGCCAGCTCAACGTTCGACACTTATGCTGCATCACGTGAGACAGTTAAGATGGTGATAGCTCACTCACTCATTCAGTCACCCATAATAACATATACACATAGACACGGGAATTCCACGGAAAGGGACTAGCTGGAGGAACTAGCGCTTCCCGCTTCGCAGTGGTTGCACTCGCTCCAGGTGCGTGCACTTACTCACTCGCTGATACCTATATATAGATTAGCACTTCCGGTCAAACTACACTCTCTCGAATTGGTGTCTTCTCACTCTTAAACTCACTCATTCGCTCACCGACAAAAACATACGGACATATAGCGAGAAGTGTGCTACCAGATTGTGACAATTGCTCAAGGTTCATTCAAGTTCATACTCACTCGCTCACTCGCTAACAGACATGCATATCTATGCACTACGTATCGTACGTATCTACGTACGATACGTAGTGCATTAAGTTACGCTTCCGTTTCGAGTTATGAATGCGAATACGTTTTGCTCTCAGACTTCATAAAGATTTACATAAGTTGTTTCTCATTGCTTTACACCTGAAATAATCTTATTTTTGACACCTTGTTACCAAAAACAGAGTTGCTTTGTATCAATTACGAGAGTAAAACTTACAAGTGTATTTCTCGCCTAATATTCATATAATAAAATAATATGATGACTTGTCAACAGTTCTGGCAGGCGTTCTTCCAGATATTCTCGAGCACCTACAGGAATACAACGCTTTCCTTAACCGGGATGTTACTGTTCGCTGTTGCGATACAAGTTAGTACTCTTTAAGACACATCTAGATATATACAGGGTGTTCGGCAGCTGGAATATATCTAGTCTGCTCTGCTCTAAGCTATATGGCAAATATGAGACAGTCGATTTATTGAGTCCATTTAAAACTTATTGAACTTATAACATTTTATTTGTATCGTCGTTATTATACAAGGTGTATCCGAGAAAATGTTTAATCTTGTAGACTTGTATAGATTATATGGCTTATTATTTATGAAAAAGAATTTGAAAAATGTTTACTTTAGTTATCTTACTTTTAAATATAGATTCTTGTAACGCTAGTAAAATATCGAACACATGCCCAGTTTGACTGTCACTTACAACTACCTGCCAAACATCCTGTATACAGAAAACGCTGCTCTATTAACTAAATATATGAGAGCTATATGTATAAGAGTTGTAGTCAGTGGGCAGTGCAGTACACTCCTAGGTGTCTTTTCTTCAGTAAATTATAATATTGGTTTAATTATTTTCAGTTCTACCTATCATCGTACATACCGGCAACTGTGATCAAGATCGAAACGGAAGCGTACGACGCGTCGAAGCAGACGATACAAAACGTCACCTACGAGGGCGTACATTACAACGAGACGTTGGAGAATATCGATTTTATCGATGTCTCGTTTAAGAACTGTACGTTCAGAGACATATTGATGTCTCACGTTGAGTTCGTGAATTGTTCGTTCGTGAATACGGCGCTGTCGAATATCAAGACGTCGTATACCGCGTTTAGAGGTGTCGTCTTCGTTAATAGCACGTGAGTTGTTGTGTTTTTTAAATAAAGAATGAGTTTTAAATTTTTTTTTCTTTCTGAATAATATAAGACATTCATCTTTAGCCGGGCGCTTTATATAGTTGCAACAATGTACCGGATTTTTTTATATACAGCATGATTTTTTTAAATAGGTGTGAATATTAAAATTGGAAACTATACCGAATAGCAAAAAGCAGTTAAAGGAGTTTAAATTAAACTTGTAAATATTAGAAGATGTTTCCTTAGTAGCCAGACAGTTCCGACGGTTCAAACACGTAGCCAGATAAACATAAAGGTTCGCGGTGAGAATGAGATACTAAGTTAGGTCTTATGCTTCTACTCGCTGCGTATCCTTCGTATATATCGTGCTACGTCTCCCGCAGCGTGATCGACACGGACATGGAGCTCGGCCGCGAGCTGGACGCGGAGTGCGTGCTCAACGCGAGCATCGTACGCGGCATGCGCGGCGCCTGCTCGCGCCGCGCCGACCTGCGCTGGGCGCAGCGCGGCCGCCTCGCCGAGCGCACGTACGCCGCGCACGCCGCGCTGCTCGCCGCGCCGCTGCTCGCGCCGAGAGCACTGCACCGCCCGCCCGCGCACGGTACGTACACTGCGCACTGCGCACTGCACACTGCTACACGATACACACGACCTGCGCGGCCGCCTCGCCGAGCGCACGTACGCCGCGCACGCCGCGCTGCTCTCCGCGCCGCTGCTCGCGCCGAGAGCACTGCACCGCCCGCCCGCGCACGGTACGTACACTGCGCACTGCGCACTGCACACTGCTACACGATACACACGACCTGCGCGGCCGCCTCGCCGAGCGCACGTACGCCGCGCACGCCGCGCTGCTCTCCGCGCCGCTGCTCGCGCCGAGAGCACTGCACCGCCCGCCCGCGCACGGTACGTACACTGCGCACTGCGCACTGCACACTGCTACACGATACACACGACCTGCGCGGCCGCCTCGCCGAGCGCACGTACGCCGCGCACGCCGCGCTGCTCTCCGCGCCGCTGCTCGCGCCGAGAGCACTGCACCGACCGCCCGCGCACGGTACGTACACTGCGCACTGCGCACTGCACACTGCTACACGATACACACGACCTGCGCGGCCGCCTCGCCGAGCGCACGTACGCCGCGCACGCCGCGCTGCTCTCCGCGCCGCTGCTCGCGCCGAGAGCACTGCACCGCCCGCCCGCGCACGGTACGTACACTGCGCACTGCGCACTGCTCACTGCTACACGATACACACGACCTGCGCGGCCGCCTCGCCGAGCGCACGTACGCCGCGCACGCCGCGCTGCTCTCCGCGCCGCTGCTCGCGCCGAGAGCACTGCACCGCCCGCCCGCGCACGGTACGTACACTGCGCACTGCGCACTGCACACTGCTACACGATACACACGACCTGCGCGGCCGCCTCGCCGAGCGCACGTACGCCGCGCACGCCGCGCTGCTCTCCGCGCCGCTGCTCGCGCCGAGAGCACTGCACCGCCCGCCCGCGCACGGTACGTACACTGCGCACTGCGCACTGCACACTGCTACACGATACACACGACCTGCGCGGCCGCCTCGCCGAGCGCACGTACGCCGCGCACGCCGCGCTGCTCTCCGCGCCGCTGCTCGCGCCGAGAGCACTGCACCGCCCGCCCGCGCACGGTACGTACACTGCGCACTGCGCACTGCTCACTGCTACACGATACACACGACCTGCGCGGCCGCCTCGCCGAGCGCACGTACGCCGCGCACGCCGCGCTGCTCTCCGCGCCGCTGCTCGCGCCGAGAGCACTGCACCGCCCGCCCGCGCACGGTACGTACACTGCGCACTGCGCACTGCACACTGCTACACGATACACACGACCTGCGCGGCCGCCTCGCCGAGCGCACGTACGCCGCGCACGCCGCGCTGCTCTCCGCGCCGCTGCTCGCGCCGAGAGCACTGCACCGCCCGCCCGCGCACGGTACGTACACTGCGCACTGCGCACTGCACACTGCTACACGATACACACGACCTGCGCGGCCGCCTCGCCGAGCGCACGTACGCCGCGCACGCCGCGCTGCTCTCCGCGCCGCTGCTCGCGCCGAGAGCACTGCACCGCCCGCCCGCGCACGGTACGTACACAGCGCACTGCGCACTGCACACTGCTACACGATACACATGATGACTACTCTTAGAGCACTGCGGCGCTGAACTCACGCACTCTGAACACTCAAAACCAAGACGCCGAGCACGCTCTCTGCGGTGAGTGTGAGATGCAGAGTGCACACTCAGTCATCTCACACTCACCGCATACTTTACCTCCAAGCAACACTTGTTCCTAATAATAATTTCAATATGAATTACATTTTTATTTAGGACACAATATTTAATATGACACAAAATGTATTTTTATTAATTATTTCCATCTTTTCTCAACACAGTGATAGTGTGCGCCGCGTGCATCCTGCTGTCTCCCTCGCTCTACGCGGCGCAGACAGAGACGGCGCTATACATAATCGAGGCGGTGTACTGCTTCCTCGTAATGTTGATATTTTTCGGCGTCGCTGTCAAAATACTAGACACATATCCAGCTAACTTAAGGTGAGTTAATATATAAAGGTTTTTGAACTTGAATTCAATTAAAGCGTTTATAAAAAGGAGAAAATCCCAAATACGGCAAATTTTTTATGTATATCTTCTGCTAAATAAATATTATTTCGAGAAACCACTTCTCGATTGTATAAATTTGTTCAAAATTTAATAAAAGCCGGCTAATATAGAAAATGGAACTTCTCATTACACTGGAGTCCTCAATGATAAATATTTTAATGAGTACCACAGAAAAAGTAAATTTTTGATCTCTCATTCGTTTATTACTAATTATTCTATTTCGCATATTATTTTTTTATTTCATCTTATGTATATTTTAATCAATTCCATTGATAAATTTATATTCTTTCACTAAAGCAATAATTTTTAACCCTCCAGATGCACAGCTCATGGTTTGATCCTCTCCATAACGTATATGGGGGGAGCGGCCGTGAGGGGAATGGGGGAACTTGGACCATTATCCAGTTGTGCCCTATGTGCCCTATTCGCCCTAACTGCTACCGCATTCGCGACACGAATACGGTAGAGCGAGACAGACATACTTATAATACGTGTTAGACAAGAACGGATATATAAACTATGACTGTGGGTGGAATGAAAAGATATAGTTATATTCGTGGTAGACAGAGACAGATATAGCTGTGATGGTGGTTAGAGATGAGGTGGTGAGATGGAGATAGATAGACTTGGAGATATGGTCTGGGTATAAAAAACTAGTCTATAAAAGGAAATGAAATTAGTTCCGTGACAATATTTGCTTTTGCAAGCCTAGGGTTGGTAGTGATAATGACGTGGCCAATCAGGATCTTGGAAAGAGACAACTAATGTCGCCGCATATTCTTCTCTCTTTCGCCCTTCCTCGGCCAAATTTGTCTGAAATGAGATACCCAGTCGATATCTCTGTCTATGGTTAGGTTAAACAAGGACGGATATATGAATCGTGGATTTGATATGTTTGTGTGATTACTGAGGCTATATAAGGCATGGTAATTTGTGGTTTAAAGTGGTATGTTCTGAAATACAATCCACCGTGTTAGTCTTAAGGTCGTGACTCACTTATACGATTGTGTAAAATAGGACCATTCAAATACTTGTTTTTTAACCGACTTCAAACAAGGAGGAGATTGGCAGTTCGTAGTGTATTTCTTTACGTTTGTTACCCCTGAACTCCGTCATTTCTTAACCGATTTTGGAAATGCTTTTCTTAAGGAGGACTTTCAGATTAGTTCACATAGATTTTTTTCATTAAAATCGATTTAATTGTTTAGTTTTTAATTAGAAATGACTGTAATTAGTATGTCATCAAAGCAAACGAAATTGCATATTTTGGTTTTAAAGTCGATTTTTTTTAAGTCTTACCGACCAAGAGTCGGTCGTACAAGTGGGCTACGACCTTAAATGACATCTTGCATCGAATGTACTAGTTCATCGTTAGATGCAGAAATATGTTCATTCGAGATGTTATTATTTCTGACCGGTGCGAGGTTTTGAAACTACTCGATGGCAGTAAAGCACACAGATTATATTATATGGGTTTGAATCAGCGCCATCTCGTGTTGCAGCAACAAAATTAGTGTGTAGAAATGATCGGTGAATTAAAACAAAAGCGCGTTTGATTGGTGGATTCTTATATTCTGTAAGAGCGACAATTTTGATACGTTGAAAAGTTAACGCTAGTAAATTTTATGCAAAACTTCATCGAGTAATTATCGAAAAACTAGGTACATGTGGACGCTGATAAGCAATACTGTGTCAAGCCACACGGACTTTATTTTTAGACAAATATGTTTGAAAAAATCTATCCATCATTTATTTTATTTTTAGAAAAAGTTATAATGAATTTAAAACAGACTGTAAATTTAATATATTATCTAATAAAAAGTTATATAAATATTTGAGATTATTGTATAAATTGCAAAAAATGGAACGCACTTGAAATTCGAACTAATTAATTTAGAAACTTTCCCGTACTTTTTAGTTTCAATGACTAATTTTTTTTAATAATGTTAAATAGGTGCAGTATCAAAATACATCAATAACTCCGAATTTGACGTTTTGTGGGTTGACACATTATTGCTTATCAGCGTCCATGTATGCTGGATTGTATTTCGGACTATTAAGACATTATCAAACAAATTATTTGTAACTAAAATATGTACATTGATAAATGTTTACTGTGTGTTCTGCGCAGTAAATGTTTATATTATCGATTCGACATATTAATCAATGAAATAGCAATATTAATGGCAATATATTTATGATATACGAAAATAATACAAGGAGACGTTAACACGAATAAAAGCATTTTGTCGCTTGCTTTCGAAATAATTCATTCGGAATTTTACACCTTTTTAAAATAAAGGTTGCTATTCAATGAACTGACGAACATTCTTGCCATTTTCAATGGATACCAAAGAATAAATGTTATTGAACGAAATAAAAAGTCATAATTCGAAAATAGTTATCATGAACAAAACAATTAATACGGAAAGCGTTCTTAATGATTTAATTAACTTTTAATATTAAAAATATCGAATTTTTAAAATTAATAAACAATAAAATAACACTCGATTTCATAGAAAATCCCACCGAAAAATTAACACGAATTGATGAAAAACTCAAAATCATTTTTAATATCTTAGTTCACAAGTGTTTAAGTGACATTTTGACGATCATTTTATATAACTATAGATACGTTACGTTCTTAATATTTGACGTTAAAATCTATACACATATTCAACTTTGACAAGCTCGTCAACTGATTTGTTCGCCCAAAATGGTACGCCTGGTTGCTAGGCAACGTCGTCTATAGTGGAAGACCTTCTGGTTGTCAAAATCAATGAGCTTATAACATATGTATAGTTGATTAATATTATTTCATTTCAATTAAAATCAAATTCGACATTATGACGTCATAATTTAAAGCTGAATTTACATTACGAAATTTGTGGTATGAAAATTAATTCATGACCTTAATTTACCCGATAATTTCGCGTGTAAACATCAAGTCATACATTGTTTGTATTAAATTCATTACACTGGAATATTAACACGTCTTGCGCAATATTTTGTTGAAATTTCAACTCGTGTAAGCTATTTCACTGTGTAATCATAACACGTATTTGTTTAACATTTCATAATTCTTGTCTTGCGTTTTGGTGTAAAATTAACAATTTTTTAAAGTAGTTAAACATAGATAAACAAAACGCGTTTACATTAATATTTTACTTATAAAATATTAGATCACTCGTGAACTAAGATATATTTACAAGCACCATACAATTTCATCACTTTCGAATATTGTAGACCACGGGTTACCTCTTGTGAACCCTAGGTGTCGCTACTGTCCTAAAAAATATAGCGAATGCAATAGCATAGCTAATGAAAAAAAAATGTGTAATGCTCATTCACTTTAATAACTTAAAGGACTTTTAAAATAACTATAAACGATACGAAAAAAATCTCAAATAACAATAATAATCGCAATAATGGCGGCAAAAAATTTTAATGCTAAACGTTGGCAGCTAAATTGTACATAGAATTTGTATATATTGTATTAAAATTGAAAATGACTATCGAATCTTTTTGGAATTGTTCTAACAGATAATAAATAGGCTTAAATACCCCTCGATTTAAAAGAAAACATATAACCGTGTTGTGATTTTTATCATAAAACTAATAAATAAATTTGTTATTAATTATAAAAGTAAAATTCCGAAAATCCTATAGAAAATTAAGATTTATAACTCAACTCTATATAGTTTAGTCACTAAACTAAGGCTAACATAGGGGTAAAACGCATACACGTTATGGCGTCGTGACATAACAATATTAATACAAATTAAAATTTTAAAAAGTCCCCCGACAATCTAATCTTTGAGACCATTACAACGAGACCCAACACGATACCTCTGCTGTGTATTGGTGAGGAGTTGTGTATTATGCATATATAATGCAGCATCAAGTCTAGACACAGCTATGTTACTTTTATATTATTTACAGTATAGCAAATTTCGAGTCTGTTAGACCAATAAAAATTGCGCACTCTTTAAATCAGAATAGGGCTGATAATCAAACGTCTTAACTTCATAAATAATGGCTAAGATCCTTCCCGATTACATCAACTCTAAAAAAAAAACGCATCAATATTGGTCCATTCGTTAGTGAGCAACAGACAGACACACAGATAAACAAGTAAACGTACATCGAAAAATATCACAATGCGACGTTGCGTTATGTATATTTGCAATCAAGTCGTACATTTTCACGATGTGGTGTCGTAACGTGACATGTGACGATATGGTAAAGTTGCATGTTGCGACATCGTAACGTGGCATGTCATGGCATCGTAACGTGGCATGTCATGGCATCGTAACGGGGCATGTCACGGCATCGTAACGTGGCATGTCACGACATCGTAACGTGGCATGTCACGACATCGTAACGTGGTATGTCACGACATCGTAACGTGTGTGTGTTTTGGCCTTTAGCAACTGATTAGTCATTTTGCTAAATCAATCTTGCACTACTCATGTATCTCTAGATTGTTTAATAATAGCGCCTTTTAGTCATTGGTCTAGCCAACGGGTTATTCCCTAAGTGCCGGTAAAATAAAAAAATGTATCTATGGTTCATTTAAATAAAAAAAGTAAAAGTAATTTGTTTCAAGCCAGTACTATTTGCAAAAGTAAATAGGCTTTATTATTATACTCCATATTCTTTACTATGGCTAATAATTCCACAGATAATGCAAAATAACTAAATATTCCCGTTTTTGAACCAAATGTACTTTTTTAATTAGGATCTCAAAAATCGAAATCATTTAAACTAAGAACGCAACGAGTATTTCATTTATGTATAAAAAAATTCAACGCAAAAAAAAACACTTTTTACACATTCAACGTTTTGTATTTAATCTGTAATATATCTGAACAGAAGTTTCATAAAAAAAAGCTGTTTCTGGACCAAATAATTTTTAGACATCATAATTCATTTTACATTAATTGCGAAAGGGTTTCAAATGGGTTTGATATGAAAGTTATAAAATGCGTATAAAATTAATTCCCTCAGTTCGAAAGTCATAACTTTTATTTCATACCACCTCTTGACAGTCACTAAGAGGTTGTGCATTAAACACTTAATCCCTACCTACCCCCAAACTTCATTGGTATAATACATGATGAGATTTTAGAAGACACTCCCCTAACCCCTTGTGATATTTCCTATTTTTTTTGAACCCCCTCATCCCCGTTTCGAGGCTCACGGGACAATCCATTGAAATCAACTTCTGGAAAGTGATGACATACGACAAAATAAAAAGAGGATTAATTTTACTTCTGTTTAAATATTCGAATACAAAAATCCTCAAAATACACATAATTAAAAAAAAAAGTTTTCGTAATATATGTAACTTTATTTTGCATAATATTTACACAGATTAATAATCATGAGAACGTTAGGCCAATGATAACCAGTATTTCTTTTATTTAATCTTCTGTCAATAGTAAAGTCACCTAAAATGTATCTCATGTACAGACACCGTGATATATTTTTATTATATACATATGTATGTAAAATGAACATCACAGTAAATAGTCGAAGATTGTATAAAAGTAGATGTAATATTGAGTGTACTGTGTAACGTTGGAAAAGAAAATGATCCTAAGCGACATATGGGACACTTTAATTGAGAGCTGAATTAAGTTGAAATTTATATTAAAAGGTTTTATAAAAATATTTAATCTACAGGAATTTGCCTTGTTTGTCTTGTGGATGATGTAATGAAAGGCAATTGAGTATAGATATATTGTAATATAATTTATAATATTTAATTGTTACGACCATATTACAGTGCGATATTAATTGACAATGTGGCATATCGAATATCGACTTGTTTCTAGGTGCCATTATGGACAGTGATTTTTGCTTACATTAATAAAAGATAATACGTAGGCACAGGAATGGGCCTAGATTTTTGATTTTCTTGTTTTCATTTTGGAAATTTATATTTTTACATTAAATAACATATTTGTTGTAAATTTCCACTTTAATTTCCTCTATAAAGTTACTCGTGTCCTTTAGGACTTTTTCATTCCAATTGTTATCATTAAATTGATAAATATATAGATGTCTGATTGTATCGATCGGATACTAATTGATGTGTAACAAATGACTACTGTCTCATAGTGAGAACGCCAAAAGTAGTCAATAATTGTAATTCATTTTATTAAGAATTATACAAAATGTTAACACAAAGTTAAATGACAAAATTCAGTGTTTAATTTACAGACTCACAAGGCAATACCAAGAGAATTGGCTATGTTCATAATCGATGAAAATGTATGTAGTTTTAATAAAACATTACATTATTTCAAGTCATATAGGTTGAATAAAATTTTTCAAAAGTTTAATGTATAAATTAAGCACTCTGTTACAAAGTTGCCTACAACGAACACTTAAATTTGCGATTCGTTTGTGTCAAGTGGAAGCAACTGGACACAAATAATGACTGCGTCTGCGCAGAGCACTTGATTTCATATTAATTTTATTATATAATAATTATTTTATTGAATATTGACTGATGTTAAGTGTCTCCATTTTGTACAGTTTCTAATGAAATGGAATTTACATTGAATGAAGTAATAAAGCTAACGTAGATAGTAGTTAATTTTAAGAGAATTTATAAAAATAATAGAATAAACGACATTCCACCGATAGAGGCTCCACAAGCTTTTAAACTGAGAATTCATAATCTGTGACAGAATAATGATAGCTTAAAGAGCTGTGTATGTAAAACATTGAAACAGTGAATTACATGTTTACGTTTACTATTTTAAAAAGTTTCTAAAATTTATTTAACGTTGAATTCTCGATCGCACCGAATAATATTCATTGTGTTCTTTCTCTTTCTATATTTGGTTGAAATTAACACACGTGACAATGGCGAAATAATCTATGTTCAAATGACTCAACTAAAGCCATTTACCAAAAGAATTTTATTAAATAAAAATTTTCTACTGTGTAATAAAAAAATATTAGTAAAGTATTCTACACTGATAAAAGTAGTTCTTGAAGTATGCATTAGATTCTGCCTCAATGTTACGCGATAGTAACGGCATCTGTACTGAGTTTCAAATTTGAAAATAGTAATAAATTTTTTTTTTACAAATTCTCTTGAAAATGACTACAATAAAATCGATTATTAAGACATTGTAATAAATGATGAATCGTATTTGATTATTTACGTATAGTAGATACAGTGTTAAGGCTGAACATATCGTAAGGACGGGTTGTAATTCTTTTGTATGATGTAAAATTCACGAAAAATTTCGATTGTCAAAAGTAACAATTATTTTAAATGTCATAGATGAGTTTTGTTTCAAAATGGCGTTTGATAATCGCCCTGAACCTATGAATGGCAATAATAAGTCTAAAAAGAACAGCTGTGTTAAGATAGTCTAAACAGCCTATTTCAACGCAGTTAATTTCACAAAAAATAATTTTAAAGTATTATTCATAATGATAATTATGAATAAATAATTACATTTTTCGTTTACAACAAAGTTATAAGAAATGTCGATTTTATATTTTAAAATTGACTGATAAAGAATGGTTCGCGGATTAAGACACCAATATGGTATTTAAAATTCAAATATTATTTCCTCAAATGCTTTTTAACCACATCGCATTGATAGTCAGAATTTTTCGTGAAAACTAACACGTCTAGATTAAAGAAGATTTAAGTAGTGTCGCCATATCTATTAAGTGATATTCATATAGACTGCGCTTTTAATTTACTAGATATCGAAAAGACATTTTTTTTTTAATTATAAACGTACGAATTAGTTTGTTTTTCTTTTGCCATATAATTTTTTTTGTAACGAACGGTGGATTTTGGTGTGATCGATCTCACAGATGTATAAAAATGTCAAAAAGGATTGAGTACTCTATTTGTTATATTTAATTTGATGTTTCTGTACGTTACGTTATATTACCTTTTCGGGTCAAAGTCAAAATATCCATTATGAAATTAGGATATTAATTTACCGATAATTAAATCACATGTAGACATCTTGCATTAATTTAATGCACGTGTTTTCATAATGACCATTGGTTTCATGAAAATTGGTCACATTAAATTCAACTTGCCATAAATAATACTCAGAATTATGTTTATTTTCACCATTATTCACCATCGTTATTGTAGTCTTAGAATATTTTCATTCCTTTATTTTAGTAATCACAAGTGAGGTTGCTAATACAAATTATTGTTTAAAATATATGCGTAATTTTCCTTTGTATATTGGGGAAATTTAAACTAAAAACATGGAAGAAGATATATATTTTTTTGTATCTTAAAAGCAATAAAATAAACAACTCCGGAAACACGATATTCGATCTTAATCAATTCTTCCTAGTCAATATTTTTTTCACCTTCTGAATGAAATTGGTAACGTAGATAAAATAAAATATTATTTATATTGTATTGTCAATTTTTCCGTTTGTAATAGATTTTATTTGCGGTTCAAAATGGTTTGATAATTTTTTTTTAATTTTCAGCCAAATAGCATAAATAAACAAAACATATTTTAATAGATTTATTTAAAAGAAAAATGTTTGGTATTAAAAAGTAATAAAATTATTATAATCGCAACAAAAATCTATTACAAACGTAATGAACGCATATTAATAGAGTAGCTAAAATGTGTTTAAAATATATTTACATATATTTTATTTTTAAGATTTTTTATTTGAATATACGGTAATTTATGTTAAAATTCATACAAAAAGGAAAGGTTTAGTTGTAAATTTTTTTGTTACGTTTTGGTTAGGCTGGGCCCACACCAGATGAGCCACCGCGATCTGATGGGAGACGGCATACGCGACGCGAGCGTTTTCAGCGCTCAGTTCAGTGTCTAAGAGCATGGAAATGTCAAATTATTCACAAAGCGAAATTGCACGAATGTGGTCGCTTGCCGAAGAGCGTCCTCTATTTAATGCGTGCGAATTCTCGTATCTTTTCTATATTAATAAATGATGACTAAAACATATTATAGTTGAGATAAGGATGAAATCACTGTGTTAACTTTAGTTTGACACTTTCGATGCGTTTCGACGGGCTTACGAGTTGGCGCGAACGCTCCTTGCTCCATTTGTCGCGATTCGCTGATCATGGTATATGAATCGTCTGGTGTAGACCCAGTTATTAATTGGTATTTTATTTTTCATTGGTATTTAGTTGTGCCAAGATAGCACAGATAACGAATAACAAGGTAGGAATAGAAGAATTAAAATAAAATTAATTTAAAAAACGATTCTGAGACTGGATAGTAAATTTTTAAAACTGATTCGAAAGTATAACAAAATTTATTTTATTTTTTAATTAAGGTAGGTACATCATTGATTATTTATATCATTTTTACATATCGTCGATTTAGTTATTATTTACTCTTGAAATGTATTTAATCTTTTGCTATAAGTTACGTGGTTAAGGTGAATGGTTGGAAGCATTGTCATTGTCATCAAAATTAATAGTAAAAAGAAATAGGTTACACATAAGCGATCAAGCGTAGCGAAATTAATATAGCAATTTCGTTTTACATAAACCTTAAAGGTACAGAAAGATATGCCATAAAATCGCATGAAAGCATATTATTTAGATATACTATTCTATAGCATGAAAGACTATTTTTGAAATATTGCTATCTAGTCGCATGTATGTCGAAGACATTGATATTAAACGTGCTCCACTTACTCAATTATGAAAATTGCGCATTTAAGCATACATTATAGTAGCATGTCTGTCTGTAGCTTTACTTATTACACGTCACTGGTACAGCTTGTACAGCTTGATCGTAAGTGTGTCCGATCCTTTATAATTTTTTTATGTAACCTATAAACAATTTATAAACCTATAATCTAGTTTAACAATAGCTTTCCAAAATTCTATACCTTTTCTATAAAAATTGTCAAAGCTTCGTTTGATAGAAAAAAACTAATAATTCGTTTTACACGATTTTTTTTTGTATCGAAAATGTATCCTCCTATCCTATGTATTAGAAAATAAGTTTAAATTTACAATCAACGTCGAAACAATAAAATTTAGAAAATTGTACTGTTGTATTATTTCTTAATGATTCATATTAAAACAATTTACATCAGACGGTGCTTATACTCTGTCGAGCTGTTATATTATTATTCATTTACAGTAAAATTTTGACTTCACGATATTTCTGCGCTGATAAGGAATACTATGTCAAGCCACACGGACTTCGGATTTTGAGAAAATGGCGTCTAAACATGTCAAAAATAATAAAAGGTATAATGAATTTAAAGCAGCTATTATAATAAAAAGTTTTATCTAATAATATTTTTTTTGAAATTTTTTTGAATTATGTTAAATAGGTGACGCAGTATCGAAATACATTAATATCTCCGAATTTGACTTTTTGTGGGTTGACACATTATTGCTTATCAGCATCCATTAATACTACTGACAGTTCTGTTAATTTGGAAACGAAACTTCTGAACCGATGTTAATAAAAATTGTATGGGATCAATTTTAATAGCATAAACAAGAATTATTAATCGGATAAGAAAAGTTGTTCTGAGGTAACTAACCGAACACTTTGAAATGTTGGTAGCTATAATACTTTGTGATTTATTTTAGTAAATTATAACAAAAACACAAATAGATTTAAGATATATTTGTTTTGTTTTAGTACATTTTTCTTTAAATAAATAGTTACAAGTTTTTAACATTTTTACTTTAAAAAGTTGATGAAAAAATATTCTAATCTAACGATAATGGTTGCCTCTTCTCGCTCTTGAAGATTCTGAAAAAAAAAATTAAATAACTTAAAAAAAATAAACCGTCATCAACAACGAAACAAGAAAACTAAATTGAAAAAAATATTCAATTTCTACAATGTAAAAAAAAAACAATATACAGAATATCAACTGAGTATGTGTTGGACATTTTAACAACGTAGCCAGAATCAATATTTAAATGTAAAAAAAAAACAATTTAAATTGAAATGTTGGATCTTGTTCATATATGCACCATTTATGAAAAAGAATGAAAAAACAAATTTTATTATTAATTTGGTAACACTGGTGAAATATCCCCAACATGCCCAGTTGACACCTTGTATACAGATAATTAAGAAAGAATTTCTATGACAGGGCCTACTATTGATATTAAGTAGATACTTACGCATAGCTACCATTTGGCTCCTGTTTGATATCAAAATTAAATTCCTTATTACTTAAAGCTTCTTGTATTATAGTTTTTTCTTTACTTTCCCTTCCATTCCTTTCTAAGCAAATATCAAAAAATGTTTTTATCGCATCGACTTGTTTACTTTTGAAAGGTCCTAAGAACCTAAATTCGAGATAGTCGATATCTTCGGCAAAATTCATGAAAAAGTCTACAATTTTTGTTAAACACTTTGAACTATTTTCACTTTCTTGTACGTGTTCAGATTCAGAATTTATTTCTTCAAATACTTCATTCATTTGTGAGTTTTTTTCGGAATCACAATTCGAATTTATATTTTCAGAATTTGCATGTTCATTGTTTATTTCAGTATTATTTTCAACTTTTACTTTTTCCACCTTTTTCACAAACAGTTCGATATCATTCTCCTGTTTATCTTCAAGTTTATCAGCTATTACTTCACCATCTTGTTTAATTTCATCAGCAAATAGTTCATCATTTCCTTGTTTATTTTCTAGTTCATCACTTCGATCAAAAAGTTCATAATTTTTTTCTTCTTTGTCAAGTTCATCATCATTACCAAGTAGTTTACCATTTTTAACATAACCTGTATGACATTTAGTATCATTTAAATCGTCTGGTAATATCAGATAAACATATGGCAGTACGTCTTTGTACAAGCGCAGTTTCCTGTAAAAAAAAAATGTTATTAGAAACCTGTAAGATTTGTGCTAACTAATTCTTTAAAATAGACCGTCAGATCATGTAGCAGACGCAAGAAACATTTCTCTCATGTGTTTATCAGTCTATGTATGTATGTATGTATATTTGTACCTTTGTGGCACTATTTAGACCAAACGCGTGGCTCTATTTTAATAAATCACACATCATTTGATTTGTCACAATGGAGCGAATGTCATAGAAAGTATGATAATTTGGAAAAATCGAAATGGCCGATTTTGGATGCTATTGCTGCTTTGGATATTCGAAAAAGAAAAAATTAAAATCGACGAACTGTGTTAAGTGTGGTATCATTGAATAGGTATTTAAAAATCATTTTTAGCGTTCTTGTAAATTTTTCAATCAGAACTTCCATTTAGAATTTATAACGATTTAAAGTTGATTAGTAACTATTGTCTATGGTCTTGTTTTTTTTTTGATTTTTTCAATGAATTACTTATTTATTGTAGTACGAGTACCACCTTACCGATTAGGTGCCTTCCCAAAGCTTTCAGTGATCAATAAATAGCTATTATGTTCTAGAATATCCCTGGCTATATCTATATCCATCTGCTTGTCATATCCTAACTCCTCAACATCGTCACAACAACCTAACTTCTCAACTATATTGTGTACTCTTTTCCTTTCGCTCCTCCACAACGAATTATCAAATAATATTTCCAATTCTGAATCATTTTTGACAAATTCCAATATCTTCATGAGTACATTAGTTTGGAAATTGCCATTGAATTGTACATCTTCGGAATGTTTTCTTCTAATTCTTTTTTTAAATACGTTTTGTGGTGGTATCTTTGGGGCAGTACGTTGAGGCAGTTCGTTAGTTCTGTGGCCGAGTCCTATTGTCATTGTAGCCTGTTGAGATGATTTTTAAGTCATATATAAAAGAATATATAACATGTGAGAATATATTTTATGTGAGATTGAGCCTAGCTGTAGTCTACTCACTACATATTATACAGGCTGCGACGGGGATTGTAGCTCATTCAAAGATCGGCGTGAAGTAGATGATATAGCTTTGATTTGTACGGTGAATGAGAGAGCCGGAAGCCTAACCCTTCTTCCATTCCTTTCATTATTTCATATTCCCTTTCATTCTTTTTTTTAAAGAAAGCAACACATTTGTGGCTTCTATGCCAATGGTTTCGGCGGTGATCACTTATCATCAGATGCCCCGCCTATTCGTTTGCCATATACAAACATACATATATGTATATGCTCAAAAAGATAAGTAAAAAGTACCCTCTTTCGGCTTAAAGACAGCGGACAACCAAGCAGATGGGTCAATTGATGTAAAGTGGCCACACATGGACATTTACAATCCAAGAGGAGCCTCAGATACTTTGTCGGTTCAAAAAGGAGTGAAGGAATGAAGTGAAGTAGGAGGTCAGGTAATGAATGTGGAATATTCTTCTAAGGTGGGAATTACATTTTTAAGTTTTTCTCTCGTAACTGACCGAATTCAAAATCTGTGTGACACGAGTTAGCTAAATTAGCACCTAATTAAAACTTGCTTTCATAAGATTCTGTGGTTCATAATCAATGTTTTTGAAGAAAATAATTAACTATTCCATCAACATTTTGTGTCACATAAAAAAATAAATAAATAAACGGCTGAATTTCAAAGTGTGAAACGTTTTTTTCCGTTTTATGCCCAAAACCGTCAACTTTTGAATACAACCACTTTACTAAGCGTCCGATATGTCATTGGCACTAAATTACATATTTCAAGTGTAAAACAATGATAATAAAATTATGTAAAGGTTATGAAAATCCGTGTCTAATTTTCACCATTAAAGTCAGTTATGCTAATTAAAAAAATTGAAGCTGGAAAAATGACTACAAATGATTTAACACATAATGGTGACAAATAAATGAAGCAAGAGTAAAAAATAGGTAAATAATATGCATATAACATTATTAAGAAGAGAAAGGAAGCAATACTTACATATTTCGCTGTCGGTGCGATAGGCTCCACTATGCCTTCTCCGTCTTTACCGAGACCGCCTCCTTTCCATCCCATTTTCTCTAACAAACTGTGAAAGAAATAGACTTAAAAAAAAACAATCACAGAAAGCATAATACGCAATTTTGTTTTCTTGAAACACTTGTATCAGTTATATCAAATTTTAAGACAGATTTCGATAAAGTTTCTATGGAACCAATCTGAAAGAAACCAATTTGAAAATTTTCATTCAAAGAAAACAAAAATTTATATAGTCGGTTAAGAAATGACGGAGTTCTAACTTCGTCAAACAAAAGGAAATTCTCTTTTGTTTTAAAAGTGTTTTCCTTTAGTTTGCTAGTATTTCCAGAAGTTGATCCTTATAAGTAACACTATGTAATAACATGGGGTGTTTTTTTCAAAATCAGCAGATTCAATTCCTGGCTAGGAAACTGAATTTTTCACAAAATTTAGTAGTTGAGTTTTATTTTCTATCAAAATCAGGCCTGAGGGTCCTTTAAGTATTTTTGCTATTCCATGCACTTTCGGATGGCCTACCACACCCAGTATATAAAAAAATCACCCTGTATATATAAAATATCATTGTACATAATATAATATAAAATATGTATTGCATCATTCATGTTAGTCATACATTAAAAGATATATACCAGAATAATTACCTTTTCCCCTTGCTCATTTCGACTGGCATCGAGAGCATTTGGTTTAACTTCTTTTCTATTTCATTTGTCGCTTTAACTGGAGCCATTTGGCAACCTTTTTTATTTATAGTTGAGTTCACATATATATTATTTTCGTTTTGTCTCTCCCAATAATTCATAGCATTATTATTTTCCGCATAACTTAACTCATGATTCTCAAATCTGGAAATGATTATTTCTATATTATATCTTTATTGTATACTAGCTGCTTTTTGCTTTTTACTAATGTTGTTGGCTATTGGTTAGCTCTTGAGTCGTAGTGTAATGTAATATAGCCTATATAAACGGGTTATTTAATGCAAATTTTTTTTCTAATTAGATGATTTTATTCATAGATTAGATTACATAAACAATCACAAGAAACAAACAAATTTTCCTGATTATAATGTTATTATAGATTTTAGTATTTCCCAATTTATATTTCAATTAACAGGTCTAATTCTTTTACTTTTTGGGCCATGTTAGGATAATTGCATCCATCATGATCACGAGTTAACCAGCTGGAGCTGGAGATAACCAGTGCAACTCTTCTCAAAAAGTCACACACAATATATAAGGTAAATTGTTATGAATTGCAAATTTGTCCAGTTATTATATCGAATAAAGGAAAGGAATTTTACGCATCTCTCTGTTACAAGTACTGCAGTAACAATTATTACCTATCGTCTTCCTGAAGCTCAGGTTTTCTATAGAGATTATGCTTTTTTACTATCCTTGTTTCCTTACTGCTCTCGGGTGGTAACTTTTCTTCTCCATTCTTATTATTTTCGGTATTATCGGAAATATTGTTCACACAAGGTGGTACATCACTATTCTCATTGAAATGGTAAAAATCATTTATAGACATTTTCTCATTGTCCTTTTCGTTATTGTTAAAGTTATTTGTATGTGATGGTGAACCATTATTCACATTGAACTGCATATTATCGTGGAAACTATTTACCCGAGATGGCACTTCGTTATTCTCATTGAATTGATTGCTGTCATAAAATTTGGTGATATGAGATAGTGTACCATTATGCTCATTAAATTCATTATTATCATGGAAACTGTTAACACGAGATAGTAAGTCATTATTCTTATTCAGTTGATCGCTATCATAAAAATTGTTTATGTGAGATGGTGTACTATTATTGTCATTAAATTCGAAATTATTGTGAAAATTGTATGCACAAGATGACATATTATTCTCATTGAATTGATTGCTGTCGTAAAACTTGTTTCTGTGGGATGGAGTATTTTCGTGATAACTGTTTATATAAAATGGCATATTAATATCAATGAATTGATTGCTATTATGAAAATTGTTTATATGAGATGGTCTACCATTATTGTCATTGAAATTAATGTTATGGTGAAAATAATTTCTCCGAGATCGGATATTATTATTTCCATTGAATCTATTGTCATTGTATAAAATGTTTACACAAGGTGGTATAGGGTCGTTATAGCATGAATAATTAACATTATCATGTTGAGAATTGTTATAATTGTGTCCCCATTCATAGTGTTCATTATCGCAGTTCCGTTTTCTATAATTGTTTATTTCGCTACGTGGTTGCCAATTCCGTTTTCTATGATTTTTTAAAGTTTTAGGCATTTTGTACTAAAGGATAGATTTTGTGAGGCATAAAATGTTATTTTTTACTCGTTATGATTATGTTGTATTGTTATTTTCTCTCGTCGATTTTATATAATATTATTTTCTTTATTTTATAGTTTAACACTATATGTACAAAAGTTTACAATTATATTTATTTATTTTAATATACAAAAACACATAACACTTTTTTATAAATTACTTAGACATTTTTTTATAAATGACATTTTCATAACAAATAATTTTGTCACTTGTCAGTAGTGTTGCCAATACCAATATTGCAAGTTCCCAAATTTGGGGACACGAAACCATCGTTTCCTTACAAAGTCCTTGCTCAATTATTTTTAGATAAGAAACAAGTTTCAAGTATTTTAAAAATATCTATTTTTAATTACATTTTTTTTAATGTTTTTTTTTTTTCACATTTTAGTAAAAAGCAGTTTTCTTTTCAATGATGGGCTCGTAAATAAAGAAAAATAGACTATACCATATTAAACGTTCTTAACAAAATGGTGGTGTGCCTATACCAATAGTTTATCGACTGATCGTCAAGATCGATATATTGACTTTGGTTACAAAGGCGCTATCTTTGTTCATCAAATATAAAGTGTGATATTGGCTTGCATTTTTAATTCAAATTCGTTGCTTGTGACCGTATTTAAAAAAAATGTATTTGGAGTTCTTACAAAAGTCCAACCCAGCCTGGACTACCAATATATTAAACCCCCTTCTATAAATTCTCAATCAGCTTAAAGTTCCCCGTAGTTTGGGGAATTCCCTACAATTTGGCGACGATACTTGTCAATTTTTTTTTTTCGCTTTTTTCTTTCCTTAGAGGGAAAAGGCAAAGGTATTACACCGTACAGTACAGTCACTTCAAATAACATAAGTCAATATTATTATTTTTTTACTACATAATGAAAAGCAATAGTATTACGCCATGCAACCTAAAAACGTAAATAGAAAATAACAAGGCGACATTTGAATGTTTAGACAAAAAGGAATCATGACAAACTGTACATATGTCTTTTAGCAGGACGTAGGTTTTTGTCACTAGACACTCCAGAAACAAGAAAAAATTCTTGAACACTAAACATCAGGTGTCCCGCCTGCTCGTATGTCAAATACTTTTTAATAAAAAAAAAAAAAGAAAATATATAATTATTACTGAACAGAGTGTAGACATATAGGATGTTTTATGGAATGTAAAAACATTATTTTTATATCACAAAGTTATGAAAACATTATAGTATGAAAAGGATCTGCCCTCTTTGAAGTCGGTTAATAATGAACGTTATGAACGCTTCAACATTATTGTTACAATGAAATTCTTTTCGACCATCGACTGTATCACTGTGTATATATCGCAGGCTAGCTAAATAAGCCGTTCAATTAACAGCGTAGCCTCGTGACTTTACAACTAGCGGCCTAAATAAACTTCAGCCATTTAATTACTTAGCTAGCATATGACTTGGGTTGATAACATTTATTTATTTATTCGCAAAATACACCATCGGTATATACACAATCACATTTATAATACACATTTAAGTATTCTTATTCTGTATGGTATACCATTACAGGCGTATACAACACTTGTTACAAATTAATCACATGCGTAGTCAATTTGTTTCAATACAGGTCCTTGAGTTTAGGATGGCTGAAATTTATAAGAGTTTGTTTAATAGTTATCACGGTTTTATACGTTTCCGGCGCTATGAGATGACCCACCTCTCCGTCTTGACGTAACAAAACGCAGGTATCCAGCTCGCCTTCGCAGCCCCAGCTTGCTGCTGAAATCTCGGCCACGTGCTCCTGTCTGTGCTTCATCAAAGGTGGGGGCGCCCCCGAACGTACATAAATACTCTCGGTGTTCTCACCAGTGACAAGTGGAATCGGTGTAAACCGATTTTTAAAATTTCCTAATAACAATGTTATATTTTAAAATAAATAAACATTTTTTTTGTCAGATATTTCCTTTTTTATTTTTGTACCATGGTCATCCTATTGTATGAGTGGCCTAAATATCAACCAGCCAGCTTATTAAATGCTGTAATAGACGGTATGGCAACATATTGTTCAGCTAGTTGAAGCTAGGCTGTTAATTGAACAACTTATTAAGCTAGATGCCTGCGACATATACATTTATATTATTTTATATTTAAACTTTGTCATTAATATTCATTTTATTAAGAAACTTATTTTATTATTAACTTTAGTTCAATTATTTTTTTTGTTAATAGCTTTTAGATTAACTTCATAAAGATTGATAAATAAATTTTTTAGGTTAGGTTTAGGTTTAAGATATTTATTGTTTCATAAAGAATATAATAATATTCACTTAAATGAAACTTAAAACTAATTTATAAGACTATGTACATAAATGTTTACATTTTTGAGCGTACGAAACTAGGTTCTTAAATTTTATTATACAAAATAAAAATATATTTAACAAGTAATACAACATAAGAAAAATAAATCAAGAAGTGGGTAGTTCTGTATATCAACATTCATTGCGGCAATCTTCATAGACAAATTACAACTAGATGCGACATTACTAAAACAAAAACATTTTAATATTTTTACTCTTATTTTATTTATTCATTTTTTCCATTCTGTTGTATTTTATATGTTTTTGCATTTTTTATTTATTATTTTGATTTTTCTTAGTTATGGTTAATTTTATTTTTTTATTTTTTATTTTTTTTTTTCTGCTTATAGAATTTTATTTTCTTTAGGTAGTGTTACTTAATAAATGATCTTTTAGTAATTTTTTAAAGGTATATGTATTTTTTGTTTGTTTTATACTTTTAGGAAGATTATTATATATTTGAGCACTTTCGAATGTTATATTTCTTTTGCCATAGTTTGTTCTTGGGGGACGTAATATTATGTTATTTGCACTTCTTAGATATGGGTATTGCGGGTTACTGCTTTTCAAAGACAAGTTTATATGTGTGTGTATTTCATTACATAAAATTTTTCGAATTAGTATGCATGTATAATATTTATATGTATTTTTAATATTCATTAATTTTGTTTCCTTATATATTTTCTCTGTTGGTGTTAAATAATTGTAGTGAAATAGTATCTTTATTAGTTTATTTTGTGCTGTTTGTAATATTTTAAGGTTAGTTTGAGCAGCAGAACCCCAAACTTGGATTAGGTAATCCAAGTGTGGCTTTACTAGGGAGTTATAGATTATGTAGCGGACTTTACGGGGCAGGCAGCGCACTATACTGCGAAGAGCACCAGTTAAAGAAACTAATTTCGATTTTATATTTTTAATGTGTGGTTTCCACGTAAGCTTGTTATCTAAAGTTATTCCTAGATATTTTTCGCTCTCTGATCTGATTATAATTATGTTATTAATTTTTAGAGGTTCAAAACTGTTTATTTTTTTATTTTTTGCTGCAAATATTATATAATGTGTTTTGTTTATGTTGAGGGTTAACAAGTTGCTCTGAAACCAAACATTGATTAAGTTCAGGTCGTCCTGAGCATCTTGGATTATATTTTCTATTTTATTGCCATAGTAGAATATGGTAGTATCGTCAGCGTAAAGTGACAGTTCTCCTTTAAGCTCAAGTTTACTTATGTTGTTTATGTAAATAAGGAACAGTATGGATCCCAATATTGAGCCTTGAGGAACTCCGTAAGTTATTAAGTTATTGCTACTTTGGTATTCACCAATTTTAACTATTTGAGTACGTTCACATAAGTATGATTTGAAAATACTAAGAGCTTTTTCAGTAATACCTATGTCTTGTAATTTATTTAATAATATAGGGTGGCTAACTGTATCAAAAGCTTTTTTTAGGTCTATGAAAACACCAACACCAATTTTCTTTTCATCTATACTATTTTTTAATTTGGTTACTAAATCAACTGTGGCAGATAGTGTGTTTGATCTCGCTCTAAATCCATATTGTTTAGAATACAGATAGTCGATAGAGGTTAAATACGTGTCTAACCGATTGTAGATAATTTTTTCAAAAACTTTTGAAATTACTGGGAGCACGGAAATTGGACGATAGTTGCCGGGATCTGTTTTTAATCCAGATTTGAATATAGGTGTCACTTTAGCTATTTTAAGAGACGCAGGAAAAATACCATTTTCAAAACAGGCATTTACACACCGAGTAAGTTCATCAATTATTAAGTTTTTAATAGATTTTATTACCTTAGCGTTTATTTTATCAAATACCAGCACTACTGTTATTACCTAAATTATCAATTATTGTAATTATTTCTTTTTTTGTAGCTAACTTTAGTTTTTTGAGGCCAAAATTAGAATTCAAAAAGATTGGTTTCGCATTTGTATAGATTTTGTTATTATAATACTTTGGATCAATTGCTTCCGCTAACGTTGAACCTACAGTAGAGAAAAAATCGTTAAAATATTGGCAAATTTCCTTCCCGTCTTTTAATTCGTTGTTTTCTTTTACCAGTTTATTAGGTTTTGAGACTTCTTTTATTTTATTATTAGTTAGACTGTCAATTAGGTCCCACATTTTTCTAGGTTTTTGTTTACATTCTGAAAATTTCTTGTGATAGTATTTATTTTTCATAGATTGTATTTCTTCAGAAACTAGATTTCTTTCCCTTTTGAACTGTTTCTCTATGTCTTCATCTTTGGGATTGTTTTTATGTTGACTCCAGAGAATATTTTTCCGATTAATTTTATTGATTATGTTTTTGTTTACCCAGTCTTGTCTCGGTGGATTAAGTATTTTGGTTTTTTTAATTTTGCATTGATGTATGATTTGTAATAGCCTGTTTTCGAATTGGATGTAGTTAATATTTTCATTGTCTGTACCAGCTTTTACTAGTTCATGTAGTTTTATGAAATCTATTGTTTCATAATTCATTTTTTGTTTAGGTTCTGGTTGATATTTGCCAACTTCAAAGTATATTTGCTTATGGTCTGATATGGAAGACTCAATGAGAGCTAGGTGAAAATAGTTATCTTTCAGATTGGTGGCAATGTGATCAATTAATGTCTTCTTTTCAATTGTTTCACGAGTACAATGTTGAATATCGATTTTGTTGATTATTTTAAAATCATTTTCTTTTAATGTATCCATATAATCTTCCACTGAACAATCAGGGGCCAATAGATCAAAATTGAAGTCTCCACATACTAATGCTCTTTTCCTGCGATTGAGTTGAAGTGAAAAGGTATCTAGAAAGTTTTTTATATTTGTTCGGCCAGGCTTGTATATCGCGCCAATGTCTAAAGATAACTTTTCCAAATGTATGTATAAGTAGTGGTTGTCATCTTGAGATAGTTCTTCTACAAAACTATGTTTTAGCTTATTGTTGACGAAAATTGATACTCCTCCGCCAATTGTGTTTTGTCTGTAGTGATAATAGTGCGTATAACCTGGTATCTGGAGACTTTTGCCCTCGTCATCTGTTTTAATCCACGTTTCTGATAGTATTATCACATGTAAAGCATATTTGAAGGAGTTAACTACACAAGTCAGCTCGTCAAGTTTTCCAGGTTTATACTCCGCGCATTAGCATATAAACATTTTAAAGATTTCTTGGTAGTAATTATATCATCATAGTTATTTAAAACTTGGTATGTGGTGTGGTTGAGTTTTTTTGAATGTTTGTTTAACCTAGAGAGTTTTTTGGAACAGAGCTGATAATTTTAGGTGTGCCTTTGATATACTTGATTCGTAGATTGTCCTCACCATTTACAGTCCGACGGTGTAGTTCATTTTTAAGATTTTTGAATTGCGCTTGTTAAAAAGGTGTTTGATCCGGAAAGATTTTTATTTCATTGTTCTTCAGCTTATTTCTGTTTCGAAGTATTAGCTAAGCCGATTGCTCTAATTCGAAATGTACTTTAATAGCACGAATATTGTTTGGTTTATATTTCCCGACTCTCATAACTTTTGCAGGTTCAGGGCAGTCTTTCAGCAATGTTTTAAAAGTTTTTAATACCTCGTTCTTTATCAAGGGTTTGTCGTTTCTTAGGGTTACTCGATTTTGGTTCCGGAATACCAGACAGTATTACGTTTTTCTTTCGAAGAGTTTGTTCGGTAATTTCCGCCAACATGTCCCCATATAAGTTTTCATCCAACGTAGCCAAACTATTCCGAGACGTCTTAAGGTTTTGTAGACTATATTCCAAGGATGCAATTCTTGTTTCCATTTTGCCGGTTGTACATTTAATACTTTGTATTTCTGTTTTCATTTTTTCGTGTTCCGTGTTTATAGTTAATAGTTTTTGTTCAGTCTTGCCAATAGTCGCTTTGATTTCTAATACTTTGTTTTTTATAGCAGTAATGTCACTCGCAATATTCGTGGAGCTCTCGTTTTGTGTATTTATAGATGTTGTTAAGAGAAGCATCATTTCAGCCATTTGTTTTTGGATATTCGTTAGCTGATTATTCATATCATTGTCTGGACAATATTTACGTTTATTACGTATAGTTATGTGAGATAGATCTGTATAGGTTGTACCTTGCGCACTTATTGTTGACAGGTTTGGTTGAGATCCGCTCCGTTCAATGTTTTGGCCACTTCCAGTCGGTGAGCGTACTACATCCATGTTGTTTAGCTGCACGGTGTTCCGATTTGTTATGTTGAATTTATTGGTCGTAACTGACACAGTAATGAACAATTGAATATATATTTTTAAAAAAATGGCAATTAAGTTGAAATTAGATTAACTGCACTAGTCGTATTTTTAAAAATATTTTGCAACACGTCTGCCTCGTACGCTCGCCAATGAACTACTAAATAAATTAATTTAAAAATTAATTTATAATTTAAAAATTAATTTATTACAATTATGTATTCTATCAATTTATTTTGTGTTAAAAATATTGTTTTGTCTAGACTTTTTAATGACTAAAAGTCCGATTTTAACTTATTTCAGTTAAAACTTATTTAATTTACACTGATTTGTAGAAAGACTTTTTTATATATTTTTTTTTATTAAAATACGGAGAAAAAAAGAAAACAGTTTTGGGCTTAGTAAATAAAAATAATACAAATATTGCCAACATTTTATTACACTACAAATCATTTAAATTGCTAACATCAAAAAGTAAAACATAAAAGTTTAATAGATTAAAAATATCTAAAGTCTGTTATAACTTATACCTTGATTTTACAATTTAAACAAACAAAAAAAATTACAAACTCATATTGTTTTACTTTTTTATTGTGCGAGTGAGACAACGCTATGTTCTCTCGCTCGTGAATTGAAATGTTGCAATTATTCGGTCATCCAGTACAATCTAGAGCCGAAGCGAGCTGGTTTCCTCTCGACATCATCAGGCAAGGCAGGTGTTGCATCTGGGTAGACTGCCTTTTCTTCGACTGGTGGCTTTGGCCTGTTAATACAATTTAATAAGTAAAAATTATATGAACTTGTAAAAAGAACACTTAACAATATAATTGATGAATATTATTGTAAGATAATTATTGATTTGATCATAATTTGCGCAGAAATTGTAAATATTTCATAATTTAAGTTTCTCTGTCATGTACATGTAATATTATAATAAAGTATGTCATATTCATTAAACAATTTTTTTTTATTTGAAAAAAAGGAATATTTTATTTGCGCCTAAGATCATTGGCACAAAATATTTTTTGATCATAGGTGTATATTTTTGGTGTAAACTCAATTTAATGATTTTTTTTTCTTGTTAAGTAATGTCGTCAAAATTGTTTCACATAAATTTGTTCAAGATAGCTGGAAAGTTAAGAAATTGTTGGCAGTAGTGAACTGAACTATTAAAATTTTAATATAGAATTTGAAATGCTATCATACTTGTACCATTTACAAAAAAACATAATTAGAAAATTCTAGACATGACGTTAAATAGTTCTTTACAAGTGTAATATAATAATAAAATAATAAAAGTGTAAAAAATAATAATACAATCAAATAATAATAGCAGAGCAGCAGGTTTTAAAATGAAAATAACTGTATATAAAGTTTATCATTCAAGTAAACAAAATCACAAATTTTATATTTAAAGTTGGCTTCCCTTTAAAAAGTGTACTTCTGAAAACATATTGTCATACCTCTTAGTGTCGTGTACTCTCGCCTCACAGAAGTAACCAAATGGAGGGCGTTCCAGGTTCAAGTTTTCAAGCATACACTTATCAAATACACCTTGAGTCTTACGACAGCTGAAAAAAAAAATGTTTTAAGAATTCTAGTTTCAAATTTTTATTTTTTTGGTTACATTGTTTGGTTCTATAATTGTATAGAAGAATGAAAGATAATGTAACATGATTAAAATAAAAAGATAATGTTGCAAAGGATTTGTATCAAGTTATTAAAAAATTTACTACAAAACTAAAAATTCACAGTTTATAATCTGCATATTCTATAACTCCATACAAAATTTCAATACAAAATACATAGAGAATGAAATTTTCTATGTTTAAATGAAACTCTAGAAACACTAAACCTATTTATGGTATAATTTGAAAGGTACATTACTTTCTATGAGCATAGGGCTATATTTTATGTAGGTAAAAATGCATATTACATAAAAACTACATTAACATGATCAACACATTCACTGCCACTAGGTGTACAATGTATTATATGGATGCTGTTAAGCAATAATGTGTCAACCCTCAAAAAGTCTAATTCGGTTATATTTATGTATTCTGATAATATGTCATGTATTTAACGTTATTCAAAAACTTTTAAAGTGATATAAACTAAATAAGTACCGTAAAAAGTTCCATGATTTAATGTTTCAAACATTAAAGTGTGTTCTATATTTTGAAGTATAAATTTATCTCATATACTAGAAAAACTTATTATTTTATAAAACTTTTGAATATACCAATCTGCTTTAAACTTATTATACCTTTTATAGAAATAGAAAAGATGTATATATATTCCTTCAAACAAATGTATTAAGAATAGGTTTAACATCTTTCGACACCATTTTCTCAAAATGAAGTCAGTGTGGCTTGACACAGTATTGCCTATCAGCGTCCATATATGATAACGCCAGGCTCGTGGCGGCAGTGAATGTGTTAAAGCGACGAGCACAAGTTAGTAAGAAAAATATATAAATTGACTTACTGCTCCAATCCATAGTCCCCAGAGCTCTTATCAATGCAATTAGTATATTGGTTAAACTCGGCAAGGCACGCCTTCTTCACCTTCCTGAAGAATTCGAGGGTGCAGGCTGTGACGACTTTACCTTCGTTGATGCACTTCCGAGGGTCTTGTTCTTCAATACGACACAGCATGAATTCCTTGGATGAAAAAGGAATAAGTCAAAATGTTTTCTTTGTGTTTATCGTTTTAATAAAATAATGGCCAATTTACAGTAAAATATTCTATCTATCAGAAGAGATAAAGGAATAATAAAATTATTTACTTCACAATAATTAAAGGATATTGCAGGTAATAGTTAAAGAACCTTAAGTATAAATAAATTGTTTTAATTGCAAAAGTATTTGAAAAATTGTGGATTTTTATTAATTAGTATTGTATATTAGAATTAATTATGTTTTTTAATATTTAAACAATGATGAACAAATATTAAGTGTTTTAAGGATTCTCGCGTTCTTAAATATGTACAATAAAATCAATGTTATATGTAATGAATTTATCGAAATATCAATTCATGAAATTAGTTACATTTTAAAATTTTTAATTAAAAAAAAAATTGTACTTAGTTATATATAATCATACACATTATTATAAATACTAAGCAACAGAAATTAGAAAGAAAAATAATGAATCATTTCTTTTTATTAATTTCCTTACTTTTTTCGTTGATAATTATTATTGATATCAAAACATAACCTACTTTAGATCTGATTATGCAATCAATTATAAACAACATATATTGTAACTCATAGGTCGTAAAGCAAAGACATTATAAATATAGTAGAAAATAACAGTTTCACATACATTATTTGCTTTTTCACAATATTTCCCCAAGTGGAAGGACCCAGCTCTCAAAGTGGCAGTCGATAAGTTGACTTCCTCTACCGTTAACTCGGACTCTTCCGGTAAAACGACATCGTTCGTCAACACCATTTTGTTATTTAACAATTACACTAGGAATTTACGTTTATAAATTAATTAAAATATTGAAATTTCTTCCACGAAATCATGGAAGAAAATAGAGATTATGAGGAAGGTAAATGAGGTATGCATATAAATATATATAAAATGAAATAGTTAAATCCAGTGATCGACGAATGTAAAAGAGATGCAAGAAAACTTTTTAAGCTTCTAATTTAGTCGGTTAATATAACTAAATTGACATTGACGTTCTCAGCAATGTTCCTTTTCATGCAATTTTGTATAAATACAATAAAAATATTAAAAAATAATAATAATATAAAAAATTTTAAAGGATTATCATTAAGAATGTAAGAATATTAAAAACCATTTTTGCATGCATTATTTATTTCCAAGTTTATAAAACTAACAATGACTAGAAAAAACCAAACAATATCATTTTATCATATGAGACGAAATTACATCATTTTAATTAATGATTTCCAAAATAATCTTCTTGCTCTTGACTCAGTTTGGAAATATCTTCATCTGAAAGATAGAAAAAGTTTGAAAGTTGTTATTGAGACATATATATATTCGTCATATCTTAACGAAAAGTACTCACCTGCATACAATTCAGAATTTGCTGGAACTTGATATAACTTCGGGATATCGAAACGATTTGCCTAAAAATAATTAATAAGTTATTTTGAGTATTTTTAAAGACATATAAATAAAGGATAAGTCTTACCGAATCAAAATTCCTGCGACCCATCCGCGGTATATTCTTACTAGGAATAGTTTTAATAACATAACCCATCATTGATTGGTCAAATGGGCCATCAGCTTCATTACTTCTCCCTACTCTCGGAACATTATTTGGTTTAATAAAAGAACTCTCGACTAAAACATAAACTAGGCAGAATGCAGATAAAGTAAGCACTACTTTTGAAACCATTTTTAAAAAGATAAACTGTCAAATTTTGGCGCGTAAATTTGTTAGTTTCAAATTGTGTCTGAGTAAAGTATGTTTCATTTCGGAGTATCATGGGATTTTATACTGAAATGTTTCGATCTGTCCCACATAATCAAAAAGATTGTATCAGTACCCCTATGATGTTTTTCTGGAATACCAATTAGATAAAGATGCTTATCAATTGCCATGTGGGTTTATTCAAGATAAAAATCTCAATTTTTACCCGGTTACGCAACGCAAAAGAGGGTTATGCGTTTATCAGCCTATGTATAGATTTTTACCTTTGTGGCACTATTTACACAAAACGCCTTGACCGACATACCGGCGCATAAGTTTGATGTCATAGAAAACATAAAAATTTGGTAAAATTAAAATGGCCGCCATAATGCGGAAAAGAAAAAAATTAAAAATCGTCAAACTATGTCTGTTGGGTATCGTTGATTAGGTATTTGCATATCATTTTTCAATCAGAACTACCGTTTAGGATTTATAACAATTTAAAAATTAGTAACGATTCTCACTTATAGGCTTTAAACAGATTGCAGATGGTCTCGTTACGCAGCCGGATTTTTGATTTTTCAATTTATTTGGTTTTAATAAAAACTACTTCATAAGTAATATACGTAATTTCGTTTCCTTGGATGACATATTTATTCCAGTTATTATTTTAAAATCGATTGTGAATTATATGATACCCATCGTTATATAAATTTCAAACAATTCGAATATATTAAAAAGAAGAAAAGAAAATATTAAAAAATAAAAGTCCCTATTGAATTTAGAACCTCCTCCGTTTTTGGAAGTCGGTTAAAAACTCAATTTTGCCTACAATTTTACTCTCATAGAGTTTTCTCTTTTTGGGAGTAAAATTGTATAATAAACTAAAGGGTAAAAAGAACAGTGTTGAGGGCAAAATTATAACAATATTCCCTGTTCTTTTTTATAAGAATAGGAATACATATTATAATAGAATTCTAAATAGTATTAGATTTCTCCGAGGATTTTATACTTTTAGCTGTGTATTTATTCCTGGTGAATAAATTGTGCAATTAATTATATATAATTCGATTTAGATTTTTTTCATTAAGTAACCCTACACAACCGAAACTAACAGCTACATTACGCTGATTAATACTCGCTTTTGCTATATAAGCGATTTATTAATACTCGTGTTTATGCATATGATTAACGAAGTATTATTAAAAATAGATAATAAATATATTTGTTAAAGTTGTATATTATCTTTTTAAGGGTAAATTTATTAATCTACTTAAAAACCTATATATTTTGAATAACATCTTATATTTTTATAATAGTTTGTGAAAATAAAGAATGGGACTATATGGCGTCACGTTCATTCACTTCTCGTTTAAAAAACTAGCAAATATTTTTACTCTTTATTTCATAATGTTCCCCTATAGCTTTAACAATCTTTTTTTTTTATTTCATCTTAAATCAATTAGGTATTATAGTATAAAATATAAAAAATACGTAACTTTTTCTTAGTAGAATTAGATATAGAAAATTTTCATAATTACGTGGCATAAAACATTTGTATCTCGGATTACTCTAATTTTGATAGACCAGAGAATTTATGATACTAGATCACAAAATTAAAAAAAAAATATAACAATATACTCTGTGCTCCAGAAACGGACGAACTATGTACACATAATTATATAAGGTTTAAGAGCCATTTTTTTATAATTATAATTTTTTTATTTACACAATCAAAACAAAAGGTAAAAAATTATTATGCCTTAGACCAAATTGAAAGGAGGAATATTAAATAAAACTCAAATATAAAATATAATCTATATTCTTAATAATTATCTCTTATTAGCTAGTGCGACCGGTAGAAACACTTGATACTTCGCTGTATTTCCGCCCTTCTCTACCACCGCTTCGAATAGAGCGAACGGGTCCACTTTTTTCTTTACGACTAGAAATCTGAAAAATAAATGATCCAGGTTAAATCTTCGTTGAGGACAGGATTTATGTCAAGATAAACACTATAACTCGGTTCGATCTCGCGCATGGTACAGTCAGCGAGTAAACAAGACTTAAAACATTAAACGTATATGATATTATTATAAACTTATTGAATATACTCAATCGTTATAAGACATTTATTATTCATTTATGATTAATTGACTTATTTGGTAAATAAATATATCCTGGAAGGAATAATGTTTTCAATTACCGATTAGAGAAACACATCTGATATTAATACTCAAAAAAGTGGTCAAAAAAATTATTAATGCTTTAAACACATTAATATGACAGTATAAGTTTTTTAACTGGCTATGGGAGGCCAAATCTGAAACTATAAGGAATTATTTAAAATTCTTTCTTAAATTCTTCTTTAAAAAACTTCTATTTTTTTTTAATTTTTCCTTTGATTCTCGTTATGTATATATTTTTTATTTTACTGTAGCCTTTAAACTATACCTCACACACAGGTTGGCTCGAAAAGGGCAGTACCACATTCTTGGAGAAAATCGGAACGAATATAGCATATTGCACGAAGTGGTATAACGGCAGGAGTGTCATGCCGGTTTCCTGTTCATGCATACCAGTCGAGACTATAGAAGTAAGTTTCATATAAAAATAACAAATATATACCTTTCAGCGTTGCCGTAGCTCTTGGAAGCCAAGCCGATCCTCTGAGCTGTTTGATGTAATATAGCCCGTTCCTCCTTACTGAACTCACTGCTAAACACCAGGTCCACATCGATGGCATCCGAGGACAGGAACCTCATCATCAGCTGGTGACCGGTTCGTCTGAGATGGTGGATATCTCCATGGCTGCCTAGACCGGCTCGGTTTACCTTGTTAACAAATAATTAAGACATTTGAAAAAAGCACTGATGATGACATGGATGGATGGTTATGAAATGATAGAGTTCTGAGATAACATTTGTTTATGTTTGGACGCTGATAAACAATACTGTGTCAAGCCACACAACCTCATTTTGAGAAAATGGCGTCTCAACATGTCAAACCTATTCTTAATAAATTTGTTTGAAGAAATATATTCCATCTTTTCTTTTTTATTTTGACAAAAATTAAAATTAATGAATTAAAAGAAGATTGGCTAGTAAAGAGTTTTATTTAAAAATAAGTTTTTCAAATATATGAGTGAAGCATTATCAAAATACTTTTTTTTTTTTTTTTACACTTTATTGCACAAAAGAAAAATGTACAAAGGGCGGACTTAACGCTATTACAGCATTTTCTACCAGCCAACCCAGAATCGTGTAAGAAAGCCGTTTGTAGGCGTGCACAACAAAAGTAAAAAAAATATATGTATATATATATGTAATGTATAGGATAATAAATATATACACATCCATAAACATATTTGGAAAAAAAAAAAATTAAACGAATAATATATACTATATACATACGAATACATACATACCTTAAATAAATAAATATATAAATAAAATATAGCCATAATAGTTGAAACATAAATCCTTTTTATACTTCAATATCTCTAAAATTGACTTTTTGTGGTTTGACACATTATTGCTTACAGCGTCCATTTATAAAAAGGAAAAAATATACATTACGAAGTAAGAACTACCTCCTTTTTTAAGTTGATTAAAAGTTCCTTCAGATTAGCTTCCAAAATTTACAACACTGGGAATGATATGAAATGACCTTGACCTGATGCATTATCATCTACAATCAGCAGGATTCACAACTCCTCGTCAATTCACAGCAGAAGTATCGAATCGGGGCTCATTGAAATGGTATCAAAAGTATTTTTAAATTCAATTTCTACGATTCATTTAAGTATTGTGATTGATCAGTTCTAATTAACCAATCGCATTGCGTGTATCTTATGGGAATTTTGCAGAGTTAGATTATTTGTTTACCAACTGATCCAGAAGAAGGGTAATGTTTTTCGCTCGCATGTGTGTATGCATGTCTGTTCAACTGTGGTTTCCTGTAGCTTAAAAAACTTAATCAATTTAATAGTGTAACGAGTCATTAGATTCGTATTATGTCCCAGTGTGATAAGCTGTGACGTTAACAAAAATCAACATGGCGGACGTAAATTATCAAAACGTGCAAACCGACATTAGCTCTTGTAGTCTAACGGTTTTACTGATTTTGAAGTGCGAGGTGTTGTGATTAAACAGTAAATTAATTTATTGTTTTTTAAACTATTTCTCGTTTAAGAATTACCATTTGTAAGTGCGGTTTAATTGGTTCTTCTATGCCTTGTGATTCCGCTCCTAACCCTCCGCCTTTCCAGCCCATTAGTTTCATCATCCTGTAAAAAAAACAAAATCCGTAGGTAAGAACCTTATTTTATAACTATAGATATGGTATAAGATTATAGACGACGTTGCCTAGCAACCAGCTACTCAAAAGTATCTTTGGGCCAACAAAATCAATTAACGAGCTTGTGAAAATTCACTATTCAAAGAAACGGAATGGAGATTAAAATCAAAATCCGAAATTTCGTTTACTTGGATGACATACTCAATCCAGTTATTTTGATTTTGAAACTAAACTACTGAAACGATTTTAAATGAAGTCTTTGGGACTATTGGGAGAACATTTCAAATAAAAGAATACGAATTGAAGAACCAAATCAGTGCACCCATTTTGAGTAACCGGTGAACTTATATGTATAAAAATAATAAAATCGAGATCCTTGTACTTTTTAATCAACTTCGAAAAGAAGGAGGTTCTCGATTCATAGTGTATGGTTCTTTTAATGTTTGTTACCTAAATACTCAGAACATTTCTTAAGCAATTATGCAAAACTCTTTTGTTTGAAAGGACATACTTTCAGATTTATTCCATTGAAATTTCATCAAAATCGCTTCAGCAGTTTTATTTTATAAACGAATAAGTATGTAGTAAAAATGTGTCCATGTAATAGAAATAGCATAAGCTTTTTTTTGTTTTAATTATTAGAAGTCGGTTAAAAATCAATACTAACTTGACAGCAACACTCGCTTCGATTGGCTTTCCAAACTCCTTCGTTTTTGTCACATCCTTAACGGACACTCTCTCTCCCTCAATCCACTGTTCCTTTACAACTATACTCGCTACCTGCTCGCATAACCTCTGAAAAATTTTAATATTATTATTTGGATGCGGATAAGCAATAATGTGTCAACCCACAAAAAGTCAAATTCGGAGATATTAATGTATTTTGATACTGCACCTATTTAACGTTATTAAAAAAATTCAAGTCATATAAACTAAAGTACGAAAAAAAGTTTCTTAATTAAATGTTTCGATTTCCAAGTGCGTTCCATTTAGCAATTTATAGAATAATCATAAAAAGTTATTTATTAGACAATATATTAAATATATCAATCTGCTTAAAATTTATTATACTTTTTGTCAAAAAAGAAATGAAAAGATGGATATATACTTCTTCAAACATATTTGTCACCTTTTATAAAAAAATAACAGAATATACTTTTTCAAACATATTTATTAAGAATAGTGTTGACATCTTTTGACGCCATTTTCTCAAAACATGTGGCTTGACACAGTACTGCTTATCAGCGTCCATATAATAGTCAGTAGGAAACAGCTAATCTCTACCTCAATTTAACAAGTCTTGTTACATACATAGCACAGATCGCAGCTATCACGGGTCATATGCTGTTAATTTTTTAAAAGGTCCTTTTATGTCTGAAGATATTCATCACATAACCTATACTAATATTATAAAGCTGAATAGTTTGTTTGTTTGTTTGAACACGCTAATCTCAGGAAATGCTGGTTCGATTTGAAAAATTATTTTTGTGTTACATAGTTTATTTATTGAGAAAGGCTTTAGGCTATATTTCATCACGCAAGGGACAGCTTGTATATTACATACTGAAACCTTCCTTGAAATGAATCTAAATAGCGAAAACCCTCATCTTAATTCAGTATTTTTTGAGAAAATCATTGCCATTCAAACCTACTTTTTTTTAAATCGATTAAATACATGTACATTTTAAATAGTGTTTTAAATTTTAATGTTTTTATTTTATTGCTGAACGTGCGATTTCAAAAACATTTGGACGCTGATAAGCAATGCTATGACAATTCAATTCAATTCTTTGGTTTAATGGCTTTTAGTTGGGCCAATTAGACACATGTTAATTCGCCAATGTGTCGTGGAATGGAGAAGACACGATGGCGATTGAAATACTATGACAAGCCGCACGTATTGACTTTGAGAAAATGGCGTCTAAAGATGTCAATCCTAGACTTAATAAATCTGTTTGAAGAAGTATAAATCCATCTTTTCTATTTTAATAAAAAATATAATAAATTAAAAACAGAATGGTATAGTAAAGAATTTTATCTACTTTTTTATATATGAGATTATTGCAGAATTTAAAGTATACAAAACTCTTCAATACTGTAATCATTTCTTTAAAAAACCTTTTTAGTTCAGATGAATTGGAAAATTCATGATTAATGTTAAATATGTAATGCATTATCAAAATACATCAATATCTCCGAATTTGACTGGGTGGGTTGACTCAACATAGTTTAATTATTAGAATCCATTTATGAAGATATATTTATAAGAACCCTACTTATAGTATCCCTTGTTAATGTTAGTTTAGTTGGATGCACACATTACAAGAATTGTTATATACCATTAAAAAAAGTTAATCTTTATTAATGTACTAGCTTTGCTCGCATTATACTGCCTTAAATAATCAAGATGAATGTATCTTTCATATAATACAATAATTTTTTAATTCAAATTCAAAGTACAGTAAATTTCAAGTAGATTTAAATAGTAGAAGCGACCCAGATCAACATTTAAAAAGACCTGACAACCTATAAACTCTGAACAGATCTTCATAAATTATAACCTAATAACATCACTATCAAATGATCATCAATGCCACAGACAGACGTACAGATAGACATATCATATTTATAACACCCCTCATGCACAGATAATAAAATATAATGGAAAAGCACATACATACATTCCATGCTATCTTCTCAACCATTTTCTTGGCTTCATGTTTTATACCATATGCTTGGGCTACAATGGTGTTTTTAATGTAGAGGGTTAAGCAATTGTCTTCATATGTCATTTTCATTGGTATACGAGACGTTTGGCAGCTGGCTGGAAAGAAACGAAAAGAATAATCTATACTAATATTACAAAGGTGAAGAGTTTATTTTTTAATTTGTTTGAATGCGCTAATATAACAAACGACTGGTTCTAATTGAAAAATTCTTTTTGTATTAGATAGTTTATTTATTGACGAAGGCTATAGGCTATATGGACGCTGATAAGCAATACTGAGTCAAGCCACACGGACTTCATTTTGTGAAAATCGCGTCTAAACATGTCAAACCTATTCTTAACAAATATGTTTGAAGAAGTACATATATATCCACCTTTTTGTTTTTTTTTTGATAAAAGGTATAATGAATTAAATTCAGACTAATATATTGAATAAATTATCTATTAAAAAGTTTTTGAAATATTTGAGATTATTTTATAAATTGCAACATATGGAACGCACTAGAAATTCGGACCGATTCATTAAGAAACTTTTTTCCGTACTTATTTAGTTTATATGACTTCAATTTTTTTAAATATTGTTAAATAGGTGATGCAGTATCAAAATACATCAATATCTCCGAATTTGACTTTTTGTGGGTTCCATCTATATTTCATTACGATTCACAGGAGTATTATATTATACATTAGGATACAAAATACATTAAATCAATAAAAAACATTACACTCACAACTATGTTTTGAAAGGCATGTATATGTACTCTTTTGTTTATTGAAGTCTGTGACCAAATTAAGAATAGAATAGATAAGCTTAATAATGTTCAAACTTATAATTTTAATTAATTATGGTTAAATATCGACCAATAGGTGACCGATAGTCTTTATTAATATGTGGCTTTATTATCAAACTTGAATTATTTTTGCATTCGATTTTGCATTAACTAAAGAAGATAGGTAAAAAAAAATCATGCTCCGTGGGAGCTAAGAGGTAACGAATAAGTACAGTGAAACCACAAGACAGCTATAGTTAATTAAAATCAGTTTTATGTAATCTCAAAACATAAAATTTAACAATATTTGCCATAGAGCTAACTGACTGCAATTTGTATAGATAAACCACTTCAGAGCAGTCCCCACAAGCAAAGAAAATCCACGTGAAGTAGTGGATGTAGCAGTGTTTCATATGGTGAGTCGGAAGTCTTCTTTTCTCTCTATTCCCTTTCATTCTTTATTCCTTTTTAATCTGGCAATCTATTTGTGACTTTTTTGTTGGTGTATGTATATGCCCAAAGGCAACGAAATCACTTAACATCATGTGACTTGCCTTCTTTTGTATCTGCTATTTTTATTAAAAAATAATTACAATTTTGCTTACCCTGTATATTACTGAGCCTGCTCGTCCAGGGTCGTATGAACAGAATCATTTTACCAAACTCAGTTTCGAACATTTTCTCTGAGAAGGTGCTGATATCTAAGCATTTCATTGCATACAAATCTTTTATATAATCATATTGTGGCTGAAATATTTGCATCGGTTTTTTATCTTTCAAACTGGGTGTTTCATTACTTTTGTTATTTGTTTCATCATTGGGCAAGTCTATGACGCCATCTTTGCTCTGAGGTACAAAGAGGATTTTTGTATGTTTATGATCTGGACTTTCTATTATTTGTCCTCCTTTTCGTTTCACACCTTTTGCTCTGTCCTCTGCTGCATCAGAAGCTGATACAAATGTCCTTTGTAATTTAGTTTTTTTAGATTTTCGGTATTCCTGAGCTACCTAAAATTAAAATGATGTTATATTATTAATGGTGTTTTTAAACATATACATTTACTATAATAAATAAGATATTACATATAACAGTAATTTAGTGCCTAAATTAACAACGGATACATATAACTGTAACGTCTTGTACTGGACCCTATTCTAGTTATCACATAAACGAAAGTGTAACAAGTTTCTTTCAATTATCTGCCCAAAAACTGTAGAAGAGTTCCATGTTTCATTTCACGAGAAAAACAAGGATCTGTTTCTAGATTACAGAGTTGTTTTATGTCGCCCTCGAGAGAACTTAAGTAATGTAATTCTCGCTAATATCATAAATTAAACTTATGTTTTTTCGATATGATTAAATTTTATAAAAATATACTATTTGCCATATTGGGTTAATGTACTCGCGCCATAAACAATGTTAGTGAAGAAAATAAAGCGAAATGTATTTACATCATGAGATAACTTTGCGACTTCCTGCATCACTTCTATGGGGTATCTGCAGCCCATGAACTCCATATTAGCGAATACTCGCGCCAAACAGACCAGTCTTTCCTCGGGATAATCATTTTTCCACCTTTCCATAAACGCTTTTCGTAACAACCAGTGTTCGTTGCTTTCATGTTCTTCTTTGTATTTATCTATTTCCCAACTCACGTCAAACGACATTTTTTATGTGAAACAATTCCTATTTTATATAAGTTTTAAGTTTTAATAAGTTGAAATTTATAATTGAAATTGTTAAATAAAATACAAAATAACCAAACAAGCGATATTTAATAAATAAACGCTTGACATTACATTTAGGTGCTGCCATAGACTATGGAAAGTACCATAACGAATGTGAAATTGTAACAGACTAAAAATGTGACAGATTGGAAGCACTATAACTGCTAATTTACTATGTCAGAAAATATATATTTTAGTAATTCCTTAAAAAAGTGCAAATTTAGGATTTTGCAATTTAATTTTTTACCATATTACGCACGTTTATATAAGCACGTGTGTTAAAAAATTACTTTCTTTAATTTTATTTAATATATATTTTAATGCAATGAGATTTAAACAACATAATTAAAAAAAATTATGTCTTCAAATTTTGAAAAAGCTTGAAAACACTAATTTCATTACTTACTTTACAGACACGCGCTTTTTGCACCAAAACTATGTATGTCAACTATTGATATTTTAACTTTGATCATTTAGAGATAGAGCGATGACCTAAAGAAAAAGCTAGCAAAATTAAAGAAAAATTAATCAAAGAATTATATTGAAGAAAAAGAAAGTTAGGGATCACTACTTTTTTTCGAGGTCCGTTTGATACCATGTAATGATATTTCATTACATGGTATCAATCGGACCTCGAATGAAACTAGTGATCCCTGGTTTAAGGACTTTACTAATAAGCAAGGTCGACACGTCAACTTTAGTGTTACTAAAGAGTCGCTATCGTGTGAATCCTGCATTACATTCAAAGATGTAATGATGTTTCCTTTTTGGCTGCAACATTATTCTCTTAGAAATGCCAACATTGGCAACATTTTCCAGTAATAACAAGAATTTGTAATTTATAAGCCGGTACTCCCAAGTTTAATAAAATTGATTCTCTTTATTTTTATAACTTTGAACACAATATCACGATAAGCTCACAAGAAATGTATATTTTATAGATAACTAAAAGTATTTTTTGGATTTGTTGATCGTTTTTCTAAAAAAAATATAAAATAATAAAAGGTATATAAATAAACACTTATATCGTCGCGGAAATTCACACTTAAATATTAAAAAAAAAAATACCCCGTGTAGAAATATTTATATTTTCTTTTTTACAATTCAATGTGATTTGTTTCTGCTTAGCTTTAGTCTTCATATATTTATTTATTTTTTTCAGAAAGATGAGTGAAATAATTCCGCAGTCATTTAAAGTAGAGTGGTTAAATACAACATTAAAATTTATAAAAAATGATAACCAAATGATTATGAAATACCCTGAAATGCCTGTAAGTCATGTGGAATACTTGCACAATTTGATTTGGCAGCGTAAAAACGACGTTGGTCTCGGTTTTAAATCATTGTATGCGCCACTTTGGGAAGCTATGAAGATATTCAGTCTGAAATATAGATTCAAAGTGTCTGTTATGAAGTCTAAAGACGCTACTTCTGGGTAAGTATAATTATACTAATGAGTACTTAAATGTCTATGTTTTAAACATTATATTAAAATATTGTAACAGCGAGATTTGAACTCATGCCTTTCAGCTATCCAGTCCGAGTGCTGTACAGATAAGCTATGGATCTCTATTTAAATATTTATATTGCAATGAATTCTTAATAGTATTTTGTAAATATAATATTAATGGTATTTTGTAAATATGTTTATTTATATATATTAAGAGAGCTGAGATGGCCTAGTGATTAAAACATGTAGATGTCAATTGATGATTGCGAGGTTCAAACCCTGGCTAGCACCACAGATTTTTCAAGTGCTAAATTTGTGTTTAAATTCATCTCGAGCTCAGCGGTGAAGGAAAACATTGTGAGGAAACTTGCATGTGCCAGGACAAATTTTGACACATGTATATCCGCCAACCAATAGTGGAGCAGCGTGGTGGATTAAGCAATAAACCTTCTCCTTAATAGAAGAGGAGGCCTTTGCCCAGCAGTGGCATTACAGGCTGTTACTTTACTTTACTTAAATAAAAATAATTGTTATTTCCACAACTTGAGAGTTTACTGGGATGTTAAGGGGTCCCTCCGACCCCACATAAATTTTTACAGCAATTTCGAGCCAATAAAAACTAAAGCTCACCCAAAAAATCTTTACCCATTTCTAACTTTGACAAGCTTGTCAATTGACTTGTTGGCCCAAAGATCCTCTCCCCTATCATTCTCTCAGTGGCTCAAAGCCACTAGATGGTGGTTAAGCAACATTGCCCCAAGGTATCAGTAGCTTGGGTGCCAAAATCCATGGCACCTTTGCATATTATAATTTTCATTATCACCATCATATGTATTAAAATGAAATATATGTTACAATATTTGTATAAATAATTTGAATCAAGTCTAATGAGAAATTTTATTTTTAGCCATTTAATTATTGAGAAAATATTAAAAAATAAAGACCAAGAAAATGAGAAAGTGTGAGTACCTTAAATACCATAGATTATATTATACACAAAAGCTTTTATACATCTTTAATAATTTAAAACAATTTTTTTTAAACTATCAGTTTAGTGTCACATTGAAGTAAATAATTATTTCTATATAAATCAACAATCTTTTTATTATTAAATGAACATGCAAATAAAACATCACAATTGTATTCACAGTGATAAAACGACAGAATCAGAAGACCAAGACAACAATTCAACACATTCTGTACCAGAACAATCAATCAACAAGAAAATAAATAAAAAGAAAATATCAAAAAGTGAAAAATATTATGTAGACAAATGTAAAATCATCGAATCCCTGTCACCGTTGTTTATAAAAGCGTCTTTACAAAAGATTTTAGACTTTATAAACACTGAATCAGAGGCTAGTCTGATTTTATCAGACTTAGCTCCCATGGAAGCTAGGTTTTTGGAGAATTTTCTAGGCATTTACAATAGACGGAATGTATTCAAAGAATTGTTGTCGCCAGCTTGTAACGATATATTACTTAAAATGTTGACAAGCTTTAAAACATTTGATAAAACCTGTAAATTGGAAGTTGGTGGGATTGAAACTAATGTGAACACGAAGAAAAGGTTTGTTTTATTTTTTTTTAGCTTTGTTTCTAATTTTGTAATAAAAATAATTTATAAACAATTCAATTTAACTTTTATTGATTTTACTTTAAATGTTATACAGACGATGTTTGACAGACGCGTTGGCGCAATGGTCACTGCAACTGACTAAAGCGCTAACGGTCGCGGGTTCGATCCCCGCTCACGGCAAACGTGTGTAATGGCTATACAGATGTTTGTCGTGGTCTGGGTGTTTGTGTTAGTGTTGTGAGTGTTTCCGGACCCCCGACACAAGGTCATAAGATCTTAATGGGGGCCGTTGAGTGTGATGCGTTATTTATTTATTTATTTATTTATACAATAGTTTGTCGGGAGACACTATATGCAAAGGAGTCAATTCTGAATGGTTTAAATTCTTTTGATGAATTCTTTAAATTTGATGTGTGAATATTGAATTCCTAAAGTTAACATTAGTGGTGTGTGTGATATCTGTATCCATATCTGCGGATATCCAAAAAAAAAAAGATCTGTATCCATTACTTTTTTTGGTGGATCTTTTTCTCATTAATTTTCAATAAATATAAGAAGTTTTATCTATACCTACCAGTGTCTTACTAAATTGTCATTAAAATAAAAGAAAGAAGTACGCAATGCAAGTCGTAACATGTCTAAAATCTATAAGATGCGTATCCGTAGATCCTGACACCTAATATCCGAATTCAAGCATAGGTGTATATAAAAATATATCTATTTATAGAAAATTAATAAGATTCACCAAAACATTAACGGATACGAATATCCGGCACATCACTAATTAATACAGTTATATTAACTTTAATTAAAAAGTAATTTTTTAGCTGTACCAATATAAATTGTGTGTAATTTATTCCTGTACTCTTTTTAAAACTGTGCTGTTATCTAGATGTAAAAAGATTTAGGCGGTCATAAATTATTAGATTTATTTTTTTCAGACAAGTGACATTTATAAAAGTACCAAGATATACTCGGCCTACAAGATCAATGTAAGTATGGTAATGATGCCATTTAACATAATCTTTATAGCCAGCAGATTGTAGTTTTAGTGTCTAGTGTGATGATTCAGTTTATCCACCCTAAGGTGGATAATCGGAATCGCGTGTCCGTCTAGCTAGCTTGGCCAAGGTAAACGAAATTCGTATATTAATTTTTTTTCCGATTACCCCTGCCCCGACTATGTAGTCAATAACACGATTAATTTAATTTTTCAATTTGTGAAATATGATTTTTGTTTAAGCTCGTTAAATAATTTGGTTTATTATATTCAACGAAATTGTAAAAAAATAAATTGAATATCTCAGTTTATCTTGGAGGGAAAATCGGAAGAGCAATCAGAATGAAATTCCGTTAATCCCCCTTAGGGTAGATACTCTGGGATGGATAAACGGATTCATCTCTCTAGCGAAAATAACTTATTAACGATTTCCAAAAAAAAGGACGTTCTCAATTCGTCGTGTATTGTCATTGATTATTCTAAAACGGCTGGTCCAATATCGTTAATTCTTTTTTTATTTCGTATCGCATATTCTATCATTGGTCCTATATAATTTTCATCACAATTGGTTCAGTAGTTTGCGTTTAAAAGTCATGGAAATTATGTACTTTGCTTTGATGTCGATTGTTTTTTTAGGTTTTTATTATATATTTATGTTTAAGTTAAATGGTGTACGCTAAAATATATCTAATTGATTTAGGTTAGCAAATGGAAATGCTGGAAATGCCCAATCGTCAACAGATACTAACGAAAATTCGAAATGGACATTATTCAACACTTTGTCCCATGAAGATAATATGTAAGTTCTTATATATAATAATTATAATCATATAATCTTTACCTATATACAGACAAAATTTGTAAGTTTATATGTAAGAGGTAATCTCTGAAACTACTGATCTGAAAAAATATTTTTGTGCGCGGAGGACAGCCAGTAACATTATAATACTAAAGAGTTTGTTTGAGCTTATTGATTTGAGGAATTACTAGTCTGGAAATATATTTTACCATTAGGAGAGAATGACACTTGTAATTTTTACGCACTTACAATAAAATTTGCTACCAGACTTCACGAATTGCTTGAAAATTCATCAAAATTATTCCAACTTTTTTAGAGTCCATAACAAACATACATACATATACGCATCAATATTTTTATACATAATAATAGTTTTAGACATATCCATAAAGATAGTGTTTTCTTTTTTTTTTTCAGAAGTACACGGCAAGTCAATGTAAATAATGAAACAAATAATTTTAGAATATCTGTAGAAAATAACCCATTTCAAATCAAAACAGATAGTAAAAGTCCAGAAAATCGTGTCACAGATAACCAAGATATTGACAATACCATAAACAATATTGCTAAAGATGAAACAAAACCGAATGAAGTAAATTACAGTCTTAATAAACGTGAAATTAATAAATTATCTAACGAAAAAATATCTGAAACTATAAATTCAACCACATATAAAGATATGGAAAAAGATAAAAATGAAAAAAGTATAGAAAGACAAGGAAAAAGTATAAATAATATTCCTATAGACAACACAACACTCGCAGATGTGAAAAACAATTTAAACAAAAGTGTTTTAACAGAAAACAGTAATACTAAAACTAGTCTAACTTCTGCCACAGATAAAAGAAAACCCATAACAAATACAGATAGTACACAAAGAGATATAAAAGGCACAGATAATATAGAAGCTGCTTGCAGTGTTAAGACTCTACTTTCCACAGACAATACAAAATCATCTAATAGTGTTATGGATAATACAATAAAGGACATATCAAGATTCTTAAAGGATCCTAATAAAAAGTATTATTATATTTGTTACTTTATAAAAATAATAATTTACAATTATTTATTAAACTTTATACTAATACACTTATCTACAATAATTTTGTAATGAGAAAAGATTTGATTTAATGAACTATTAGATCGATTTGAAAATTTTTTGTGGAGTTCTTATCCCTTTTATTGAGGAAGGTTATAGGCTATATTACATCACGCTAGGACTCGTAGGAAAGAAGCAGTAACCATAAACTAGGATGAAACCGCGAGGAACAGCTAATTTATTTAAATTTTCAATTTAAAAATATTTTTTAAGCTTTGGTTTCTTATTATGACGGTGACTGTAATTTAATTACCGTTTTATACCGTCACATGATGTCTCTAAACACCTATAAAAACAACAGAGCGTTTTTTCTTAAGAGAAAGTTAATTAATATTTATTATGCCCATCATTAAGCGTCCGCTATATGACACTCTGATTTAAAAAGATGTTGTTTATACATAATAGATGTTTATTTATTTACAACATAGATTTTCGTCATTGCTGAAAAAAAATTAAGGAAAAAAAGTCAGCGGGTTATTTTCGCTGTTTTTTCTTCGTCCAGATTTATTTCTTTCACGTTCAAAAAGAGAATGGTAATTCCAAATTTGAATTAATTTTACAGAAAAATATCAACATCGAAAAAAGGTATCATATTCGAAAAGGCAACCGGATGCTTTGACAAAATAGATCAAACTCAAGACATTATACACCGAGAAATAGACAAAAAAGCGAGCAGGTGTCCGAGAAATAGTAAAATTTTAGAAGCAATGTCCGTCCCCTTGGAAAGTGATAAAGGAATGAGGTTATTTATTATTCATACTTATATTTATGGCCTTGTGGGAAGAACACGTCAATCTCAACCGATGATCACGGGTTTAAACCCTGCTGAATTTTCAAGTGCTAATTTTGTGTTTTAATTAATCTCGAGTTTGGTCAAGAAAAACATCGTGAGGAAACCTGCATGTGCCGGGAGAAATTCTAACACATGTATGCATGCCCGTAGTGGAGCAGGGTGGGGGATTAAGCTCTAAACCATCTCCTTAAAAGGAGAGGAGGCGTTTGCCCAGCAGTGGGATATTTACAGGCTGTTACTTTACTTTTTTTTTAATGAATTTGAAAGTGTCTGTTTCTTCGTTACGTTTTAACGCGTACAACGCTGAACCAATTTTGTTGAGGTTTGATATAGAGATAGATAGGACCTTGAATGTGAAGGGGAACCGACTTCAAATGCGAATGACATACTTATTCCAGTTACACTTACAAAGTACTAAATCGATTTTGATAACAATTTTATGGGACCAATAGCAGAGTAGAAATCGGTCAAGCCGGTTTTGAGTAATCGGCGAATAAACCACTTGAAAACCTCATTTTTGAAAGACTGTCAATAAAACGTAAAGGGTTGAATGTAAAACGAAAATTTGTAACGGTTTAACAAACAGACAGACAAAAATACTTTCATATTTGTATCATTTGCTTGATATCGTTAAAAAAAATAAAGTTAATTCGTTCAAATTTTCATGAATGGTATCAAAATTGTCAATGTTTATATTGTTCAGGATGATGCAGTTAATGGGCTGGCGGGGCGGAGCCCTGGGGCTCCGAGGGGAGGGTATTACTGAACCTATAATGCCAATCATGAGCCGGGTGAGTTTTACTATTCACTTAAGCATTTCGAATAATGAGAGATTAAAAAAAAGCGATAAATCTATACATATAAAAAAAACTGAAGTGTTAATTTGTAATTTCGAAATAACAGCTTTTAACTAAATTGCATATAAAAAGTGCAGTACATCAAGAACACAATTTTTAAAATTTACATAGAGAATTTTATAAGGAGTAACTTAGGCTACTTTTAAACAAGTTAATTTCTTTTTTGAAAGTTTATACATAGGAGGTAATTTCGATACCACTGATCCGATTTGCGTTGAATAGCCCGCTTTTTGAGCAAGGTTATAGGCTATATTACATCACGCTACGACTGTAATAATTATAAACGTACGTGAAACCACTAGGGGCAGCTAAAATGTTTAACAAACATTTGAACACAATTTTTTCAAATTAAAATTTTGCGACGTATCATCTTCATACAATCATGCCATCAATGAGAACCTCTTTTTTAAATGAAATTTGACTGGTTTTTGACTCTTAAAAGTGTCTTATAAGTGTAATTTCTATTATTAGTCTCCAGGTGCAGGATTAGGACACGTATCAGAGAGATTTGTGCGAAAACAAACGAAAATCGACCTCTGTACAAAAATAATGGAAAACATTTTAATCATCATCGAGGAAGATATATCCGTCTCCATCATTCCCTTTGATAAACCACTGACGAAGAAAGAGAGGAAGCTATTGAAGAATACATTGATGTGTTTCAATTATAGATTGAAAGTTGCACTACCTAAAGGCGTTGATAATGATTTGACGAAGAAGATTCTGGATAGAATGACATCGGATCCTTGTTTTGATATTGATTTGAGTATTGCGACTGATAACAAGTGAGTGCTCGACTTTATATATCTATACTAATATTATAAAAAGAGGTTGGTAAGTTTGTACGTAGGGGGTCTAAAACTGTTTATCCGATAAAAAATCTTTTTGAGTTGGATTGCCTGTTTATTGAGGAATGTTATAGGCTATATTACATCACGCTGCAATTTATTGCAACGAAGTATATATAAACGAGTGAAACTGTTGTATATAATAGTATATAGTATTATAAAGAGATAATAAAATATAACAGGTTATCTCTGAAACTATTGATCCGATTTGAAAAATTATTTTTACGTTGAGTAGACTTTTTATTAAGGAAGGTTATAACCTTCCTATAGGCTATATTACATCACGATATGACTCATAGAAGTGAAACTTAAATGCGAGTGGAATTCTATGTAAAACGTTATTAAGGTTTATTAAATAATTATCATTTCACAGAGAAATAATGTTAAAGAAAATAAATACACCAGAAAGAGAACCAAGAGTGCCGCAGAAAAAGACGAAAATTAAACCAGAATGTTCAACCCAAACATCAACAGATGTTAATATAGATTCCAATAAATTACAATTACCAGAAAAGAAGACGGACTTCAAACTATTAATTTTAACCAGAATAATACAGTTCCTTGAATGTGAGGAAGAGACTATGAAGATCGATTTTGATAGTGTCATAAGGATGAAATATTGCAAATTTGTGGAGAAAATGTGTAACAATATTAATAAGAGAATTTTCGTTCAGACAAAAGTGATAAAACATTTGTTTGTAAAAATTCTTCAGATCATCAATAAAACTTATTTGGATGTGAAATTAAGTGCGGATAAGATGTAAGTATATTTTTTTTATTATATAATTATTTTCTATTACGCAAGAAATACATTTGTAAGTTTTATTCTTGTTATTAAATTTCATGTCATGGTTTTTTATTGTTCTCATCATTATTTTTTTAATTATTATTTTTTTATTGTTGTTAATGTTATTAGTTACTTTTTTGTATTCATTAAGTATTTATTCATTAGTACTATTTTTTTTTTTTGAGGTCTCTTTACTGTAATAATTTATGTCTGCATTTGTCAGCTATGATTCAAATTAAGTTATTCTTATTCTTAATTACATAATAAAACTCTGTTACCTGGTAACAGTTACCTTACCTAGGTAACCTTTCGAAAGTTGTGACTGTCAAAAATTAAGGCATTGATAGTAAATTCATTCAGGTGTAAAGCAATGACACACTATATGTAAATCTTCATGAAAGTCTTTTTTTTTTCCAAATGTGTTTATGGATGTGTATATATTTATTATCCTATACATTACATATATATATACATATATTATTTTTTTTTACTTTTGTTGTGCACGCCTACAAACAGCTTTCTTACATGATTCTGGGTTGGCTGGTAGAAAATGCTGTAATAGCGTTAAGTCCGCCCTTTGTACATTTATCTTTTGTGCAATAAAGTGTAAAAAAAAAAAAAAGTCTGAGAGCAAAACTTATAAGTGTAATTCTCGCCTTACAATATACTATCGCCTAAAAGTTACTTTTCACTCCTTGGAGTCAGTAGTTTTTTTCTTTTTTTTATATCTCAAGTACTCCTTAATGCAAAATTTCATGATGACCGGTTCAATGGTTAAGGTATGAAAGTATTACAAATAAATTCATTCGCATTATTATAATATTAGTAATAGTTATATATTTTAGCCCCACCCTATATTTTAACCGACCTCTAAAAAGGAGATTCTCATTTATAGATTTCTTAAAATGTTTGATACTTTAGGCGTCATTTTGTAACCGATTTTGATTTCTTCCGATGGTTGATTACTTTCAGATTGATTCCATATATTTTTTTATCAAAATCAGTTCAGAAATTTGGTTTGAAATCGAAATAACTAGTTCTTTAAGACTTTGGTTAAGAAAATTAACTGAATCAATTTTGTTTGCCAGGTCTTTTATTATAAATAAAATATATTACAAAAATCGCTTTATAAATAGTGCGATTAATAATTCTTCGAGTGGAAATAATGATCGAAATGTCAATTCAAATGAAAATACAGCAACAAACGAAAAAATTGGTGCAACTTTAGTTGAAAATGACGAAAAATTAGCAACAACTAAAGAAGATTTGGAACTAAACGATGATTCGGATACAGAAATAAGTAATTCAAAAGATTACAATATAAATAATATGCGCGAAAGTGAAACTTCGCGTCTTTTCAATCAGATAGATGCAACTTTAATTAAAAATAACGAGAATTTAGCAAAATCTAATAAACCTTTAGATATAATAGATGATTCAGATGAAGAAGAAAGTGACTTAGAAGCTCTAAATATCGAAAATATAAACAAATATGAAAATTCAGCTATGTTGAATCGAAATGTATTAAATTCTGAAGATAAAGGAGATAGTTTTGGATTAATAAGTGATAGAAATAAAATAATTGAAAATAACTGTGATAACAATAGTACTGTTGAAAATATAACTTTAGAAAAAGTACAAAAGTTTGTAGACTTTAAAGTAATGTCGGTAAAGAATAAAGATGCTAATAATAATAAAAGTCGTTTAGTTAAAAGTATATTACAAGATGATTTGAGACTTGACGATATGAATACAATTAAAGATCAAGATACATCACTTAAAAATTATCTAAACACAGATAGTAATAAATTTAATGCAAACGAATTAAACATCCAAACATCCAAAGTGTTTGCAAATAAATTAAATACATTTTGTGATAATAATTTTAATAGAAATGTAAGCAGAGTTAATACTTCAACCGAAGCTAATTCTAATGAAATATTTGATAGTGAATTAAATAAAGATATTGTTAGAGACGTTATAAATATAATTATAATAGAAAAAGTCAATCGTTTCGCAAATTGGAGATATTTTTTTAAAGCAGTACAAAATGTAATTGCAAAAGAAATTAATGAAGGATTCATCCCTTTGTTAAAATGTCACGGCTGCAATAAACGCGAAATAATATATACATGTCATAATAATAATTCTTATTTATGGTTAAAGGAAGTTCTAAGAGATTTCAAGGTCACAGATTATACAGTAACCACAGATAATAAATATACGTTAAATATTTATATAAACACAATATTTGATTCGAGCAAAGTTTTAGATTTATTAGAAATGTGTAATGCGGGTCTGAGTTGTAAGAATTGGATAGTTTTGGAAACAAAATATTCGAATTGCTTAATTCTTGTAGTTTTTGTGGATTACGATTCGTTTAAGTATGTATTTGATAATAATTTTAAGTTATCTGTCGGTATTGGTGAAGCCGAATTTAGTATAAGATGGCCATCATAAGTTAAAAAAAAACAATGAACTTTACACACCTTAACTTTTTTTTGGGGGGTGCCTTTGTGTTTCTTATTTCGTTGGAATTAAATAATGTTTTAAAGTCATGCAAAAAAATTTGTCAATTTTTTTTTTTCTAAATAGATCCACTTTGGCAGGTACAAATAGTTTATATGGGATATGAAAATTGTTGCTTATACTATTATCCTCGCAATTTCTTGAACTTCTACAAATATTTCAAGGGCCAAAAAATTCTAATCGATCCTACCGTTCTCTAGTTTTAGTGAGACTAAGAAGTGTCATTTATTTTATATATATAGAGAAGTTTACTTAATAGCAAGTCTTAGTGCGCTTTATTTATCGTATTCAACTTAAAAAAAAATGTATTATCTCATGTACAACACAAGAAAGTCGAGTTGTTACATAAGAAACAATACCTTCCTTCCCATTCCCAGTACTTTATCCGGACCGAATGTGTCATTCCATATATTCTTAGGTACTTGAGTTGTATTTTTATATTAAGCAATTGATTTGGAGGAAATGTTTTTGACGTAAGTGTTTGTGATTTATAGAACTGTTTTTTTACGACTTTGTTTTTTTGTAATAAAAATTGTTTGAATAAAATTATGTTCTTTCTAAGTATTCTTTAATGATCCCTTTACATTTTTATTATATATAGCAACAATATTAACGGAAAGAGTAATTCTCATATTGGCCGTCACATGGGTGGACATAGGATACTTGGCTTATATTTAGGTTCATACATGAAAGTTACTTACTATATTTCTTGTATTAAGTATGGACATTTTATACCTCGTCTCACGTAAGTGTGTTGGTCTGAATACGAGGCGAGTCCAAACTCGCACATGGTACATTCGAGTGAACAATAATTAAACCATTGAATTTATACGATATTGTTATAAGCTTTATGAATATTCTAAGCCGTTTAAAGACATATATAATTTATTATATCTTTATTTTACTTATTTAATAGATAAACATCCCGGAATAAAAATTACGAATTTTCGAATAATGACACTCATTCAGTATTAATGTTTTTAACTATTTGAGAAATATATCTGATATAAATTACACTAAAAATGTTACTAATTGATGATCTAAACACATTAATTTTACACATATCATTATATAAGGAGCATTTAATAATTAAATTAATGAAATGTCAGAACGACTGTCCTGGTGGCTAATTTAGTGTTCTGCGCAGCGTCATGCGCATAGTTCAGAACGATACACTTACGTGAAACTACCTACATATACCATGCAATCATTGCAACTACTGTCGTGAAGGACTTGAGTTTTCATTTATGCAAGACTTAATGCACCAAAAATGGTTGTTCAATTATGCAAGACTTAATGCACCAAAAATTAGGTCAAGCCGAGTCCGTGTCAATAACGTCATGAGCCTAACATAGGACTCGTGTCTAAAAAAAAACTGCGAACGAGAAATGCTACTATAGAAGCTCGTCATTCGTTTTATACATTTTATTCGTTTTATGATGCTAATTGGTTGTTTTTTAATAGAACCACAGATCTCTTGTAGAAATTTAAGTTCAAAAATAGGTACCACGTATACAAAATGTGTAACAATTTGTTGTTTTTCAATATGGATCGTATGAAGAGACTCGACTTGATGCATAAAAAAGAATAAGCTCTTATGTAAAGACAACAGGACTCCAATGCTAGACTTAGCTAGCATTGGAGTCCTGTTGAAATGAGTCGAGTTTTGTAATTCGAGATTTACGTAGGACGCAAAAACTCGAGATCTTTGCAACAATTGCAACGATATTTCTGTCATGATAAATAAAGATAATTATTTCCTATATTTTATTCTTTATTTAACTATTAACTTTTGAATATACTTTTTGTATATTTATATCAAGTAATCCCTGTGTATTCTAGACCCACCGACTTAGATTATATATTCTATGACAATATGTCGTACAAATAAGTGGAATAAATGAGTTATTATTTTAAGTTATTTTTTTACGTAGAAATCTAAGCATTCAATTGCTATTTTGACTAACAATAGTCTTAGCATAACTTGCTAGAATTATCAGGTCGTTTCTAAAGAAATTATTTTACACCTTAGCGAAGTTAGCGATAAAAACAATAGCAATAAAAGATAATTACTACAGCTGTATACGCGACAAGTATTGCTTATCTTATTATGTGAAAGAAAAATAAACTTTTTTAAAATGCAAGAAGGAACGATAAGTAAGAAAATTAGCAATATATTTGCGAATAAACCTGCATTTATTTACGAAGATGACATGGTAAGTCTTTAATATACGTTATTAACTTTAAATAATTGTTTTATTTTTCTTCGGACTTGTTAGATTTCCATTAGTTTTGTTTACGTTGAAACTTAAAATATAGATTAAAACAAATTAAAAAATTCCATGAAAAAAAAAACAAAATTATTTTCAAACAATTAAATGACGTAAACGTGTGGTAATTATTTGGTAAAACAAGAAGTAAAAAAGTTTAATTTTACTTAATTACGATAAGATAATTTTATTTCAGTGTATGGTATTTGAAGAAGAATTTAACCCACAAGCTCCCATTCACTTTCTGGTTGTTCCAAAACGAATTATATCACATTTAGCAACAGCTTCAGGAGAAGACGAATTATTATTAGGTGAAACCACTAAAGTTTATAGTAAATAAATAGAATGTTTTATATTTTTGAATTTGGAGATGCTTATTTGGCTTTTTGTGTATTTAACAAATTTTTTTTTTTTAAGAAAAGAAAAAAATACTTACGACAATAATACTTAGATTTTTACTATGAACTGTTACTTAATACCAAATTAATTTGTTTACAGGACATTTGATATTAGTAGCGAGAAAAATTGCTAAAGAAAAAGGATTGCAGAATAATGGTTACCACGTAATGGTGGATGAAGATTTCAAAACGTTAAGGTTTAAATGTTTGCATGTATTCGGTAGAGCTCTTCAACATATGCTATGGCCCGTAGGACCTGGAAGTAGACTTTAAGAGAAATATGACAGAATGAATACCTATTTACAAATATAAAGACAATTAATTTGTAACGAAAATGGTATTAAGGTTTTTAATTTAAAATAAATAATGTAAAAAATATCGATTTCTTATTTCTTAAAGAAAAAATTAAAAATCTCTTTGTCTAAACAAGAATTTATTATTAAAAGTATTAAATATATAATATGTAGTTTAATTTTTAATAAATTGTCAATTGTGTAAAAATATAGGTATAACAATAAAGAACTTTTTAAATGTAATTTATATTTCTTATCATTAACCAAAGAATTGAATTGATGTATATTTCTTATTCTCTTAATCATTTTGATACATACAATATATTTACCTTATTTGTTGCATAGATTTGTATAATTATGTATCTACGAATAAAGACAAAAAAATATCATATTTGTCTTACATTTCATGGTATTCTTTAATGCAGCAAAACATATTGACATTTATACTTAAATGTCAAATCTGTGAAAAACAGAAGTTAAAAACATGGCGGGCGGTGAAGTGGAACTGGCGCAGTCTGCGTCTGAAGGAGGCGATACTATTTTTGGAAAGATTTTGAGGAAAGAAATACCCGCTAAGTTCGTTTACGAAGACGACCAGGTACTAATAATTGCGTATTTAAATGTATGATTATGTAAAACTTCAACCGGGTTTGTGACGATCAGCTGTTATAACCACGTCTCTGTAATTTAAATTAATTTTTCTATTTAAAAGATTACTGCAGAAAACTGACTTGTATTTATAATAAATATGATAATGACACTATGGTATATTTCTTTACTTTTTTTTCTAGTTAGATTTTCAATAGCGTAATTGTATATCACCTATCAAATTGCTTGACAAAAAGTTTACAAGATTAAAACAGAGCTGAATAAGATAAAGCCTTAACATTTATTACCCGACCACGGCGAAGCCAAAAGTAAAGTACATCCTTTTGGAATTCTATTTATTTGTGTATGAATGTTCCGCCATATTACCTAAACTACTGAACAGATTTTAATAAATGAGGTGTAATTAAATTCGTAAGAATGGCCCGGATGTTATATAATGCACATTATATGACGAAATTAATTTCATAGTGAAATTATAGTTTTATAAACTTTGCCTTGTTTTTATTTCAGTGTGTAGCTTTCAACGATGTGAACCCCCAAGCACCGACCCACATACTTGTGATTCCGAGAAAACCTATCTCCCAGCTGTCGAAAGCTGAAGATGCGGACGAACAACTATTAGGTAATTTAAAAAAAGAACGAAATGTTCACTAAAATAGTTTTCTTAACTTTATAAGGCGAGAATTACACATTGTAAATTTGACTTTCATCTATCTATCTATATATGTATATAAAATCACTTGTCCTGACTGATTCATTAAAGTGGAGTCTAAACCGCTGGGGCTACGAACTTGAAATTTTGGCAGTATGTGGCTTTTAGGTTGCAGGCATCCACTAAGAAAGGGTTTTTCGATCTTCCACCCCTATATGTTTGTATGCAAAATCTTATTCTGTGGTCATATTAACTTAAAGCTTCTAGGTGATAGTAATGAAATATAAAATAGAAAACGGGGTACTATTATTCCACACTGGCATGCAAGGGGGTAGTAAAGTTTGTATGGAGAAAATGTATTTTATTCACCGATTATTCTTACATTCAGCACAAACATTACTTCGGGAGAATAATTAAATACATGTATCCCAGAATATCAAAATCATCCCTTAAAATGACGCTAGCGGGTAATAAATCCTGGTAAGATCACAATTTCGCTGGTAGATTTAATTAGCTTAAATTCCAAAATATATGTGGAAGAACTGTTAGTAATTAATATAAACAACTGTAACCTGCTAACAGTTATCTAGATCACCTTATGAAGGCTGTGAATGTCCAAAATAAAGCCCTGACAATTTATTGTTTCAAGTGTAAAAGCTGAAGCTGAAAATGATAAACAATTTGTTATCTGTGACCAAAGCTTACAAGAGTATTTCTTATTTGAAGTAAAAATGTTCGAGGCCAGTGGTGATAACATCAGGGGTTCCGACTGCTAATATGCCAGATATTATTATGTATAAAAATAAATGTTTCCAGGTCATCTATTGATCGTGGCTCGCAAGGTTGCGGCTCAACAAGGTCTTGACAAATCTGGTTTCCGTTTAGTCGTCAACGATGGGAAGAATGGTGCTCAAAGTGTTTACCACCTCCATATTCACATTCTCGGCGGTCGCCAAATGCAATGGCCCCCTGGCTAAGAAAATATTGTAATTTCTGCTGTGATTAATAAATCGAATATCTTTAGGAAAGTTTTTTATTTAACAAATTAGCTAATAGCCGAAGCCTTGCATCCTAATATTTGTAGAAGGTTACGTCCATAGAAATCAAGCAATTTTTTTTTATCTACGTAATATATGGAAGCTGATAAGCAATACTATGTCAAGTCACACAGACTTCATTTTGAGAAAATGGCATCCAAAGATGCCAAACCTGTTCTTAACAAATATGTTTGAAGAAGTATGTATTCATCTTTTCTTTTCTTTTTTGATAAAAGGTATAATGAATTAAAAGCGGATAGATATATGTAATGTATGTGCATATCAGCGTTCAATTATATATTTTTGAAATTTATGAAGACGACATTTTTCTTGACTGTGTTGCCAATATAGCTGCATTACATTTCCCTTGGTTGTTAGGTTGCTGTTTATAAAATATAATAAATATTTGATGTATAAATATTTAAACGCACAGTATAATATGTTAAATATACTATTCATGTATAATCGCTTAATTAGGCGATTAGTGTATATGTATTATAAAAAAATAATAGTTTTAGTAATATTGAAGTCTAGAAAAAAACCTGGTTACATCTGGGAACGCTATTGCGTTTCTTAAAAACTGATACAAATTACGTAAGAATTAATCAAAAAAATTGTAATAAGGATAGGTCGGATAATAATTTAAGTCAAAAAAATTTTTTTTTATGCGTGTTTATTTTGTGAATAAAATCCATAGCCATGACAACAAAAAAATTATTGAGCTACATAGTTTGTAGAGCTATGTAATTCTGTGATTGTTCTTTTCTTATATCACATTAACTAAAAAAAAATTAAGTTTGCTTGACGTTGTGTTTTCATCTTTCAATCCAGGAAATATTTTTGGATAAGCGACAGTTTCAAAAGTAAATTTAACTCTTAAATATTTTTAGACAATATACTGCTATAATTTTATTCTCAAGAAATTAAACCGACTTCAAAAGCTAACTAAATGCCATAAAATAAATGTGTTCTACAACATTATGAAGATTAAGAGTTTTACCCGTAGTGTGACAAAAGCTTAATGCCAACTGTTCATCACAATCAACAAAATATAGCTTTTCCCGATGCAGGGCTGTTAATTATTGAGGAGTTCTCCTGGTGTTCCATCATCAGCTCTACTTCACCATATGCATTGTGACGAGCTTAAATTGTTTAGCATTTTTATCGAAATTCCCTTGAATTGAAAATCAAGCCGTGAAATACTTTTTATTGAGTAGTTCCGGTGGCCATCTGTGGTCTTCATCATCAGTTCCACTTCACCAAAAGTGACTTTCTGAGGGTAAATACATAAGTTACTATCAAAAATACCTAAATCGGTATAGGTTTGCCTATAATATTTGAGGAGTTCCCTCGATTTCTCCAGGTTGCCATCATCAGACCTGAAGACAATACGACCATCTTGGAAGAATACTCTTTCAAACAAAAAAAATTGAAAATCTTTCCACAAACGGCGGAGTTATCGGTGAACATCCATAAAAAAGTCTCCGACAAATTGAGATCCTCCACCTTTTTTGGAAGTTGGTTAATAATATATAAAAGATCATCTAAATAAAACAAAATTCAAAACTGTTTGAATATCATTCAACTTGCATGCAGAAATATCCCTATTTTATTGGTAAAATGTTATAAGCTGACAACCCTATGCAAGCACACAAACATAGATGGCGTTAGTGTCAGGTTGTATGGCGATGCGGTATCTAGAAAATATATGGATGCTGATAAGCAATAATGTGTCAACCCACAAAAAGTCAATTTCGAAGATATCGATGTATTTTGATACTGCATCACTTATTTAATATTATTAAATAAAATTGAAGTCATATAAACTAAGTGAGTCAGGAAAAAAGTTTCTTAATTAATTGGTTTGAATTTCAAGTGCCATATTTTGTCATTTATACAATAATATCAATATTTGTAAAACTTTTTATTAAATAATATATTAGATATATCACACAAATTTTAATTAATTAAACCTTTTATCAAAAATAAAAGAAGCGACGGATATATACTTCTTCAAACATATTTGTTAAGAATAGGTTTAACATCTTTAGACGCCTTTTTCTCAAAATGAAGTCTGTGTGGCTTAACACAGTATTGCTTATCAGCGTTCATTTAATCAAAGCATTTAACTTAGAATTTTTGCTTTCAGACTTCTATGAAGATTAAAAAAGTCTGTTATTGCTTTACACCTGAAAGAATTTACTGTCAGTGTCTTATTTTTGTATTCACAGCTTTTGTAACTACTTACGATGTATGTCACCATGTTACAGAGTTATTTTATTTATTTTATATTGATATATGGACGCTGATAAGCAATACTGTGTCAAGCTACACTGAATTCATTTGGAGAAAATGGCGTCTAAACATGTCAAACCTATTCTTAATACATTTGTTTGAAGAAATATACATATGTATATCCATCTTTTCTTTTTTATTTTGATAAAAGGTATAATTAATTAAAAGCAGATTGATATAATTAATAAATCTAATAAAAAGTTTTTCCATTTTTTTGAGACTATTTTATAAATTGCAAAATATGGAACGCACTTGAAATTCCAAAGATTGAATTAAGAAACTTTTTTACGTACTTATTTACTTTATATGGCTTAATTTTTTTAAATAACGTTATATAGGTAAAGTATTATTAAAATACATCAATATATCCGAATTTTACTTTTTGTGGGTTGACACATTTTTGCTTATCAGCATCCATATGGTATTTACATCGAGAGTAAAAGTTACAAATGTTATTCTTGCCTCATTAAAGTCTGACAGGGAGACATAATTAATTCAAATTAAAATATAATTCTCGACTAATATTACAATCATTGCAAATTGCAATTTGCCAAAAATAAGGCAGTGCTCGAAATAGAAACAGATATCTAAATAACTGGCTTAATACGAAAATCAGAACCGTTATCGGACACGTTGTCATTGAGTATTATAATTAATGTTATATTGAAATAATCTACAAAATTTGAATGTTAATCTCAAAGTCAAAATAAAGTAACGCTAAGGGAGGGATAGGAGGGGAGGGGGTTGGTGTACTATGTTTTTATGGAAAGGAAACATTGAAGAAGGGGGGGGGGGGTGCTTTTGTTTTTTTTTTAAATTGCAGTATAAATAAATAAGTCGTGATAAATACATAAATATTATAAAAGAAGCCTACATCTAATATTAAAAGAAAACGGTGAAATTTAAAATATTTATTTTAACAAATATCCGAAATCGACTCCACCTCCACCTCTATATCTGTTCTACCCCTAGAGTTTGTTAATCCAGAGGCGTGGAGGGAGCAGCCTTCGTCTGCTGTACGAAGCGCAGGCACCGTGCGAGCTATAGCGGCCGAGGCTCCGGAGGTAAGCATGGATGCATTTTGTTACGTCAAAGAGGAGAGACTGCTCACTCCGCAGCGCCGGAGGTAGTAAAAACCCAAAGACTTTCATTAATTTAAATTAAAAGCTAATCTTAGATAACTAAATTAAATGAGTAGGCTAGAATAGTTAAACGATGTATAGGCTAAGCAAGTAATTAAACGTTACCGATCTTAGTAATGTGCCTAGCTGTTTGATTAAATGGCTGAATATTATTCGGGCCGCTATATAAACGGCGCGTAGCTGCGTAGTAAAGAGACTTAGATTTAAATTGAACGGCCAATGAAGCTAGTTAGCTGCGACATATACATATACAGTATAGAGTAGCTGTGCTCTGCGGTTTTACCCGCGTTAATTTGCGCAACCCTCTTTTTTGTTTAGCAAATAAAATAAATATTTGTTAATAAAATTAGCTTAAGTTACTCTTTATAATATTAACTATTTGTGAGTAAAAGTACCGTCAAAATCGGCCCAGCAGTTTTGGAGTTTGGCCGGAATAAACAGACAGAGAGACAGCATAATTTAAAAAAAAATGTCTTTTGAATGTAAGTACCGTATACTTTCACATGCATTTAGTTAAAAGCTATTAATTTTAAATTACAATCAGACACTTCAATTTTATTTATTTGTATAGATTATATGTGATTACTTTCAAACTTTATCTAAATCACATTTTTTTCTTGATCATATCTGTCACCGGTTATCCAGTATGTCTAATAATATAGATGACTACTTTAATTTACATAAACGATTATGCACCAAAGATAAAATATATTCAAATTATTATATTTTATCTTTAATAGAACTAAACGGATATGAGATATATAATCGCAAATTTAACCGATATTAAAAAAGAATGCGGTTCTCATTAATTCTTTCTCTCTTAAAAAAATTTTGTAGGTTCCCTGTTTGTTATAGTTTCATCTTCGCTCGAGCTTTAAGCATGAAGGTCGCTTCTTTGAATGGCTTTTAGAAAAAGCCTTCTTTTTACCACTTCACAATTTTCGGCAGCAAAAAATCTCATTCTAAGTCGAGGGTCCAACAATGTAGGCAGCCTGTAGTACTTGTCTTCTTCCAAATTTCGAAAATGACTCTTTCGTAGCTTTTGTACCATTTCTGGTATATTCGGAAATATTTCTGAAATTTCGGTCCTTATTAAATATTTGATCAAAGTGTTACTGTGGGTAATCACTTCTTAATCGTGCGATGTTTTGAAACAAAATGATAGCGCGGTGTGTGGGGGTGGCGCGCGGTGCGGTACGGATGCTAACGGTACGGATGGAAAATAGCTAGCCGAGACACGTAGCGTACATGTTAGAACCTGTTTACACGGCAAAGCAATGAAGTGGTAAACCTAATAATTCGTCCGAATATCCGGTTCGGTAAAGGTTAAACCGAATATTATTCTGTATTCGGTTATTCGGTGAAGCGACTATTCGGCGCATCTCTAATTCCTACTATTCTAAGGAACAACTAATGAAAAAATAATACAGTAATATTTTCTTCTCTGATAAAGTTGCTTAAACCATTAATGGTCTATCTAAGTAAAGTAGCCATTATAGCCATTATAGCCATTCTACTTTGTATTTAGTGTATGTAATTAGTGTTTTGTTTGTGCATTTATATAATTTTCTTAATTTAATAATTAATAATTAGTGTAATTGGATATTGTCCGTTCTAATTATTTCAATAAATAAATAAATAAAAATAGTACTTTCACTTTGTACATTTTTTAGTCTGTTACGAGTTCACATCCGTTAGGGTACAAATTACTGCAGCCTAAATCATTGATGGACTTACGACTGATGGCAGATTTCTAAAGAAAGTTCATAAATAAACAAACTAATTTGTTTTGATAATAAATATTACGATAAAAAAATAATATGAGTGGAAATCAAATGATCAATAACATTTTCAGCGAATTCCAGAAAAGTTTAGATGAAGAACAAGAACTACGCGAAGTGAGTAATCAAATAAATACGAAATGTTTTGAAATAAAAACATTCATGTTGATTTATATAATTTTTACTTATCATTTTGTAAAAAAGACATAACGTTTTATAGTATATAAAAATTAAACGTATACCGCCTAAAGTTTAAGTGTATATATATATTTTTACTTTCATTAATATTAAACATTAAATATTTTTAGGTTATTCGCAATATTTGTAAAGAGGTAGATCAAATCTCGCGTAAAATAACAACAGTATTGCAAATTATACATCATAACGAAGCTGAAAGTAAGTACCATAGAATTTTTCCGTTGGTGTTGCTTTTATCTATATTTTGAAATGTAAAAAAATTTAAATTAACTATAACATTAATTACGTATTTTTAAACAGAGGCTTTATCAGCTTGGTATGTTAACGAAAAGTAATCCGTATGTAATTCAGATGTATAAGCTCTCTTTCTGCAAAGTTTTATCAAAATCTGATCACAAGTTTTTGTTTGAAAGAGGAAATAATATCTATGCTCACAAATTAGGTTTAGACAATTGAGGTGCAATTGAGACATGAAAATAATAAAATGATTGATAGTTAAATGTTAAAAACATGCATATTTTTTATTTAATTTGAATTATGTTAATACTTTCAGTTGGTCCAGCATGTCTGTTAGCTCGTGAGCTTTTCGAGAAGGCAAATGAAGGTTACGGAAAGCTCCAAGAGGCTGTTCCGGCAACAGATTACTATAAGTATGGTATATAATAATGATTCACTGCTGTCGTTTTCCTTAGATGTAATTAAATTTTCATGTTAACTACTTAACCAATTTTTATGAATTTTGGTAATGATTGAATTGAACCTTATAGAATTTATATTGTATTGTATTATACTCACAAACATATTGACTTTTTTGAGAGAAATAGTGATAAACATAATATTAATACAAGAAAGAAAGATAAACTTATAACATCTGGTTTTTGACTTTTCAAAGTAAATGCTTCCTTTCTGGGGCAAGGTATTTGTTTGTATAATAAAATCCCCAAGGATGTTTTGCTGTTTTCATTGAATTGATCTAAATCATACATTGAAACGTCCCTAATAGCTAAAGCATATTATTCTATACAAGAATATTTTGATGTTGATTTTCATACTGGATGTGTAATGAATTTGTAATATTTTTTTTTATATATATATTGACAATTGAATAGTGCTCTGGAGCTTAAAATAAGGTATATTTTGATGTTGATATTAGATAGATATACTTGTTTAGACAAGAATAAAAAATTCATAAATGCAGGTTAAGGCCAGATTTATATTTCTCAGACTTTCATAAAGATTTGCATACGTTGTTTGTTTTACACATAGCTTTACACCTGATAGAATTTACTATCAGATCCTTTATTTTTGACAGCCATAGCTTTCGTAAGGTTTTGTTGGGTTGGTTGGCTTAGGTAACTGTTAGAAGGTTACGGAGTTGTTTTATATCAATTACGAGAGTAAAACTCACAAATGTAGTTCTCGTCTACAACTAGTTTTTATGATATAAATATTTAATTGTTTATGTTGTTGTAGATATCAGGATCATTGGAGATTTATGACACAACGATATTGCTTCCTCATCTCGTTAACGATATGGTTGGAGAAGGGAATCTTAGCATCTCACGAGACTGTTGCAGCTGTTCTCGGCAGTGAGTATTAACTGCCTATATAGAAAAGGAGATACTGTATTCGACTTGTTCGTATGTATGTGATGTTCTTAAAATCTACCAATCCGATTTAGATTGTTTTTGCTATTATATATGACAGAAGAATATCCTCAGATACGTTTTTTAAAAAGTCCGACGTTAGCATGGCTGATGTTATTTTACAGAGATCCGTACTGTCCGAAAGTTCTAGAGCGAATGCCCCGGTATGATTAATGCGACCGTATTTATAGGGTGCATCGTTTGCACACAACAATGAGTCATTTGAATTACAATGTTTTAAATGATTATTTTTACAGAACTAAATAATTAAATAATTATTATTAATAACAAAACAATAAAACAATTACTTATAGATGAGTTTTTGGAATCATATATTAAGTAATGTAACTTCTTGCGCCGATATATATTTTTCTACAAAAACAATAATAACAAATATATAATAAATTCATACAAAGAAATAATGTGAAATGAGAAGTACAATAAAAATATTAATAGAAGAATTAAAAACTATATAAAAACTAAAAATATTTCGATGTCAGCGTCACTAGACGACAATAAACACTAAATCAACATATTCAAAATTCTACAATAATTCTCAATTAATTTAGTGCCGAAATTCGTATCCGTGCGGTCAAACGCACTAATTTCATGAATAACCAGATATTTATGTTAGATAGCTCGTTCATTTAGATATGTTATCAGTTCATATAAAAATAGTGACTGACTTCACTTCTGATTCACCGACAGTGTCTGAAGCCCTGAAGTTACAAACTTGAAATTTTGGCAGTTGCTTTGATTGTTTAAAAGAAATGTATTTTTAAGTTATACAATACTCTTACCCAATGGATGCGGATAAGCAATCATGTGTTAACCGAATCAATCGAATTCAGAGATATTGATGTATTCTGATAGTCCGTCACGTATTTAGGGTTATTTAAAAAAAAATTCAAGTCATCTAAACTAAATAAGTACGGAAAACAGGGTCTTAATTTAATTTTTCAAATATTAAACCTTTTAATAAAATAGAAAAGAGAAGATGGATATATTCGTCTTCAAACAAATTTGTTAAGAATAGGTTTGACATCTTCAGACGCCATGAGAATGAAACTTACTAGTGCAATACGCGCCTTATAAAATGCCATCTAACATTGAATTGTTAGATGGCTAAAGGCTAAAGCTAAATCTTTTCCCATTTTTTGCCCTTACTTATTATCTTAGTAATGCTCAAATAAAAAAATATCAATGAAATTGATAGATGTCATAATTGTTTTTTTTTGTATGTAATACTTGTCATTAAGTAAATCACCTTGACTCGGCTAATTATAATAAATTGTTAATTGATAAAATTTATCTGATACGTTTCGATCGCGGGATCGAAGTTCGAAGAAGCTATAAAAAATTACACACTTTTCTTTCGAATTCGCCTTTCATATGATCCTTATTTTAATAAGTAAGACTGAAAAAAAAAACAGACTTGACAAGCTAAACGAGAATGTATATGATATGACTATATATTGTTATAATATTATTGAATATTTTCAGCGTTTATATGACATTTGTAATCTATTTATTTGTGAAATAAACACATCCCGGAACGAAAATCACGATTTTTCGAACAATTATATTGATTCTGTATTATGTTTTAAACTATTTGAGAAACACATTCGATGTGAATTGAACTAAAAACTTGAAAAATAATTAAATTTGACATATATAATTATATAACAAGTATTTAATAATTAAAAATAAATAAATGTCTAAGCGTCTAATTCAGTTTTCTGCGCAGCGTAATGCGCATTGTTCACTGACGCACTTACGCGAAACGTACTATACTTAACAACTTACAACCAAGAATTGATAGTTTTATCGTTGTCTTAGATTTTCGCGATTATTATTCATTGAAATAAAAGTATTTTAAACGGATTTAAATCGCGTATATTAATTATTTTTATCATCCCGACGTTTCGAGCACTTTGAACGACCACGATGATAAAAATAATTAATATACGCGATTTAAATCCGTTTAAAATAGTTTTATTTCAATTGATAGTTTTATAGAACAGCGTCAAAATTATTTTCAGAATACAATAATATTTAATCATATTTGTGTATTTTCTGTTGCAGTTAGTGCAGTGGAGCAGAAGGAAGGTTTTCATCTTGACATCGAAGACTACTTGGTTGGACTCTTACATTTGTGTTCTGAATTGGTAAGCCGGTAGAACTAAATTCTGAAATTTATTTATCTATGTTAACCCATTTAGCGCCGTCGTACTCGTTTGAGTACAGTAAGTTTTTGTAACTTATCTTTTTTTACGGACGATTCAGTTAATTTGTGACTGCTGTACTCGTGCGAGTACACCCTTCTAAAAATATCCATAATAGGAAAACATGCCTTTCTTGTATATAAATATGTCACTACTAAAAAAAAAATTATTTGGGTTTAAAATGCTGCTAGAGTAATATTGGCGCCTAATGGGTTAATATGTATTATAATAATAATAAAGCCCCTTTATTCCGAACTAAGTTACATTTCACACTAATGATCATTGAAAAATAAATATATATGTCGGGGAAGCAGCGGGATTGTTTGGTTCAGGGTGACCATCTTCGTCAAACATATTCACCAATAATACAACGAATAGATGGCTTGAAGATCGTATATTGATTTAACGCTATTTCACAATTACAATAGTAATAACAATTAGTCACGATCAATCGGATGGAGTTTTGTAAAGTCCAACGTCTCATGTCGCGCCCAATCACAATAATTGGATGCTGATGAGCCATAATGTGTCAACCCACAAAATGACAAATTCGGAGATATTAATGTATTTTCATACTGCATCACCTATTTAACATTATTCAATAAAAATAAAGACATATAAACTAAATAAGCACGGAAAATGTTTGTTAATTAATTGTTTCGAATTTCAAGGTTGTTCCATATTTTGTAATTTATACATTAATCTCATGTATTTAAAAAACTTTTTATTAGATAAAATATTAAATATATCAACCTGCTCTTAATGCATTAAACCTTTTATCAAAAATGAAAAGAAAATATGGATAAATACTTATTCAAACAAATGTATTAAGAATACATTTGACATCTTTAGACGCCATTTTCTCAAAATGAAGTTCGTGTGGCTTGACACAGTATTGCTTATCAGCGTCCAATTATCGTCATTTTAACATCAAATAGTGATTGACCTTACGAGCGCCATCTACAATTGAACTAATAAAGCTAAATTGTTATAATCAGAGTATTAAATTAACTGACGCTGCGACATATATAAAATCTGATCTATATAATGTGTCTTAGTTCAGTTTGTCTATTGGCAAAGGCATCCTCCTAACTGAACTATTATGTATTATGAAGTGCTAAAATTAGTTTGTCAGTTTGTATGTAGGAAGTAATCTTTGAAACTATTGATCTGATTTGAAAAATTATTTTGAGTTGGATAGCCCGTTGATTGAGGAAGGTAATAGGCTATATTACATCACGCTACGACACATAGAAGCGAAGCAGTATAAAGTATAAAAAGCGAGAGTAACTGCGTGCATTTAGTTTATAATGTATCGCGAGAAATATATTTGAACGTTGTAGTTTCTTTATGGATATAAAGCAACTCAGTAATTTCGTAACAGTTTCGTCAAAAGTATGGCACGAACAGAAAGTATTTCAGGTGTAAACACAATGGTAAACAATTTATGTTAATCTAATATAAGTCGGTACACAAAACTTACAAGTGTGATTCTCGTTTAAGGACTTAATACGACGAAAGTTTAAATTTTTTAACTTTGGTGTTATAATTTTGACGTGTGATCAAGATTTTTCTTAGCTATAATTTAGGAAGATCTCTTCAGTCGTTGCAAGGTTATAAGGTCGTTCTTAGTCTTTGAAATGATATGAGCAACTTTTATCGATGTAATTGACTCGAATTTTACTATACTATTAATAATATGAAAATATAGTTGGGTAACCTTGATCTGATGCTACACCATCTCGTCTGCAATCATCAGGATATACAATTCTTCACCAAATCACGGAAGACGTATCGTGGTGGGGTTCGATGAAGTCATCTCAATGAGTAGATTCTCGGGGGTTTCTTTAATTTTGAATTTTATTATGTTTTTGTTATGTATTTATATAGAAATCGCTTATTTATTTGCTGGTCGGAACACACCGACTTGACGTTTATTGTTCCTCCATCATTCAATTATGTATAGTTATAATAATTAAGTGGTAGCTTTATAAAAATCTAAAATGAAAATATGAAATGTTATTTGACGATTCGAAAGTGCTTTCAAATCCCATTTGAATAAAGTATATTTTGAGTTTGAGTTTAATACACAGTATATATAATACCTAAATACATAACAGTTTTTTTCCATCTTACAGTCTCGTCTTGCGGTTAACTCGGTGACACGAGGCGATTACGAAAAGCCTCTACAGATATCTAAATTCGTTATGGAACTTAATGCTGGGTTCAGGTGAGACAATATCTTAGCATATATAGGGCGTTCGACTTTTAATAATTAAGGTCATTTTAGTGGTGTTTCTATAAGTGTAACATCACATTCCGAATAAAAAAACACGTGTTATTTACTGGCCTTGACTTATAAATGTTGTAGAAAATATTTATTTTTTCGTTATTATTTCACATGCTTTATTTTCGAAGTCGAGGTTTATTTTTTAAGTTTTTTTTAAAGGTTCTTTATTTTACAGATTATTAAACCTTAAGAACGATCACCTAAGAAAGAGGTTCGACGCGCTGAAATACGACGTAAAGAAAATAGAGGAGGTTGTCTATGACCTGAGCATTCGTGGACTTTTGCCCAAGCCTTTGGAAGCATAGACTATAAATAGTTAATTAATAAAAAATTAAAATATAGATTTATTTGATCTTTAATTTGAAACTAAAAATAAACTAATTTTGTGGCTCGCCGTTTTGCGGTGTAGTATATGTAGATTTTATATACCAAACGATTGTCTAAAAGGTTTTTTTTTCTTGAAGAAGTCTTTATCCTTCTTTGTACCTTTGTGAACCATTATACAAAAAATATCACGACAATCGGTTCAGTAGTTGAGGCGTGAGAGAGTTATAAAACAAATTCACATTAGCATTTATAATATTTTAGGCGAGTTATACACTTGTAAGTATAGGTTTCAGATTTTTATTCATTTTATATTAATTGTTTATCATTGCTTTTGTGTACATTAAAGAACTTCACTGTTAGTGACTTTTATTCACACAGCTTTTACAAAGTTGTCTATTACCAATTAACAGAGCAAAACTTACAATGGTAGTTCTCGGATTCAGGAAAAGGGTTTTGTCGTCTACTTTAGACGTGTAGAATTAAATAACGCGAGAATTATACTTGTAAGTTTTAATCCCACAATCCCACAAAGTTACGTAAGCTACTTATGAATTTTAATAATGTTATCATCTCTAACCTGCTTACAGTTACCTAAGCGGTAACCGGACGTAAGCTGTGTTTTAATAAATAAGACTTCACGCTCTTATAATAATTCATTCAGATGTAAAAGGAATAATGATTTATGTAAATATTGCCTGTAAGCGAATCTTACAAGTGCAAACATAGCCTAACAGTAATTGCTTTCAATGTACAATCTGTCTAGAAAATAATTCTCAGTAGTTACTACAAATACCTGATAATGACAAAAATTGATAAATTTATTATTTGAACAGATTATCCTATCAGAAGAATTTGAATCAAATAGATAGCAAATTTATCTGCACAATCAATTATTTGATTTTAGAAAAATGTCAATTTTTTGTTGATTTACATTTTTAACATTCGAAAGTACTAAAAAAAGATGATAGACGATAGACGCCCAGTGTCAGCCCAAGTTTACGCCAATGCTCGTCAAGCTTGGCCTAGTGCTGCACACACGCGTCGGCTCTGTTTAAGTCTGGGATGATAAATAAAGCCTAGGCTTGGTATACAGTATTGGGGCAAGCATTGAACATACGAGGCTCGGTTGTTAAATAGCCCGAGCTTGTTTAATTAAGGCCTAGGACTTCAACTAGCATCGAAAAGCCGAGGCTCAGTTCATCAGAGCTGGCCAGGGTTTGGGCCAGCATTGAATAGCTCAGATTCGCTTAATCAAGTCTTGGCTAGGACTTAGACCAGCAGCGAATAGCCATGGTTCGGTTCCCCAAGGATGGTCCTCGCTCCGATTGGGCGTGGTGTAGTAGTTTTACTGTTCTCCCAGAAAGAAGGTAAGGATAATAATTAGAATTTCTAAACGTAAAATATTTTTTATTGTAAATCATTATTAAAGATTTTAATTAACGATTATGCCTAGTGTTTATTGTGGAAAAGTAAACTTATATAGTATTAAATAGTAATTAATAACGTCGATAATAAAATACGAGTATTCTGTTCACCAACTTCTAGTGTCTAATTGTCTAATTTGTGTCAAGTGGAAGCAATTGGACACAAATAGTCGCATCGTCTGTAAGTGAAGTGGACGATTTCATATCAATTGTTTGAAAATAAAATATTGACTGGTGTCTTGTATCCGACACACTAAAGTGTTCATCTGGGAAAGTGTTCGTCTTCGTGTTATTTGATGTCCTGGTCAATGTTTGAAGTGCTTATGAAAACAGAACCAAGTCTTCCAAATCCTTAGATCTCGCGTACGTTTTGATTGCGTTGAAAACTTTGTCATATATCTTTCCGTAGAATGAACTACCGAATACGTTCGTTATTATCGTCCAATTCTTATTAAGGAATGCGCAGACTGCGTCATCTGAAAAAAAAAAACATTTTTAAGTTACAAATCGTAAATATTTGTTTATTGTATGAGAAAATTACATATTCGATGTGGAAAAATAGGCGGTAATTTTTTTAAAAATACAATTTGTTTATGTCTAATCTGAACTGAAATAGAGCTTAGTATTAGGAATATATCATAAAAGTAAATAATACTGTATTTTGTCTATGGTAGCTCGTTGATCAGTTAGTTATTATTATATATCGGCAGTACGCACCCTCCCTCTCTCTAGGATAGATTTGTCGTCTTTACTCTCAGAAATATATTCATAATTACGAATAAACTAGTTACTAGAACCCCGGAGATAACACTTAGTTAGTTAGCTGACTTCAGCTTGTATACGGGCTCGACTGGGGCAGTATTTCACTCTCATGTCTCGGTGTGAAGTAGCTAACTAACATCGCTGTGTTTTGTACGGTGTGTGAGAGAGCTGGAAGCCTAATCCTTTCCCATTCCCTTCCTTACGTATTCCCTTTATCCTTTATTGATATTTAGGCAGGCCCGCGCCAAGCCTAATCGGCGCCGTCGTGCGACTGTCTTATATGCGCTTTTTTACCCAACTGGGCAACGCAAAGGAGGGTAATGTGGTTATCATTCTATGTATGTATGCTATATAACAAGTGAAATATCGCTGAACAGGTACTCGTACCGTTTTACAACCGTACGGAAGAATTACATTGGTTTTTCTGAAAGTATTTTTTTCAAATGGAATTTTTCTTTAAGGATCGGTTAGGCCGTGCGCCTTTCGTACACGGCGCCGTCGTGCGCTGCACTTGCGACTTTGCACGTATGGACGGCGCGGGCCTGCTTAAAACCTATTTTAGCTGTCAAATATAACGTGTGACATTTCATTAATAAGTTTCTTTATATTTGACACCAAGCCCGCGCCATGCCTAATCGGCGCCGTCGTGCAACTGTCTTATAGGCGCCTTTTTTGTAGTGGCGATATTAGGAAAAAATGGTTTAGTCCAATCAACAAGAAATCCAATTTAAATATTAAAAATTTGAAAATTTTAAGTATAGTCCTGGCGCCTTTTTGACTCGGCGCTGTCGTGCGTCGCACGACTTTGTACGTATGGACAGCGCGGGCCTGTATTTAGGCAAGCAACGCATTGGTAAATTAATTAATTAATTAGTGTTTAGTTTTCTTTTGTTTTTGTATTGACGATTCAAAAGTGCTTGTAAAAGCCTACTTGAATAAAGCATATTTTGATTTTGATTTTGTGCCTCCTCTGGTGCTGCAAGTGTACATGTGTGGGTGATCGCTTAACAGCTAATTTTATAAAAAAAAATGTATACACGTTACAAATTATGTCACGTTGCTATATATATATATATACATAAAATGAAAAGCTTCTTTTGTCTCGCTAAAACTCGAGAATGGCTGGACCGTATTGACTAATTTTGATCGTGAAAAGTTCGTGTAGGTTCAGGGAAGGTTGAAATGGTGAGAAACACAAATAATAAGTAAAGAAAAATACAAAAACGATAATTTAATTTTCCAATATAAACTGTTTGGTCATTTCTTTGTCATTTGTCATTTGTTAGCTGTAGTAAGGTCAAATTTCTTTGGTTTGATTTTCTTTAGAATACAAAACAGTTCAGTTTCAGTTCGAGTTATCTAGTCATAAATAAATCATAAGGAAATTTTTGGAGAAAATAATTAAAAAACTTACTCTTTTTCTTGTCGCCGTGAAACAGGTTTTTGTAATCGTACTCAGCGCCACCTTTTATGAACAACCCGTAACGATAACCTTTGAAGTCCAACGAATGTTTACCGTTTTCTTTCTTTATTATATCATAAATGAACAGCATGTCTGTCTGAACGTTTTCTGGAACACAATTTATTCATCAGATAAATTCAATTCAATTATAATTAAATTCAATTAACTTCAGATTCGATTTAAACAAGTTTCAATTCAAATTCCATACGCATGCAAATATTTTTTATTATACACCAAAGAACAAAAGATAAGAGGGTCTTGCGCAAGTTGCAAAATTGTAATTGGTTTCGTTTTGAAATTTAACATTGACGAAATATGTGCTGTATTTAGCGTGATACAATAAATTCACGTCAATTTAAAACTAATGATCACTAGCTCAAACACTTAGGAATATATCATTAAAGTAATTAATACTGTATTTTGTCTATGGTAGCTCGTTGATCAGTTAGTTATTATTATATATCGGCAGTACGCTCCCTCTCTCTCTTTCTCTAGGATAGATTGCTCGTCTTGACTCTCAGAAATATATTCATAATTACGAATAAACTAGTTACTAGAACCCCGGAGATAACTTAACACAAACCACTATCACCGCTGAGATATCTATACTCCAGCCACATTCGATCTGGAATTTTAGTAAACAAACCATGAGTCATCATAATTAGGGTTGATACACTCTTAATAAAACATAATAATTATTATAATTACAACTATATTCATTATAACACAATTTCCTGTTTAAACACAAAAATTTTAATTTAATATAGAATCCAAAAATTTTATTTAGCCGGTCAATACATAATTTATATGAAAATTAGCTTAAAATAAAAGTTTAAAAATCTTTAATTACCACTATAATATTACTACAAAACTAACAACCCTATATTTTAATACTGACGTAAAGAAATCTCAGGTTTGTAATATTTGGAGTGTTTTTTAAGCAATTGGCAGATTTAGGAAGGTATATAATAGCGATACAGGCTCTTCGTAATTGGTGGTGTATATTTTTAGTCGTATTATAATGGTAGTATAACCACAACAGGTTAAGAATGTTAACATTACACGCAACGTTTCATTACACACAGATTAAAAAAAAGACATCTTGTTTTGGCTAGCATAAATATAGCACTATAATCACTGATTCAACCACATATATTTACAATTTCTTCTAATATATATATCAGATAAAATTTAAGAAATTTTATTGCGGTTACATTTTAATTAATTAAAAAAAATATTTTTTTAACGCAAATAAAGGTAAACGAAACGTAACTACGTAATTGTTGCATTATACGCCCGCCATAATGTTTGTTTTGTTTTGTTGTTAGCTTTGCTTACAATTCGCGAGTGTTTGATTCTGGTGTTCTTCCGTTCTGTTATTAATTGTTAGATTTTGTTATCGTTATTTAGTTTTAATTCGTTATTGTTATAAGTTTGTTGTTATCAAATATTGTTTACATTAGATTACGATGAGTAATACTGAATTACCCGGTCCGAGTGGGATTGGATCTGTAGCGAAATTTTCTTCGCCCAAGAAGAAACGCGCAAAGAAATCTGCCATGAGTTCGTTAGAAAAAACTGTCCTCATCAATATTTATAAACTTGTCGAGGAAACTTGGCCCAAAATGAGTTTATATATCGAAAAGATATTGCCAAAAAGACAGCGGAAACCGCCGGCGTTAGCTTGTCTACTGTTTATAATGTTTTGGCTGAGTATAAAAATGAAAAACGTGTGCATTCGCCGACACCAGCACCAAAACGCGTGACAAAAATTGATTTGTTAGACGAAATGGACCTCAGTGGCATAAGAAGAAAGTTCCACGAGTTTTTTTTTCGAAATGAACCACCGTCATTATCCCAAGTGTTACAGGCTGTTAACGATGATGAAACTCTTCCAAATTTTAAGAGAACTACTTTTTAAAAACTAATTAAAAAATTGGATATTAAATACTTGAAAAGGTCAAGAAAAAGCATGTTAATTGAAAAGTCAGATATTGTCCGATGAAGATTTGATTATTTAACAAGAATCATCAAGTTCCGTGAAGAAAAACGAAAAATATACTATCTCGATGAAACATGGCTTAACGAAGGTATATTATTTGTTGAGACTTTTTTGTAGCTTTTTCCATTATAATATATTTGTATTTTCATTTAATATTTAACAGCTTTAATCTTGTTTTTTAGGACACACAAAATCAAAAGTATGGCAAGATCTAAGTGTGCAGTCCAGTCGGGAAGCTCATAGAGAAGGCCTGTCTACAGGACTAACAGCCCCAACAGGAAAAGGAAAACGTCTGATAATATTACATATTGGTAAATATTTAACAATGTTAATTGATTTTGTTTTGATTTAAAATATATTTAATAATATATATATTATTAAATATATTTTAAATCAAAACAATATTTTATTACTCTATAATAAATGTTGATATTTTTTTACAGGAAGTGACGATGGATTTTTAAATGGTGGAGAATTAATTTTTGAAAGTAAGAAAGGGGAAGGTGATTATCATCAAGAGATGAATTCAAAAATTTTTGAAGATTGGTTTATGAAAATAATAAATAAAATTGAGCCAAACTCAATTGTTGTGATTGACAATGCACCATACCACTCAAGGCAACTTGAAAGAGTTCCAACAATGGTATGGTTGAAAACAGATATCCAAAAATGGCTCAATGAAAAAGGAATCCCCTTTGAAACAAATACGTTAAAAAGAAATTTAATTGATATAGTTAAAAATGAAAAAAATAAATATATGGCATATGCAATAGACACATATGCAAAAAATAATAATATTGAAATACTAAGATTGCCCCCATATCACTGTGAATTAAATCCGATTGAAATGATATGGGGGCAAGTAAAAGGCTATGTCGCAGGGAAAAACAAAAGTTTTAAAATGGCAGATGTAAAAATATTGCTTAGAGAGGCAATGGATTTGATTACACCTGCGACATGGCAAAAATGTATCAGGCATGTCATCAAAGAGGAATTAAAAATGGCACAACTTGACCACTTAAGTGATACAGTTGCCGACCAATTTATAATACATGTTACTGAGGATAGCACAACATCAACTTCTACCAGTAGTTCCGATAGTGACTAATGTTTCAAAATATAAAGATTTAATAAAAATATTTCTTAAAGCAAATTTAGTTTTATTGTTAATATAAGTTTTGTAATTATTTATACCTTCCATATAAAAATATATAATATATAAATATATTCCATATATAAATAATAATAATAACAATTTATATTTAATAATATATTATCATATCATTTAAATTAAACATTTAACTACTATGATATGATGAAACTAAGTAATTATGATAGAATTAATGTTAAATGATTTATAAGACGCTATTAATTATAATCATAATAATATTGTATTTGCATTGTTATTTTTAAAAAGATACATTTGAAAAAAAATCCTATAAGACACTTTTTAATCTTCCAATATATAGTTCTAATAAATAATAATAAATAATGTAATTTTTATTTGATTAAATCATAAGATGACTCATTACTTTATAATATATAATTTTAATTTTATATTATAATAAAAATATATACTTATCGCGAATTCCTAATAAAGTATAAAATATTAATGCTTAAAAAAACATACTAATACACTACCATACCAACAGACGTTGCTTTTTCCAGTATTAGAGCAATTGTAATCTCAAACCTCCCATTGACCCATTCAAATATGCACAAAATTTAATCTAAATGAGACCTGTCGTTTGGGAGGCGATAGATAAAGTTAATAACTACGAGGTAATTTCTGATATCATTTTAAAATTTGAGGTATTATTTTTGAGATCTACATTATTCCAGATGATCATAAGTATTATAATTATAACCAAGAATGCGCTTAGTCCTTTGTCTTAAATATTTTATTATTAATCATCAATTTTAATTTTTATTAACATCAAAAATAATTGTTGTACATATTTCTAAAAAGGTTTTGAGCATCTGCCTGTCGTTGGTTGCTAAGCAACGCTTTGTTATTAAACATTCCACATCGAATTTGGCTGGAGTATAGTGTTAAAATTTTTAAAATATGCTTGCTCGTGCTTGGGGAAGGTAAATACTGTGAGGACACCTACGTGTGTCGAGAGAAATTCAGTGATGGGGAAATTCTTAACGTTGTTCTTAATAGAACAGGAGGCTATGTTCATGCAGTGGCACATTAACTGTTACAGTTTTTAAGTTTAGTATAAGTAATTCATTCGGATAGGTCAGTAGGAAGACATCTGAAACTATGAGAGCTAGAAAATTTTTTTTAGCTATATAACCGATTTTTATGCTAAGAAAAACTTTTTTCAATGATTGGCCGATATACTTGTTGGAAACTTTCTACACGACTAAGGAATCGAACCTCATATTTTTCAAAATTTATTAATCACTCTGTATGACATAGCAGGACACAACCACGAGTCAAATTAATAGGAGTAAAAATTACTTACTAATAGTATAAGTGGTAGTACCAGACCCCTCTACGGGTGTCATGAATAAAGTTCCGTTCAGAGTATAGTCACTAGTCACAATCAACGTCGTGTCGAAAGAAAGACGCATTATCTTAAACACCTCATCAAAGCTGAAAAACGCTATTTCGTTTTTTTAAATGAATACTTTTATCGGTTATGTTAATTTAAAAAAAAAAATACTAAACGGATTTTGATAAAAATTTTGTGGGACCAATTTTTAAAATCGGTTAAGAAATGACAAATTTGACAATTTTTGTGAAGTTGGTTAAGCTTTAAATTAATTAATTTTCATGGCTGGTTCGGATCTGGCTGGCTACTAATTTTTACACAGTGCCATTTCTGCAATCTTTAAGTGTATGTCACATACTGACTGTAGCAACAGAGTTACAAGTAATGCATTAACTGGACATAAATATGTGACTCCTCTGGTGCTGCAAGTGTCCAACTTAAAAAGGAAGGAAAGAGAATATGAAGGAAAAGGCTAGGCGATGGCAGTGGGAGGGGAGAAGGGGACGCTTCCGGTTCTCCCACTCAATGCACGAAACGGAATTATATTAATTAGTTACTTTATGATTTTTTATGAAAGTATGGTAGGTACTGTTGTACATGAGTTTATAGACTGTGAGCTTATTACCTGAGGTCATTGATCTTAGCGTTCTTCAAACCTTCTATTTCGATGTTCTTCAATTCATGATTGATACTGTCGGTATTGATTTCGATCGAATCAATGTGCATTTTGTCTAACTTTTCGACTCCGAGCTCCGGGACTCCGTTAACGAATTTAGCGAGGAAACTACTACTTTTGAGTATCAAACACGCTGAATCCTGCAGTGTGCATTTTTCTGCAGGAACGCGGGCTGAAAATGAATATTTTATTAAATTATAAATTTTTTCTGCTATATCTCTGTCTACACAGAGTGTCAACTGGGCATATGTTGGATATTTTACCAGCATTACCAGAATCAATAATTAAAAGTAAAAAAAATATATATATTTTTTTAAATATTTTTCATAAATTGTGCCTTTACGTACATCTGTATGAGTCTACACAGTCCAACGCTTAATTTTTAAAAAAAGTTTTATTAATAAAAGAAAAAAAAATAGTTCTGTTTTTTTTTTTTACTTTTAAATATCGATTCTGCTAATGCTAACAAAATCCAACACATGCCCAGTTGACATCCTGTATAGTGTTAGGAATATATCATAAAATTAAATATATACTGTATTCTATGGTATCTCGTTGTTTAGTTACTTACTATATCGTCCATACGCACCCTACCTCTCTCTAGGATAGATTACGCGTCCACTCTTATAAATAAATTCATAATTACAAATAAACTAGACTGTAGAACTCAGTGATAAGATAATATATAGCTACTATCCAATTGTATAAAGTACTAGCTTTTGCCCGCAGATTTACTCGCGTGAATGTCGATTTCGCTTGAAAATATTAATCGATAATACATAAAATATAATCGGATGCTGATGAGCAATATTGTGTCAACTCACAAAATGTCAAATTCGGATATATTGATGTATTCTGATAATGCATCATGTATTTAACATAGTAAAAAAAATCAAGTTAACTAAATAAGTATGAAAAAAGTTTTTTAATTTAATATATCGAATATTAAAGTGCGCTCAATATTTTCAAATATGCAATAAACTAATATATTTGAAAAACTTATTAGTAGATGTAAAATTTATTATACCAGTCTGCTTTCACTTCATAATTACTTTTATCAAAATAGAAAAGAGAAGATGGATTTATACTTCTTCAAACAAATAAGTTAAGAATATATTTGACATGTTTAGACGCCATTTTCCCAAAATAAAGTCCGTGTGGCTTGATACAGTTTTGCTTATCAGTCCATATGAGCATGTCGATACCTCCCACGTAAGTTGTTGTAACCCCAAAATTACAATTTTACAGTAGAGCACTTTTAATCCGTTTTAGTTTGAAAGCTACAACAAAATACGCCTTTTTTTCAGGCGTATTTTGTTGTATCTTTCCTTGAAAAAAAAAAGATTTGTGGTATTTTTTCATTTTGAATGCATTAAGCAATGCAAATCCGTGTACCGTGTAAATCCTTACAATAACTTACGTGGGAGGTATCGATGTGAAAGATATATTTAATTTAGTATCTCTTTCAATTTTTTAAAATACGTTGGTTATTTTCGGATTTTACATCGCACATACAGAATTGACTCTATCTTAATTATCTTAATACAGATCGCATTATATGATAAAGTCGTCTCGTGATAATATTTAATACATTACGTTTGAACGCAATGGCGACGTTTTCCAAAGCTTCACGACTTTTGTGCAAAATGCACGTCGGGTCCAGTAGCCCACATTTTGGTGTTGGCAGGTGCGCTGAAAATTAATAGTTTATTACACTATTTTATTCATCTGATTAAGTTTTAGGACACATTGAAACTTTAATACCTCTTTGCAATTGCAATGAATTCAACTATTGCAAAAATTATGTCCTTCTGAGTGGTGGCAAGAATGACCATTACCAATGCACGATAGTTGATTTTTCTAAATATATAAAATGTACAGGTACAGTCATATGGAATCGAAATGGCGTGGTGGTTAACACGTCGGTCACAATCAATGATCGCGTGTTCAAATTCTTGCAAGCACCTCTCTGTTTTCAAGTTTTTAATTTCATCTCGTTCTCGACCGTTTCTTTTTCATGATTTAATATAGCCTATAACCATCCTTAATATACAGGCTATCCAACGTGAAAAGAATTTTTCAAATCAGATCTGTAGTTTTAGAGATTACCCCTACATACAAACATGCAAATGAATTTTAGCTCTTTATAATATTAGTATAAATATAAATTAGCTTTTCGCGACTTCGCTTACGTCAATGTAGATTTCGTTTTATAATATGTATATACATGCACACAAAGTACCATAACTTTTAAATAGGGTAAATGGTTCCGCGGTTTACATCGCCCATACAAAATTCACTCTCTCTTTCTATTTATATATTTTTAATATTAGTATAAACTTACGTGTTGCTAAAATAGTAGACAACTGCATACACAATACAATAATCCATGGGTACCTCGGTAGTTTAATCATTTTAACAAATATCGCAGTTTCTTAGTTAAAGTAGAACGTTTAAGACCAGAATCAAATCAATACCTACTCAAATCATCTTTTATACAGAAATTTTTACGTAATTAAAACTAATGACCTAATATAAATTATCTTTGCCTTATTTATGTATCTGTTATTGTAAAAAAAACAAGGCAAGTGTAAGCCGCTTTTATTTCATTCATATTTCGTACCATTATATATCTACGAGTTTGAGCTCACTGTTTATATACTAACATTTTTAAGACGATTTTACGAATTAAAAAAAAAATATTTATAGACGATAATTTGAGATTTGAAATAATTAATCTCTTTAGCTTTTTCGATAACTATATTTTTATAGAGATTTTTTTAAAATAAAAATTAATCGATTTCGAAAACGAATTTAATAGGTACAAGTAAACTAAAGAACGAAAAATAAATATTTTCTACGACATTATTGCTTATCAGCGTCCATGTGTGGTTAGAAGTACGCCATGTTTGTTTGTTAAATAAGACTTTATAATTCACGCCGATTTTGTGTGAGACTATGATAAAACCCTGGTCGATTCAGATCGTATACGAGCTGTAGCTATAAGGCTACAGCCAGGTTATACCACGCTGTCAATATATATTATATACAAGCTGCCCCTTGCGGATTCACTCGCGTTTATGGTTATTGCTTCTCTCCTATGTTTCGTAGCGTGATGTAATATAGCCTATAGCCTTCCTCTATAAATAAACTATTCGAACCAGTAGTTCCTGAGAGTATATATTGAGTGGAAATTAAAGAATTAATTAGTACCCAAGAGGAATGGATAATATTAGCATTTGACTCTAGACCTAAGTATTACAAATTCCTTTTGATTATTCAATTATAGTTATATTTGACAATTTTAAACCATATCCATTCTTCTAGATAATAACTTAAATAAAATTTCTCCCTTACACCGTTCCAATCAATCCTAAATTAACATTAGACACAGAGAATATGAAATAAGTTTTATTTCCCATCTACGGATCTCTAAAAATAAGATAATTTCACGTTTTAATTGACAATATATTATGTTCTTATCAAACATGGAGACACAAATCACTCCAGAAGTTTTTTATAACATAGTTTTATCAGTAAAGTTATTGTAATTTAACAAATCGTTTGATAAAGTACACTATATAATAAAATTATTATAATTGTAAGAAAATATAAACTTTATTATACATATTCGTTTATCATAACACATAAAATTTAATAAAAATATATTGCAGGACCCAGGTAAACAAGAGAAATAGATACGTCGCAGGTAATTCAATTCAATTCTTTGTTTTGTGACTTATAGTTGGACATCGCAAGTAATTACGAAAACCGTGTATGCCAAAAATAAGACACTGACAATTAGTTTTTAGGAGTAAAGCAATTAGAAATAACTTTATGGAAGTATGAGAAAAAAAACTGTAATTCTAGCCTAATATTGATGTTTAATACCTACTCCGAACAAAGACAATTCCGAAGAAACGTCTATGGAATTAATTTGAAGCATATAGCTACAAAAAACAAAATTTCCAGTTACCTAAGAAATGACGGAATTATGACGTAAAAGACATTAAATAAATTAATTGAGAGAAAGAATTAACGAGTGCTACCAAAGATAAAACATGATACCATATTAATAATTGTAATATATTTTATCTTTCGTGGATAATCGTTTATATTTGACATACCGGACAACTGCAAACAGATATGATCAAGAAACGAATGTGATTTAGATAAAGTTTGGAAAAAAATCACATATTATTCTACAAATAAATAAAATTGAAATGTCTGAATGTAATTTTAAATTAACAGCTTTTAACTAAATGCGTATGAAAGTATATACGGTACGTAAAAACACCTATTCAACTTTTTAATCAAACGGCTAGACAAATTACTAAGATCGATAACATTTAAATATTTGCTTAGACTATACATCGTTTAACTAGTCTAGCCTATTCTTTTAAATTTAGTTAAAAGTTTAGTCTTTGGGTTTTTAACGCCTCCGTTGCTTCGGGATGAGCAGCCTTTCCTCTTTGACGTAACAAAACGCATGCACCCAATCCAAGGGCGGATTTCGCCGCCACGGGGGTCACCTAGTTGTGGTCAAGTCACAAGAAGTAATAATTTAAGTTTGATAATCGATACAGGTAAAATCTTACCACTTTTTCTACTTTGATGGGTACGTCTTTATGGACGTGGAGAAATGCCAGTCCGGTTAAACGTTCTTCAATCATACAAATTATATTAATAAAATTAAATTTTAAAGGTACTTACATAAAATCTATAGTGACAAAACAATAAATAAAAATCATGTTAATCATCATCATGTTTAACAATTATAATTAGCGCTCTACCTAGGTCTTGGACCCAGCCCAGGGTCATGGGGGTCATGGTCTGGATCCGCCCTTGACCCAATCTCGTTTCCGCAGTCTCGGCCGGTACAGCTCGCACGGTGCGCATTAGAGCGGTACACCACCAGTACACCAGTATCAGGTGGAGTCGGTTTCGAGCGGTGTCGGTGTCGGTTTTTAGATAAGCGGTTTTTTATAATATTTATGTATTACGACTTATCTATTTATATCCGCAATAAAACATGCAATATTATGACAGATAAAAAAGAGGTTTTAGTACAAAAATCAGTCATCAATTTTCAGAATGTAACATTTTGTGATAGCGATATTTTAACGTAATTCCCTCTCCCTGTTTCTTTTACATGGAAATATACTAAAACTATACTCCCGCCTCCTTCCCCTGTCTTAGTCGAATCCTGTATCCGTACCCGTGGTACAGATGTACTTATTTCATTTTGACTTTGAGATTGACATTCACATATTTTAGATTATATCAATATAACATTAATTATGATAATCAATGACAACGTGTCTGATAACGATTTTTCATTCTGGTGTTAAACTAGTTATTTAGATAAGTTTTTTCCATTTCAATCATTACGGATTATTTAGAGGAAAATACAATTTATAATTTCGGGAATTACACTTAGGTTTAATTAATTAAGGTTTGCTATCGGATTTTTAAAAAGATTTATGTACATTAATTGTCTGTGCTGCTTTGAGTATAGAACTCACTGAATGAGATTGTTCAAACTCACTGTTCACGTAAGGTTAGGTAACTGTTGACGGGTTACTTGTTTTATGTTAATGACGACAGTATTACTTACCAGTGTAATTCTCGCCGTATACAGCTCACGTCAGGGACTTCAAGGCGACTCCCTGGCGACGTCTAAGGTAAGGCGCGCACGGTGATTGTTGTCAGCCTGACTGTTAAGTTAGTAGTATATAACAGGATAATTGTGACAAATAGTGACATATTTTAACAGTCCTTTTAATTTTATTTTTATTTTACGTTTTACGCAATTTTTTTTCATGGAAGTAATAAATTTGTCACATGTTATAATGTTAATAATAAATATGAGCAAGCTGAGGTCTCCTGTATTGAAGGAGCACACATATTGAGTTAAGTAACAATGTTTTTTTTAACGAATTATGTCTATCTTTTGTTGGAGATTCTAAAATAAAAAAAAATAAATTATCAATATGTTCCATACAGCCCACAAATTACGACATGACAACTACGCGATTTTGTCTGCCGACCCGCGACAAGCCCGTGATAAGCGCACCCCGCTTAGGAGACATGACGTGATGATTAAAAAACTTTTACGTCACCGTGATAAAAGCCACCTGTGCGCGCCAGCTCTAAAACAATTACCTTACTACAAAAGATTTAAATATACGTTACACGCGTGCATATAAAAATCCGTCCTCCAAATCTGTGTCTAAAGAGTAAAGACACTTTCAGCTAAACATGGTCTTGACCTAGCTTAACATATGCTTAAGTGAGATAAACACATGTCTAAAACCTATTTTAGGTGTCAAATTTATCATATGACATTACATTAATAAGATTTTCATGTTTTTACTTTAAACAATTCAGATAAGATTCTAAGCAACGGTTAATTCTTAAACACTGTTTAGATAAACACGGGTTGAACATGGTTTTATTGCGTCTTTTGGAGTATTGCAGTACGTGGTTAACAGTAATGTTGACTAATTTGTGTGAAGTATACAAAATGCCAGTGAATATATAATTAAATTTTAACAAAATCAATATGAAATCAAGCACTCCCTGCGCGGGCGCGGCCACTATTTGTGTCCAGTTGCTTCCACTTCACACAAACGGAACACCGTTTTTGAGTATATTTTAATTTGTATTTACAGATTTTCGAAAAGATAACACAGATAGATAATAAATGTGAAAACTGATAGATAATAATATAATAACATAAATAGATAAAGAAGAGAAGAGAAAAGAATCTATTCATCTCACAGTTAAGTACTAAAAATTGAAATAAAAAAATCTTTTTCTATATATTTCATAGAAATGAAAACTCTTAATTTACTTTTTAAATTAACCAAATACGTGTTCAAGGCAGATTGAGTCCTAAAATAAATGCTTTTTGCAAACACAAAAAAGGAAATTAGTTTGATACTAACTAATACATAAATACCATGTATAGAAATTATTGTTGAAATAATTGGACGCTGATAAGCAATAATGTGTTAACCCACAAAAAGTCAAATTCTGAGATATTGATGTATTTTGATACTGCATCACCTATTTAACATTATTTAAAACAATTTAAGGTCATATAAACTAAAAAAGGAAAAAAAAAAGTTTCCTGGTTAATTGTTTCGAATTTCACGTGCGTTCCATATTTCCCAATTTATACAATTATTTCAAATATTTGAAAAACTTTTTATGAGATAATATATTAAATATACCAATCTTCTTTTAATTCCTTAATTCATTTATCAAAAAATAAAAGAAAAGATGGCTATATACGTCTTTAAACATATTTGTTAAGAATGGGTTTGACATCTTTAGACGGCATTTTCTCAAAATGAAGTCCGTGTGGCTTGACACAGTATTGCATATCAGCGTCCAATTATTTGGAAGATACCCACATCATTACCTATGTCATCAAAATCAGCAAAGCAAAGGCCCTGCGTGTTTTTTGAGCGCTTACGTAATACATTTAGTTTCATTGATGGAATAATCAGTATGTGGAAATTCTATGATATACCAGTATAAACTCGCATATTTGGTATGCGGTAGCGTAATATGATACGAACAGTATGCCATCTCGTTCCCTCGAAGATGGATGTGTCCGTTTTGATTATGAGTTATATCGTTAAATAAACACAAATATAATATATAATATCAGATAACGTTTTATGAAAGAAGTTAAATGGACAACAATAAACAGTAAAGATGTAGTACATTAAGTATTGATTCGTGAATATTTTTGTTTGACAACGCCTCGCGAAACTGATGAAGTGACGTTGATAATGGTATCAAATCGATAATAAAAAAACTATTTTAATTTAAATTGTAGAGCGCTCACGTTTTATCGGCTGTTCTCCGAATATCTTTCAAGGAACAGTCGCGTTATTAATTACATTTGAGTGGAAATATATAATAGCAAAATGTTAATGTTAATCTTGATAGTTATATTAATAATCGTTTTTTACTTTTATGGCACGAGAAATTTTAAGTATTGGGAGAAGAGAGGTGTAGCATTCGAGAAACCATTATTTTTAGTCGGTAGTACTTTTAAAATGTTTATAGACAGAGTAAGTGTATCTGAACGTTTCGCTAATCTCTATCGCGACTATCCGGATGAGAGATATGTTGGTATCTTCGAAGGCAATACTCCTGTGTTACTTTTACGAGACCCTGACGTGATCAATCAGATTCTCATCACGGACTTCCGTAACTTCCACTATAGAGGGATCAACCCTCACAGAACGGTGGTGGAACCTTTGATGAAGAACCTTTTCACATCTGATGGAGATCTTTGGAAACTAATGAGGCAGAAATTGACACCGACCTTTTCTACCGGTAAACTCAAGGCCATGTTTCCATTAATTGTCGAGAGAACTGTGAAATTGGAAAAAATAGCAGATGATTTAGCAGGAAACGGAAAAGAAGTGGATATGAGGGAACTCATGGCGAGATATACGACGGATTTCGTCGGCGCTGTTGGCTATGGTATCGAATCTGCCGCTCTAGAGGTTGAGGACTCAGATTTCCGTAAACTCGGTAAACGACTCTTCAGTGTCACTAAGCGAGACCATATCGTGTCCTTAATGAAGGTAACATTCCCAGAACTCTTTAAGAATATACACTTTTTCGCGCCAGAAATTGAATCGAAAGCGTTTTCGATTGTCCAACAGATAATGGAACAGAGGAATTATAAGCCATCGGGAAGAAACGATTTTATGGATATGATGTTGGAGTTGAGAGAAAAGGGAAAGATTATCGGTGAGTCTGTGGAAAAGCGCAATGCTGATGGTACTCCGCAAATAGTTGAATTTGATTTCGACGACGAATTGCTAGCTGCCCAAGTGTTTATCTTCTTCGCTGCTGGGTTTGAGACTTCTTCATCAGCGAGCAGTATGCTTCTCCACAGGCTGGCGTACCACCCAGAAGCTCAAGAGCGTTGTCAGAAGGAAATAGATGAAGTGTTGAAAAAGTATGATGGGAAATTATGTTACGATGCTGTGAAAGAAATGAAATATACGGAAATGGCTTTGAAGTGAGTAATTTACTTGTCTCTTAGGTGAGAATTACTTTTGTAGGATTTACTCTCGTTATTGATATTAAATTTTAACTCGGTAACAGTTACCTCACCTAGGTATATATCTTATAAAAGCCAATGTCCAAAATTCTTATAGGTGTACAATCAATTCTTGCCATAGAATTAATTATTCGCTATAAAACGGGTGCCAATTTTAAAAACAAAATAACCTTTTAATATTATTTTCTTTATAAAAACGTCATAAAAACATTAGCAACAAACGAACAAGCCTTATTTTAACCCCAACTAAGAAAGAAAGCTGCTATAAGTTTGACGTATGTATCTGTTTGTCTATGTATCTGTCTGTGGCATCGTGATTCGTAGCTCCCCAACGGATTTTGACGTGTTTTTATTTGACGGCTGATGTTATCGGGATGGTTATAATTCATGAAGTTCTGTTCAGCAGTTTGAAGGTCGTACATGGGCTCGAACGAGGCAGTACCTCACTCTAACAAAAGATCGCCGTGACGTAGCTAATATAGATGCGTTTCATACGGTGAGTGAGAGGTTTCGCTTCCAAACCTCGTCCTCAATTTCTTTCCTCACTTCTTATTTCTTTTTATCCCTTATTCATATTTAAGCTGGCAACGCATTTGTGGTGATGATGCTGCAGTCTGTCCATGGACGGCGTTGATCACTTAAAATCAGGATTTTATTTTTAGGTTCTTTGCCAGTTATTTTTATAAAATAGTAAAAATAACAGTTTTTTGGGCACATCTTTTTTCTTGAAAACCTAAACTAAAAAAGACTCCTTTAAAAGCTTCCTTTATTTATTTTCCAGAGAAAGCATACGTCTACAGCCTTCACCCGGTTTTCTGTTGCGACGAACTGCTTCGCAATACACGATACCCGGCACGGATGTCTCTTTAGATGAAAATATGTTAGTTGTAATTTCACTGGACGGTCTTTTTAAAGACGAAAAGTATTTCGATAATCCCGAAGAGTTTATCCCTGAAAGATTCCATCCGGACAATTTTGATCAAATGAAGAAAGGCAGTTTCATACCTTTTGGTGATGGGCCTAGAGCGTGTATAGGTAAGATTTTTCCTTTTTTATAGTTTTAGTATAATATGGATGATGATAAGCAATAAAGTGTCAACCCACAAAAAGTCAAATTCGAAGATATTGATGTATTCTGATAATGCGTTTCGTATTTAACAACATTCAAAATTTTTTCAAGTCATCTAAACTAAAGAAGTACGAAAAAAGTTTCTAAATTTAATAGTTCGAATATTAAAAACTGATCTATAATAAATAAGAAAAACTTATAGATAATAATGTTTCAAAATCGGGGGATATTTTCCTATTGAGAGAGTTTACGCTGCGTGCGCTGCGTAAACAGTTAAAGTTTCGCAAAAATTATGTATGACAGAATTGTTCCCCTTTAAAAGATTCAAAAAAAAATCCGCGACAGCATATGTTTATATTTTAAGGTTAGCTCACTATAACCTTTTTTATGTTAACCAAATTTGTTCCAAAATCATGCATTACTAGCCCAAAGTAACTATTCCACGCGGACGAAGTCGCGGGAGGAAGCTAGTATCATTATACAACTGTAGACAGCGCACGGATTTTGACAACTAGTATGCCGACCAACTTAGACGACGTTGCCTAGCAACCAGCTAGCGATTAAGTATGACATACAAGACTACCTTTGGTCAATAAGTCAATTGACGAGCTTGACAAAGTTAAAATGGGTACAAATTTTTAACGTCATCTACCTTGAACTTAACATATATCTATAGATATAATATATTATTGACTAACATTTCATAATCGATTATGTGTCTGAATCATTCGTAATCGTCGTCTTTATCTAAAATACTAGATATTATCGAAAGATATTTTAAAAACATACATAGATATAATATTTTTAGGCATAAAGAACAGGACCGACCATAATACTCCAAATATTGAACTCTTTAGAAAAAGAAGAAGCGGCTTTACGACAGTGCCCGTCCTTTTTCTGTAGATTCTCAACTAAGTTTATGTGAGGTCACCTGTTTGACATTCGACTTTCGAAATCTGTGCCCAATTCCAAATTTATTAGCTAGAGTTCTAACAGTTATTTTATAAAATGTTTAAAATATCATAACATTATCAGGCACTGTTTATGAAATAGGTTAAAGAAAGGAAAAAATCTCTACGTGGTTCGATTGTAATTTTTTTTTAAGAATTTAATATATTTCGCGCGTATGTATGTACGTTCCATTGTAGCCTAACCGGCATGATCAATTTTAATAGTCACTAGATTCCCGGAGTGTCATATTCGGAGATAAAACCTTCAAAATAACAATAATATCAAAATTTTTGTCGTTTAGTTTTTACGCAGCTGCAAGGCCAAATATATATACAAACTGAATCTACAACACATTTATCCATATTTGTTTACAATAAAATACCAAAAAACAACCTTAACGTAGTAAAATGCTTACTTTGTAGTGCCAAAATCTTTGATTTGATGTACTGGCTCTGATTTTTTTCGGCGAATTGTCAAATGTTTGTGGGTGGCGGGAAATCAGATTTACTACTTAAAAAGTATACCGACCAAAGCCGTTCGTAAACTACCAAAATATTGAAAGTGGCTCTTTCAAAACTTGACTCCTTCATGCTACTTTTCCCCTACTATATAACGTCAGCAAAAAATAAACTGCACGTACGTGGCGTACGCAAAATTTCAAAACTGAGGAACCGTTATCATTTCTTATAGCCTTACAAACAGTTTGAATTGCGAGATGCATACTTATCATCATATTTTTCGTGTTTTTTTAAACATATTTTATATTTCATCCATTGAGTAAGAAAAATTTGCCAACTTATATTATCAATTTTTTTTTCAGGTAAACGTATGGGCATAATGCAGGCAATGGCGGGAGTGTCGACCATTTTGAAAAAGTTCACAGTAACGCCATCTGCTAACACCGTTCGCAAACCACTCGTCGACCCTAACTCAATTTTCGTCCAAACTCTCATCGGTGGCTTGCCTTTAATGTTGAAAAGACGACAGAACGTTAATTAGTGTTAATAATATACATAGATTAAGTTTTTATTTAATATTTGCCAAATATATACTTATAAAAATAAAAAATATGGACATTTTAGCTCAAAAAGTTGTTAAAAATTTGATGTATCGGAAGTTTTATATATATATATATATATATATATATATATATATATATATATATATATATATATTAATACTTATTTTTTCCATTTTATTACGGTGGCAACATTTTAGTGGCATCTATACTATAGTCTATTTTCTTTATTTGTCGTATTTAGTTGACAAATATAGTGTATTTCTAGCCACACATACGAGTTAGATAAGAAATTATCGATTGAAAGATTGAATCATTTTTTATAATGCATAATTATAATAAAAAAAACTTGTTCGAAAATTCGTGATTTTCGTTCGAGGTATTGTTACAAAATTGAGACCAGTAAAGAAAAATAGACGATAGTAATATTATAAAGGAAGAGCAAATTTTTTATTTGCGAAGTAAACTTTGAAAACGACTGAACATATTTTTATAGTTATTGTACCATTTGAAGAGTACATTATTTTAATTGATCTATAATATAAAAATAAATCCCTGAATGCGTTGCTAAGCGCAAATCTCGAGAGTAGCTGAACCGATTTCGCTAATTCTTTATTTATAATATTCCTTGAAGTACGAGGATGGTTTTTCCGACGAGAAAATTTTTAAAAATAGCCAAATGGAAAAAGTTGAAAAAGTCTAAAAGAAACATATGTTATATATGTTAAAGAAATATATGTTCCCATACAGAAGATTCGTAATAATAATGTTATGATAAAATTTCGTAACGGAATTTTAATATTTAATATTATTTTTTTTTACTATTTTTAAATAACAATAATTAAAAGTAAATTAGAATTTTAATACCATACCATAAAGTTTAAGTGCAAGTGTTTACTTCAATTTTATTTTTATATATTGACTAGCTGTGCCCGCGACTTCGTTCGCGTGGATTACAAAATGTTTGGCATGTCTCCTGCAAAGCAAGGTTATAATAGTCTGCGGTGCTGCTTAAGAAAGGAGCTTTTTTACTTTGGATTTGGGAACTTCCTGGTTGTATTTATAAGCAGACACTAACTCAGATACGGTATTCCTCCACGGTTTTCACAATAAATGTTGAAGAAAAGTGTTTTGTGCTAGTCTTTAAAATTTCGACTATAAAACAGTATGTTCCCGCCGAGGTTCTTCTTATATTATATATCGGGTGACTTTTTTAACTGAGGTTGATAAGCCAAATCCGGAACTATAAGGAGTCGCGAAAAATACTTAATAGAGTCTCGTGTCCGTTTTTGAGAAATCTAAACTGCATCATAAGTTGTTTTTGATTTCATGATTCTCCTGGCCAGACATTCTGTATTATTGCACCTCCTAATAGTGTCACCTGTAAGAATCAACTTTTGGAAAGTAATAGTAAGCGACAAATTAAAGGAAAAGATTTATTTTTTAACAAAATAACATTATATCTATATATGAATTAGAAGTTAAGTGATCGATTCTACACAGACATAATCAAATATGTGGGTTAAGTCATGGGTCCCGGTAAGTTTAGAAAAAAAGTCTGCATTACTTCGAACGATTTGTTTATAGGTTGCATCAAAATGCTAGTCACCTACTAAAGTAAGGAAGAGTGTGAACAATACAATCGAAAATATATACTATGAATAACTCACAGTAACTTATTTTATGTTTGTCTTTTTTCTATGTGATCTATACAAAGTTGATAGAATGTGACGTTTGTTTTGGTCCCCGTCACCTATTCAGTTACCTAGATAGGTTTAGATAATTATTAAAAGGATTAATCAATTTATTGAAAATTTACATTTCACTTGACTCGGCTATTGTACTCACCCGCTATTAGCGTTAAAACATCCCGTTATAATTTTAAAATTTCACTTTTAGGTATGATCGTTTTTTTGAAGTATTACTAAATATTTAAATAAATATAATAATAATTTAAATAATTTTGTAAAAAATTGGCCTTTTCTTTTTAAGTTGAAGTTAACTGTATACTATTACCTCCCTAAAGTTTATCCTTATAATATGTGACAGTATCAAATGATGCAATTATAATATATTATAATTAATTTTTGCGAAATCAACGTGTTCGTTTCTGGCTAGGAAAACTTATTTTTCAAAAAACTAATAATATTTTTAGTTTTTATCAAAATCGGCACTGTGACTCCTTTAATTATTTTCCGCTATTGCTTATAGTTTCGGATTTTGGTCTATGATATCCAGTAAAAAAATTACCCAGTAAATATATTATTTTTTAAATTATAATATTTATATAATATATATCTTCAGACAGATTAATATATATCGACAGACAAAATTTTTAAAATTGGTAATTTTGCTGTCAGTACCGTGTATACTTTCATATGCATTAATTTAAAATTACAGCAGACACATCAATCTTATTTATTTGTATAGATGTATACCTTCCCTTCTTAAATTGGAAATTGTTCACTATTTTATTTGTTTCTACAATATTTTGTTATTGCGTAATTCTCATTTTTATTAATTTCATTAAAATAAATATATTTTTTTAATAAAAGTAGCCCAAGTGAATCCTCATAATATTAGCTATAGGGGCTGTCCATTAATCTTAAATTGACATAACTTTTTTATTTATGAACAGGTTGAAATGAAACAAACACTAAATGTTAAGTGAAGCTTACTGCAATATATTAATGAAAACCACATCTCAATCGGATCAGCCGTTTCTGAGCGAACACAAACCCACAGATAAACAGACAAACAGACAAAAGTTCTAAAAATTATTGTTTTGAGTTATATAGCGTAGGTAAAGACCCCCAGTAATATTTTTCATTTACAGACAGCGACCCGTTAGAAGTTTTTTTTATATGTACAGATTAAAAAATAACTAAAATAGAAGTAAGCCTAAGCCACTCCTTATAACATTTGCTAACTGCAAGTAAAAGTACCATCAAAATTGGTTCAGCCGTTTCAGAGATTAGTCGGAACAAACAGATAGACAGACGGACTGACAGACAAAAAACTAAAAAATGTATTTTTTGATGTAAGTACTGTATATACTTTCATGCATTTAGTGATAAGCACAAAAAAGTGTCCAACGTGATTCCTTAAATTGACATAACTTATTTATTTATGAACCGATTGACATGAAACAAACCCTAAATGTTAAGTGGAGCTTACTGCAATACATAAGTGAAAACCGCATCTAAATCGGATAAGCCGTTTTTAAGATTAGCGTGCACAAAAGCACAGATAAACAGACAAACAGATAAGAATTTTAAAAATCATTAATATTTTTTTTCATATATCTTCCATGCACAGACAGCGACCCGTTAGAATTTTATTATTAGTATAGATAACAAGTAAACTAGAATCCTAGTGATAACATAATAGTATAGAGCAAGTTTTTCGATTAGCAATCGATAGAGTTTTCAAAAGTGATTAAAATGTCTCTCGCACTCAATATAAAAATACATTTTTTTTTTTTATAAAAAAGAAACTTCATTTAAACACAAAAATAAGTCACATGCAGATCTTTACTGTCATCGGCTGATACGAATTTTATTCAAATGCGTTAAGCCTTTACAGCTTGAATAAATAACAAACACACACTCATGTACAAACTATGGCATTTATCTAAGCAAACCTTAAAATAAATTCGGTCGGCTAATAAAACAGATGGATGAAGTAAAAAAAATTAAAAAACGTATTAGAAATTACAATTTTTTTTCGCTTTTTTCTTTCCTTAGAGGGAAAAGGCAACGGTATTACACCGTACAACCAAGTCTTTTGTAATTTTTACTCATATTCAATTAAATAGTAAGGCATAAAGCCATGTCTTCCGTTTAATTAGAAATTGCAAACCTCTTCCATTTTTGCAGTCGATTAAAAAATTTGTTTTTTTTTTTTTTAATTTGGAGGGACAAAAAAAAGTAAAGAGATAATAAAACAAGGTTAACAATATCAATTTGTATATTTATAATAATAACATAATAATTTATTTACAACCATCGTTTTATCATACTTTTGGATAAAATTAATCAGAAATATATATTTTTTTCTGGAAGATTCAAAATGTTTTTACCTTAAGTACATTGCTTTATGAATTTCTTATTAATACTAATGTTAAAAAAAAAACAGAAAAAAATATATAAAAAAAGGAAAAATTTTGTGAATATGTGACCAATATTATGCAATTTCAAATTATATTAAATTTATTTATAGTAATTATTCTATTCAAATTAACAAACATCAGTATAATATTTATATAATAAAAGACACAGGTTATAAACGAAAAAAAAACTATACAATAAAATTACCTATCGAATTATTATAAAGTTAATTTTTTTTTAACAAATTTACTTAATGATTTTTTGCTTCCTTTTTCTATAATATAAAAAATACGCAAGGAATAAAGAACATTGAGATGTTTATTGTGATGATAATGATATGGCAACCTAATTATATTATTAAGCTACGGTGTTCAATATTTTACATACATGTATTTACAAATATAATTATATTACAAAATTTAACATGAATAATTATGGTATATTTACAATTATAACTAAAATTGTTTATCATTACGACTGAGTTTCATTCAAAGTTAGATCAATTCATTTTGAAACGAAAATTGTAATGCAAAAAGTATTTAGCTGAATTAACGTGGCTGAAATTAATAATTTAGAGCCTAAATTGAGAAAATTAAAAAAAAAAAACACATTTGCCGCCATTTAATTTTTTCGAACAAAAATCTTTTTGCTCTGTTCTTTCATCTTATTCCTAACATTTGAGTATAAAAGTAAAAAGTGAATATTATCTTTAAAATAATACATTATTAAATTATTGCGAGGTTGGCAGGTAAGACATTATTTAAAACTTTCTGCTCATCAGTACATTAATGTAATAAATATAAGCAATAACCATACAAATACAGATTATAAAAAGTGATTTTGGATACAGTGATTGCAAAATATTATTGTATTCATAAATTCGTTACAGTTTGTAAGCGAGAATTATTTTTGTTTCGTATTCTGAAAACTGACGATGCATAGGTCAATGCCCTACTTAATTAGTCAAATAAGTTATTGCGTCAAGATTGAATATTGATGCTAATTTAATCTATATCGCGTAAATCAATAATTTAATGTAGATAAATATTTTGAATTTTTTTATGTCGATTAATAAGCTTAATTTAAACGAGTTAGGGTAGTAAGGTGTTAAGTCTTTTAGTTGTTTGTCATGTATGTAATTGGTTATAATGAAAAATCATGTATCTATAGTCCATTTTTCTTTACGTCTCTTTATTTTGTAACGATAATCCGAACGAAAATCACGATTTTTGAACAATTTTCGTTCATTATAATTTAGCATTATAAAAAATTATTTAATTTAATCATTCAATCTATAATTTTATAGCTATATTTGTTAAATAAGACAAGTAAAAAAAATAGACTATACTTAATGATTTACACAGATTATCTACATTATTTTATTGTTTCACTTTGCTACTTAATAACTTATGAACTTAGCTTGTGTAAACTATGTTTTTGTATCTGTGTTGCAATAAATAAAAAATAATTTAATTATATAATTTCAATAAATTTGAGCCGAATATATTCTTATACTTAAATTTATGGATAAAGTAGATGTATATGTTATGAAATTTACGTATTATGCTTTGGTTTTCTAGAAACTCAAATTTACTATGGAAATATTACAGCACAGTTCCCTTTCACACCCAAGAGATTTCATAATATTGCGCCTAAATTTAATTGCAGTCTAATCCTAGGAAACCAAAGCGTTAAACCAAACATATATTGAGATGCAGCGCAACATTTAATTGTAAGGCGATAAGTACACGTGTAAGTTTTACTCTCGTAAATGATATGAAATATCTCTGTAACCTGGTAACAATGGTCTAGGTGCCATATGATAGCTGTGAGCGAGTAAATTCCTTCAGGTATAGCAATGACAAACAATTTATGTAAATCTTTAAAAAAACTGAAAGCAAAACAATAAGTGTAATTCTCGCTTTTAGGAAATGACAATCGACGTAGTGGTCGAAAATAATGACATCTCGATTCTTTCTACGTCTAAGGCGAGAATTACACTTATTGCTAACAGACTTTCATAAAAATTATATTTGCTTTACACCTGAAAGAATTTACTGTCAATGCCTTTATTTTATATTAATTACAAGAGTAAAATTTACAAATATACGAAATGAGGCGTCAAAATTCATACACGGTTCACTCGATACAAGGTCATATCGAACCCGCGAATCCACCGTGAATTATATTTCAAAACATATCCTATATAAATAAAAATATACGTATGTCCTCTATGCGTCCCGAAACAATAGATCAGAATATGATGAAATAGGATGTTCTGGGTTCCTGGCACTAAAAATCTATAAATACTTTAGGTGGAATTACAATGCATGTCTGGTACAGCTAGCGTATACAGGATGTCAACTGGGTATGTGGTGGACATTTTACCAGTGTAAGCAGAATCGATATTAAAAAGTTAAAAAACTGCTATAATAAAAAAATCTTTTTTTAATTAAAACGCTAGATCTTGTAGGCTTGTACAATATAGGCATGATTTATGAAAATTAATTTAAAAAAATCTGTTTTTTTTTTTTTTAATATCGATTTAGGCATACCTAATTGGCACCCTGTATACTTTAGGTGCTAATGTAACATTCCGCGTACAGTTAGTAGTATATAATATAAATACTGGATATATTATATTGAACGAAAGAACAAGTAAGAAATCGTCATACATATTGACTTGTCAATGTTTTATTTAAAAAAAAAAACCAGTCTAAAATGCGTTTAAAAAATTTTCCATTTTTTTTTATTTACCAGGAATTTATTTTAAATAAATACATAGCATTTTTTAAATAATATTTATTATCCCCATGACGGGTCGTATTTGGTCCATTCGTAACTAGGAGCGAGGTAGACTCGGCGATTCTTTATAAAACACGCCACGATACCGCGGTAGGCCGTTCTGGGGATACCACTCTGAAAAAAAATATATTTATTTCATTTCTTTAACGCAATGATATTTTATAACTATAGATATTACAAACAGACAACATTATAACACTAATTTCCACTTTGACAAGTTCGTCAATTGTACTGTTGTTCCAAAGATACTCAAGTCTGTTATAGTCGCTAGGTGGTTGCTAGGCAACGCCGTCCAAAGTGGTTGTCATTCTGGCTGCCAAAATTTACGAACTTACAACATATTTATATTACTGTTTAAATGGCCATATTTTTCTTATACAGGGAAGGCTTACCTTAAATAGATATTTTTAATTTGCTTAGATGGCATGTCCTGAAACTATAAAGCCGATAAAACTTAAAAGAGTTTCAGAGCGGATTTTAACATTAACATTAATTTAGCAAAAAATTAATAATGCAGTATTGGTTTACAATACTGCATTAATAGTTTTTTGCTAAATTAATTTTTCAAGCCAGGAATCGAACCCGTGAATTAAAAAAAATAATTATGAAAATGGCAACCTGATTCTATAAAATTATTGTATGTTAATACGTACAATAATTTTATGTTAAGTTAATACTTACCCTAAAGTCATCCATAAGCCCTAGCTTCTTAGCTGATCGCTGGTATGTCTTGGCGGTGGAATACGACACGCGGACAGCGGGTTCGGTTCCCAAACCGGACATGACGTCCTCGGCGGACATTTCCGGCAAGTTGTATACAAACGATGTCAGGTTATCGTCGTATGTGTCCTGGCATATGAAAATTGTTTAATAAATTAAACAATTGAAATATTTTCAAATATTTTAACTAATATTATAAGTAGAAAGGTGTGTGTTTGTTACGCTTTCACACCTCAACTGCTCAACCGTGAAATTTCATATATATGTTGTCTATGATACAGAGAAGAATATAGGGAAGAAGAATAAGAATACTTGGCTAAATTTATAATTTAAACGAATTTCGTATGTGGGAAGTAAACTCCGGAACCACGGAATCTATTTAAAAAATTATAGTACTTTTGAAAGGTACGTTATTTTAGATGGTCATAAGTTATATTTTTTAATTTTTAAAAATCTACATTGGAACGAGCGAAATCACGAGATAAAACTAGTTCTACAGGATGTCAACTTTGCATGCGTTGGACATTTTACCAGAATCGATATTTAAAAGTAAAAAACTAAATTCAATAAAAAAAAAGTCCCAGTTATCATCCTGTATAGTAAAATTTCATTAAATTTTAAACTATTTATTACCTTTAGTAAATAAGTGAGATTCAGTTTCGTGAACTCGACGAACTCCGTATTGAGTTGCATGTATCTTAAATGCATGTCGAAAAATAGGCCTTTACTCACGCCTACCTGCAAAATATAAAGTCATAAAGCAAATTTACAACATCACAAAGTAAGTCCTTAAGGAGCGAGGTGTCCGTTTGTATAATAATACTAGCGGCTCACACCGGCATCGTCCGTTATGTATAAATGTATAACCCCTAATTCACCCCCTAGGGGTAACATTATTAAAAATGCCGATTTACTTCTAAACAGAAGTCACTATATTGAATTTCTTGCACTGAAAATGACGAACTTTCATATAACCATTTATTTTTTTTTGTTACCCACTTAGGGGGTGAAATTTCTATAAATTCTATCTTAGTGGATGTTTCCATATAAATGGCTTTTACTGCCAAATTTTCAAGTTTATACCCTCAGTGGTTTAGGCTTTACGTTGATGAATCAGTCAGTCGGGAAAAGTATTATATAAGTATAGATACGATAGAAATATTTGCACTTTCAATTAATACATTTAAATTGTATATTAAAGTCTTTAATAGCTAAAGCATATTATTCTGTACATATATAGATTATAATGATGGATTTAATAAAGCTGGATTTCAAACATGTTTTATATACATATTTGTGATTTCTAAATGTATGTATTAACTATTAAGAGTAACTATCGAGTTTTTTGCCGGTACTTCCCGTTAGAATTTGAATTTAGGAAGAACTAATTTTTTTTTTAATTTGAATATTTTTTTGGTTGTTTGACGATTAAAAAGTGCTTTAAGAAGCCTACGTCAATAAAGAATATTTTGATTTTGATACAATTTAACTATGGTATGGGCTCGACCGGGGCCTCACTCTTACATAAGCTCAGCGTGATGTAGCTAATATAACGTTTCGGACGGTACCTGAGAGCTGGAAGCCTAAATTCCCTCCCCCATCATTCCTTTTTTCACTTCTTATTTTTTAGCCTCTATTCCTGTTTAACCAATTGGGTACCTTTGATGCTGCAAATGTGCAGGTGATCATTTAACATCAGTTGTTTTCAAATAAAAATAGCCATTTTTTAGGAAGTCAAGTTTTCCATTTATTTACTACTTATGTATTGTTTTTTTTTAACAATGAAATATGTAACATTAAACAATTCGTTCGAACCTTTCCAAAACTATACGTTCTAGATATTTCAGGTCTTATACACGCTCGGCCATCCGTATTTTCTGGATCACGAAGCCAATCGTCGAAAAATCTAGAAAATAAAGGAAAAAATATTTTGCAACTTATATTGTAATATATACACGTATGTTAATGGGTTTTATCGTCTCTTGATATGCACGCTGATAAGCAATACTGTGTCAATCCACAAAAAGTGAAATTCGAAGATATTGATATATTTTGATACTGCATCGCCTATTTAACAGTATTCAATAAAAAATAAAGTCATATAAACTAAATAAGTACGGAAAAAAGTTTCTTAATTAATTGTTTCGAATTTCAAGGCTTTTCCATATTTTGTAATTTATACAATAATCTCATATATTAAAAAAAAACTTTTTATAGATAATATATTACATATGCTTTTAATTCATTATAAATTTTATCAAAAGAGAAAAGAAAATATGGATTTATTATTCAACAAACTTATTCAAACACATGTATTAAGAATGGGTTTGACGTCTTTAGAAGCCATTTCCTCAAAATGAAGTTCGTGTGGCTTGACACAGTACTGATTATCAGCGTCCATACGTATAGTTAAAAACTTCTCTCGTTTTATATTAGATGGTATAGTGTAATTGTGACACGTTGTGGATGTTTTATCATCTCTATATAGATAGATCTTTGTGCGACGACTGAGAGGTCAGTGTCAAAATGTCACATATATGTGGGTGACAGAGAAGACGCCATACAAAACCGTAGTTAGCCGATTCCCTCTTTCTAAGGCTAAATATGTAATATTTTTTGTCGTACTGTACATTAATTAAATAATGTTGCACTTTGCAATATTGTATTTAGAGAGCTGGCAAGGAATTTAATTTTAGATACAAATTAATAAATAAGGTAAAACTTGACACACTAAAAGTCGACACTATGATAGATATTTTTAACTTCATAAATAGATGATTTCTTTTGACTCCATTGTAATTAAATATATCTTAAAACCAATAACTGAACTCCTACAAAGAAATAGCACAAGCCATATCTTGAAATCTTAAATACTTCTTTCGTGATGTACACAGAAACGAAAGCTATAACTTTTATTTATATACTTAGAAGAGAGATGATTTTACTCACGCTTGTGGCCATTTTGGCTCCAACTGTAACCAGGTATCCTTCCTGAGCAGCCAGCCTAGACCTGGGAAGAAGTCTGTCCTATGTAACAGTTCAGGTCTTGACAGATCGATGAGCTCCTTCTTACCATTATCATTCCAGGCGGATATACACCTGAAAGATTAAAGGCAAGAATGGAATAGAGCAGACCCATTTTCCGGGTCATTACATAAAATACCAGGACGCTACATTCCCGCCTTGTTCTAAAAATAATACTAATACTAATATAAGAAAAAAAAATTATTATTAACTAGCCGGCGAAGTTCATATCGTCTAACAGTCGATTCTCTATATGGGAATATAGAAAAGCGTTGATTTTAGACTTTTTCAAGATTTTTTTTTTTCAAATTTTTCTCGCTGTAACAACCATCCTCGTACTTCATGGAATGTTATAAATAAATTGTGGAAGTCGGATCATCAGACATATGTATCCATTTTACTTTACTATTTTAACAAAAGGTATAATGAATTAAGTGCAGATTAGTATAAAAGTTTTATGTAAAAAATTTTTTTCAGATATATGATATTATTGAATATCTCAGAAAATGTAACACTAATAGTAATCATTAACATTAGACACTTTTTTCCGTACTTGTTTTGTCTAAATGACTTGATTTTTTTTATAATGTTAAACATGTAACTTAAACGATCAATTAATTACATTTAATTTTCATCCAAGCAATATTTGAATATTTGAACCATTCAAAATTTTCGACACCACAGACAAAAAATTATAGCACTTTAAAAGTAACAAAAAAAAAAGAAATATTTTCCCATAATATTTTATATCGCTTTCAGGAATAAATCGTTTGCTATGTCATTAACTATTATTATTACATCCGTTATGAAGTTACAGTTACGCAGCTAGTTAAAGCGCTCGAAAGGCGATAATCGATAAAATATTAAGTAACGATACCATAGATAACGTAAAATGAGATAATATTTGCAACAATACAATATACATAACGATGCAATACTGTGCTCTGTAACAAATAATCTATAATCCATACTAATAAATAAAATTAAAGTTTTTTAATTGAAATTAACAGATTTTTACTAAATGCATATGAAAGTATATACGGTACTCACATAATTTTTTTAAAAATTTTTGTCTGTCTGTCTGTCCGTTTATTTATTCCGGCTAATTTGAAATGACTGGACCGATTTTGACGGGACTTTCACTAGCAGATAGCTAATATTATAAGGAGCAACTTAGGCTACTATAACTTTGTTTTAATGAAATTTTACTTATTTTACTTTTTCACCAGCTAGTATTATATAATAATTGATGTATGTATATATGATCCTTAGACTCAAAAATGATTGGAACAGATTTCGATAAAATCTTTATCCGATATTATCCATACAAATTATCGAATAATATTATATGGACGCTGATAAGCAATATTATGTCAAGCCACATAGATTTCATTTTGAGAAAATGGCGTCTAAAGATGTCAAACATATTCTTAAAATTTTGTTTGAAGAAGTATATATCCATCGAATCTTTTCTATTTTGATAAAAGGTACAATTAATTAAGAGCAGATTGGTATAATAAAAAAATATCTAATAATAAAATATATGAGATTATTGCATATAGCAAAATGCACTTCAATATTTGAAACATTAAATTAAGATACTTTTTAGGTACACTATTTAGTTTTGATGACTTGACAATTTTTTGAACAGTATTATATACGAGACACGTTATCAGAATACATCAGTATCTCTTAATTTGACGTCGTGGGAAGACTCATTATTGCTTATCAGCATTATTCGATATCTCAAGCGATTTTCGTATAAACAAATCAGTATTTCTGTATCACAACGACGTTTATCACGTGCTATCTTATCCATCCAAAAAATCACAAAGTTCAAATATTAACGGCTAAATATATATCAAATTATTCATAAAAAATATGCATGAATAAATTTATAGGTATTTCAATTTCCTGGTTTGCAGTAATCAGTAATAACTTATGGATAAAATCAACATAGAATATAAACATTCCATTTCATATCTGTCGACTTTACGTATAAAACAAACTCACTTCCCGTCGTCTGTACGCTTAGATATTGTAAAACGGATTTTAATGCGGTTTTCATTATTATACAGACTAAAACGAGGTATCATTATGTAATCATAATCAAGTCTGAAGGATGTGAACTGATTCTTAAAATATGGTTTAATCTAGTTTAGGAATCGGGAATCTTAACTTTGTATCTTTATCAATAAATAAATTCTTTTTAAGAGAAATATTCATAACTAGCTTTTGCCTGCGACTTCGTCCGCGTTTTCGTCGTTTTTCGAAAAAAAGTAGCGTATTTCCTTCCTCAGGGTTCAGTGGTTTTGATGTGACAGACAGATTAACTATCGTAATTTAATAGGGAAATATAATATGTCAATCCACAATACTTGATTTCTATGATTTTTTAAAATTAAATATTTAATAATGTTAACTTTTTTTAATAGTATTATAAACGTAAGAGTAAACAAATATAACCAGAATTCTTCGAATTGCTAACCTATCAGGAGTTACACATGTTATTGTGAGTCAACCATAAAAGATAGACATATGCTGTTGCGGGATATTTTTTAGGAAAATTATTTAGAATATTTCCGTCATACATGATTTCTATATAATTTTAACCGTTAAGGCTGCATACGCGACGCGAATTAAAAATTGCAGTAACGTCTCCCGTTTTCGCAAAATTTCCCTTTGTAACTCTGCTCCTATTGATTGTAATGTGATGAAAAGTATACTATAACCTGCCCAGGAGTATGAAGAATAATTGTACTAAGTTTCGTTAAAATCCGTCGAGTAGTTTTTGTTTCTATAAGAAACATACATACAGACAGACAAACAGACAAAAATTTTACTGATTGCATTTTTGGCATCAGTATCGATCACTAATCACCCCCTGATAGTTATTTTGAAAATATATTTCATGTACAGAATTGACCTCTCTACAGATTTATTATAAGTATAGAAGAAGAAGATATTCTAGTAGGTAGACTAGCGGTCGGAATTCGATCGTAGTTCATTTATTTTCAACCGATTTCAAGATTGACCACAGATAATCTATTCTCAATTTGACCACAGACTGTAACAATAAACAAAAGAGTTCATATGCGTGTGTATCAAATACATATGTGGGTGTAATATTTTTGTTATTGATTTAATGTATTTTATGCATAATTTAAATATAATATTAGTATTCCTCATTCCTTCTCTATATAAACTACTAGCTGTCCTTTGCGGTAACTGCTTCGCTCCTATGAGTCGTAGCGTGATGTAATATAGCCTATAGCCTTCCTCAATAAATCAACTATCTAACACAAAAATAATTTTTCAATTCGAACCGGTAATTCCTGAATTTAGCGCGTTTAAACAAATAAACTCTTTAGATTTATAATATTATTATAAAAAAGTGTGCGGAATTTTCATAAAATGGAGTACAAAGATTTTGCTTCACCACCTGAAAAGCCGAGAATTTTAAACACTTGTAATTGGTTGCTTGTATATAAATAAAAATACATTTCCGAATGTATATGCGCATTATTTTAGAACGGCTGCATCAATTGCGCTAATTATTATTTGATGTAGTGTTTATAATCAGGATAAGGTTTGTAATAAAAGTGAAATGAAATTTAAAAAAATCTTACAGCTAAGCGAACGTTTTTGATTCCAAAAATGTCCATATAAAAATCCATGTTTTTAAAGCGGTTAGAATATTATAATTCTTCTTTGTTTATGACTAGCTGACCCTTGTGATCTCACTCGCGTCTATGGTTTCTGCTTCGCTCCTGTGAGTAACAGCGTGATGTAATATAGCCTATAACCTACCTTAATAAACAGGCTATTCTACGCAAAAATAATTTTTCAAATCGGATCAGTATCTGCAGACATAACGCCCTAAATACAAACTTACAAAAAAATTTTACTTCTTTATAATATTAATATAGATAATACTTACCATATACTGGGATCCTTAAAAAGTAGTGGATAGGTTCCTAGAAAATATTCGAAGAAATCTGGAGAAATGTCGAGATCATCTGCGGAAGAATAAATTATAAAATGTTAATAACATATACATGAATACAGTAAAGTAAAGTAACAGCCTGTTAATATCCCACTGCTGGGCAAAGGCCTCTCCTATTAAGGAGAAGGTTTAGAGCTTCATCCCCCACGCTGCTCCACTGCGGGGCGGATATACATGTGTCAGAATGTCTCCCGGCACATGCAGGTTTCCTCACGATGTTTTCCTTCACCGAGCTCGAGATGAATTTAAACACAAATTTAGCACTTCAAAATTCGATCATCGGTTGAGATCGACGTGTTCTAACCACTAGACCATCTCGGCTCTTATATACATGAATACAATTGTATTTAAAAAGTACACAGAGTTATACATTGATACGGAATCCTTCATGTGTGAGTAACTAACACTACGACTTAACATTTAAACCGGTTTTTTTTATTAAAGAGGACTATACTAACATAGAATTTTTATCAAAATCGGTTCAGTAATTTGGTTTCTACATCAAAATAACTAGAATAAATATGTCATCCGCGTAAACAAAATTTGCTTATTTTGATTTCCTTTGATTTGATCCATTTATGCTTATCTTATTCGTTATAAAATTATATTCGAAGCTGTTTTTTTTTTAATTTTAGTTATTATTAAATTGTAATACCTATTTCTTAGGCAAAAATTACACTTAACAATTTTGTTCTCAGACTTTCATAAAGATTTACGTAAGTGGTTAGTCTTTGCTTTACACCTGAAAGAATGTACTATTGTCTCATTTTTGACTCGCAGTTTCATAAGGCTAAATCATAAAATATATTTTTTAGCAGTTTTTAGTGCAATCGGATGTAATTCACAAGCAATGTAATTTTTCGAAAATTTCTGATTTTCGTTCAGGGATATGTTTATTTACCAAATATATTGTAAATGTCAAATAACGGTTAAAAATGTTTAATAACTTTATACAATATGATACACAGTCAAAGTTTTAAGCCTTGTTTACTCGACTGTACCGTACACGAGGTCGACCTCGCCTCACATTCAAACCCACTTACGTGAAACGAGGTATACCTTACCTTCAACAATAATCACAGCCTCATAGTCCATTTCAACGAACACGTGGTTCAAAGCGAAGCGGTAGTGCCTCGCTATCTTGTAATACCCTTTGAACTTGACCTTCGCCCGCGGGAGAGGTATCTCCGACAGGTCTGGCTGACGCACCACCGTGATGGTAGGGTCGTTGTCGGTATACGCTCTAATGACGTGGTACGTGTCATTGTGACCGCAGTCCTGGAACAAGCACAAAACGAAAAATAGAACCCATAGTGAAGAGCCTGTAAATGTGCTACAACTGAGCAAAGGCTGCCAAGCTTAGCTGTAGCCAACTGACTTCAGCTTGTAATCTGACTTGACTGAGGCAGTACCATATGAGCACGGAATATACTCGTTAAGTAGCTAATATACGATGAGTAAGAGGCCTAACCCCATTCTTTCCTTACTTCCGTCATCTCTTATTCCTATTTATGTTGGCGATGCATTTCTACCTTGTCTGGTGTTGCAAATAGTGATCACTTAATACCAGGTGACCCAACTGCTCGATAGCCAGCTATTTTTGTAGAAAAAATGACATTATTTTTCCTAAAATACCTTGTTTTTCAAAATTGAAATATTTCAAGCAACGTCCTACATAGGCGATTTAAAGCGATGACAGGCGAAATCGAAAGTGATGCGATGCGATGCGACGCTTTGTGCTGCGTGCGAATCATCCTGAACTGTCATGGACAGACGACTTCGCAACTATTTCACGCGAAAATATCAAGTCAACTGATCGCGTTCGCTACGTTTCGCGCCGCGACGCACCGCGTCGGTATGTCAAGTAGACCACTTCAATAGGTATGACTGTTTGTTGGTCGCGTCGCGCCGTATCGCGTTCGCTCACGTTCGACGAGTAAGTCTAAGAAACTCAAGGTCAAGAGTATTATCAGATACGTTACTAAGAACCCTCACAAGGTTAGTACTATAAGTACTGAAGTAATATGAATATAATAACATTAAATGTGCACGTGAACCGTGTACCACCTTTTTTTATAGTAATTAGCTGACAAACAAGCAGGCGGCACACCAGATGTTAAGTTTTTATTTCTATTCAGAGCAGCCACAGATGCGTTACCAGGAAAAGAATCGGGGTGGAGTTTGAATTCTGGCTCTCTTATTCGCCGTTCGAAACGCACCTACATGAGCTAATTCACGCTGATCTTCTGTGAGAGTGAGGTACTTCCTCACTCGAGCCAGCACGTATACGAGCTATACATGAGGTTACAGCTAAGCCACATTTGAAAGTATTCTTAGTATAGTCTATCTTCTTTAATTGTCTTATGTGGTAACATCCCGAAAGATAATCACAAATTTTCGAATATTATTTTTCATTATTAAAAATGCTTCAGTTTAATTATTCGATCGATAATTTCTCATCTCTAACTCTTATGTGGTTAGAAATAACGCCATTTTTGTCTACTAAATAAGAAATTGACTATACATAGCTAGACAGGGTTATTTATTCGGGTGGGTTAGTAGGGAGAACTCGGTAGTATGAGACCTTGAGATATTTGTTGAAAGGGAACCATGTTCCGCTTTTGAAGTAAAGAAAAATGGCATTCAAAGATTTGCGGGATAAAAGTCCCAGGCTCGGTAATCGAAAGTTTAACTTAAATTTTAATTTTTTTATTTTATTCCGGATCTATATGGTTTAGGTCGTGAGAAATTAGTATAATGGTTTTAATAATGAACGCAATAAAATAAACAATAGTCAGACATTTGTTCTACGTTTTTACAGGGTGGGTGTTAATTAAAATCATCTACGTAAGTCACAAACCCGCATAAATTGGATAGCTAGTCCGTGTAATTTTTTCATAACTTCCTATATAAAAAAAAAAAACAAAAATAACTTACTTGACTAACTATAATAGGGAATGTATCTTTATTTGGTCTGAATTTGACTAAATTGTCCAAACACCGCTTCACGGTCACTCTGTCGCAGGCGATCACTAATATTGGCAACACTGGATGTCTAATACCTGAAAAAAAAAAACAAAACCTATTATTAATTAACTACAAGCCTGTATAATACCTTTGCCTTTTTATAAGGCTATTTTTCTTTTGTTATTTTATATTCTTCTTAGTAATAAATGTTGATTCATAAAAATGGGTCAGTAGGGAAATTTGAAAGTATGAGAGTTTGAGAAATTAGTTGAAAGAAACCATGTGACCGATTTTAAGTTAAGAAACCGCATTCAAAGATTTGCGGAAAAACTGGCTGCAGCATCAGAACAAGAATTCCATAATTTTACATGATTATTTTGCATGCATAGATGTTGAAAATTGTCAATTACAATTACTTATTGAGCATCAAAGACTCCGCAGCTAAGAATCAAAGAACTCGTGATCTTGAAATAGCTGGACCGATTTTGATAGAACATGTCTAAGGACCATCGCTAGAAAACCTCCTTTAAAATCAAAAAAATCATCCAAATCGGTTCACCCATTTAGGAGCTACGGTACCATAGACAGACACATAGCGGTTACATTTATAACATACCTTCTTTTTCGTCGGGGGTTGAAAAATATTTATATAAAATAAATAAACAATGAATTTTTTTCGTTTCATTTATTTTCAACATTCTAATATATCGAATTTTACAACAAATTTTCCTTGTTTTTTCCATTCTAATCTTTACGACGCATTAAACGAAAAGTATTAAGTGGCTATATAAATGGCTACAACATTCCGCTAGATTAGATAATAGCTACTTTGAATAAAACGATCTTTACTAACATTTTCAAATAGTTTTTGACAAATAACTTATCTTTCAAAAAATCTTGTTACATCTTTAGTAATCAGATTTACTATTAATAACTTTTATAAACTCAATTCTTTAAGCAGCCCAAAAAATAGACATAAAACATTTTTTTAGTATTACAATTGTTGTAAAATTGTTTTCCTCTCCTATTAAGAAGGTTAAGAGCTTAAGCCGCCACTTTACATTGCTTTAGAACAGGCTGGCGAAAACCGTTCCTTACAGATAAAAACATTAGTAGAGTTAATAACAGGGAAATAATTCCGTTAGCTCCTTTTGGATACGGAATCCTAAAAAGCTTCAAAAATACTCTTCTGTATATCTTTTTGATATACATTTTAAAAGGTTGCGAGTATTACGCAAGTTAAATAATTATAATTGATTTCGCATCATCATGTAGCTGTTACAACATGTCGATCTCAACCGTTGATCGCAGGTTCAAACCCTGGCAAGCATCGCTAAATTTCTAGTCTTTAAATTCATCTCTTGCTTGGCGGTGAAGAGTGAAACATCTTGAGAAAACCTGCATGTGCCGGGAGAAATTCCGAGATGTATATATTCGGACCTTAGTGGAGCAGCGTGGTGAATTCAGTTCTAAAAGCCTTCTTCTTAATAGAAGAGGTCTCTACTAAGCAGTGGTACAAGTTCTACGTTACCACGTTCGCTTCACTTCATACGATGTCAACTGTTTGTTATTTTCGCGCCGCACCGCGTCGTATTGTTCATTCACGTAGGACGCCGGGTAATGGGAGATTATAATATGTCGTTGTCTTGGATTTTCGCGATTATTATTCATTGAAATAAAACTATTTTAAACGGATTTAAATCGCGGTAGACTCTACCCGTGACCACGAACGCTGCAAAGTGCTCGAAATGTCGGGATGATAAAAATAATTAATATACGCGATTTAAATCCGTTTCAAATAGTTTTATTTCAGATTATAATATGGCCTATGCTTAGTAGTGGGAGTAGGTATTTATAGGTGTTACAGTACAGTAAATTTAGAGTGCGAGTCTGGTGTTATTTTTCTGTGCTGAAACCATATGGCCAATTTATTAATTGAAAAGCAAACATGATATGTTAGGTGAATAATATGATAAACGCCCCTTTTTGTTGTGAGAATTAAATGGTGAAATTTTAGTCTTATATATTGATTTTTATGATATAGCCGAGATTGTATAGTAAAAATACATTATATAAAAACTTTTTGACAAAAAAAAAAACAAACTGACTGCGAAAGCGGAACGTGTAAACTAAATAAAAAAATAAATATTGAAATTCAAAATTTAGAAGTCGGTGCCAAATAAATCATTCGAAGCCGGTGCCAATCCTGAACGTTTTACTTCGGTTTGTCTTTTACAAAAACTTTTTAATATTCACTTTTAATTTACGAATTCAGTCAGTAGTATGGGATAGTTTGTGATTTATGTGTGTTTGTAATAGCCTAATGTCAACCGCTTATCACCATTTTCAAAGTATTTTCTTTCGTGATGCAAGGCTGTTAATTATTGAGGAGTTCTCCTGGTGTGGCATCATGAGCTCTTGTTTTATCATGTACATTGTGACAAGAGCATAAATTGCTTAACAGTCAAATTCGAAACATTAAATTAAGAAACTTTTTTTCGTAATTATTCAGTTCAGATGACTTGAAAAGTTTTTGAATGACGTTAAATAGGTGACACGCTATCAAAATGCACCAATAACTCTAAATTTGACTTTTCGAGGCATATATGAGATACAGTATTTGCGTTTCATGAGATACAGTCCGCTGACAGACAGATGTACAGAGAGCAGAAGCTTATTGATATGATCCTATTAGCATCTTACGGGTACGGCAAATAGATTTACAACACGACGTTTTAACAAGTTCTTGTTTAACTTGAAAATTAAAAACATATTTTTGTCGGACGTTAAGTGACTGTAACGTTATCTGAAATTATCACGCTGTATATAATTGGTCGATATAAACTTTAGAGTCGATGAACTTCTGTTTACACAACCGTCGACTCTTAAATAAATATAATAATATATAAAGCATTTTTCGTCGTAACAGGAGATATTTTTTGCCGACAGAATAATAAGTAGAGTAAACGTGACCGCCAGAATCTTTACAATGACTGACACGATACGATATGGATGATAAGCAATAATGTGTCAACCCACAAAAAGTGACATTCGGAGATATTGGTGTATTTTGATAGTGCATCGCCTATTAAATATTATTTAAAAAAATTCAAATCATCTGAACTAAATAAGAACGGAGAAAAGTTTCTAATTTAATGTTTCCGATTTCAACTGCGTTCCATATTTTGCAATTAATACAAAAAATGTCATAATTTTTTTTATTATACCAATCTCTTTTTATTTAATTTTACCTTTTAAAGATACAAAAGAGAAGATGGATACATACGTCTTAAAACAAATTTGTTACGACTAGGTTTAACATATTTAAACGGCATTTTCTCAAAATGAAGTCCGTGTGGCTTGACATAGTATTGCTTATCAGCATCCATTTCGACAAATTATATTATTTTTCAGAAATAAGGAGGTTCTCGATTGGTCGGGGATTTTTTTCTACAACATATTAAAGTCGGAGCTAGTAAATAACACGTAGAAGATTTTACTTGGCGCCGACTTGGAACGTTTTACTTGGCACCGACTTCAAAATTTTTAAAATTATGTTTTTGATGTAAGTATCGTATACTTTCATTTTCGTATGCATTAAGTTAAAAGCTGTTAATTTGATATTAGAAACAGACACTTTAATTTTATTTATTTGTATAGATAATTGCTCGTTTAAAGATATTAGATATAGTCTAAAAGTGCATTCTTGATTTCTGACCCAGATTGGATGATGATAAGCAATAATGTGTCACCCACAAAAAGTCGAATTCGTTGATATTAATGTGTTATGATAATGCATCATATATTAAACATTATTCAAAAAATTTTCAAGTAATCTTATCTAAATAAGTAAGGAAAAAAGTTTCTTAATGTAATGTTGCGAATAATGTAGTGTGCGTAATATTTTGTATTAGTAAGAATCTTATATATTTGAAAAACTTATATTAGGTAAAACTTTTTATTATACTAATCTGCTTTTAAATCATTAAACATTTTATCGAAATAGAAAATTACTGCTATTTTCTTGTTTTCAAAAAATTTGTTAAGAATAGGTTCAATAGTTTTAGACGCTATTTTCTCGAAATGAAGTCCGTGTGGCTTGACATAGTATTCTTTATCAGCGTCCAGTGTACCAAAAGTAGGCTGCTTCCTAATATAAATACAATTTAAAAAGGTTAAAAAAATTAAAGTATTATTTCAAAACTATTTTACGCATTCTTACGTACGTGCCTAGTGCGTTTTTTAATTTGTTTTGCGGTAAAGTAAACGCAGATTTTTATGGGATAAAATTAAGGAGATATTTATAAACCTCGACTCAACTAAGTCTAATGATTTGAATTATGCGCATTACGTTACGCAGAACACTAAATTCAATATCAGGACGATCGTTTAGACATTACATTAAATTATTTATTGAAAATTTCTCACATTATATCAAATTAAAATTGTAACCATTAAAAATTTTATAGAAATAAGTATACATATGTTACGTTTATAATATTTGACGTTAAATCTCTCAAACGTAGAATTGAAATTGAAAAATTGGTCATTTACGTTTCTTCGATTCATCCTCTTCCTCCTAAAGGTAATCCCATATCTAGATATTTTAAATATTAATAGTGACCTCTCAAAATTTCAGGTTGTGACCGCGCCTGATTGTAACAGTCTGTGGACGACATGTTGGCGCCCACAGTCATTGCAAGTGACTGAAATGCTAACGGTTAGGTTAGGTAGAACGTTTGTATTGTTTTGGAAACGTTTGTATTGGTCATACAGATGTTTGTCTTAGTTTGGGTGTTGTACTTTTCTATATTCATGGATCTCTTCGCCGAATGTATCTTGATTTGTATTGTCTGTTTTATAAAGTATACTTCCGAATTGGTCCCATTGTCACCAAAATTTTATAGAAAATATTGTTTTGCTATTTGGACGTTGATAAGCAATACCGTGTCAAGCCACACGGACTTCATTTTGAGAATGGCGTCTAAAGATGTCAAACCTATTCTGGATAAACGTGTTTGAAGAAGTATATATCCGTATTTCTTTTCTATTTTGATAAAATGTGTAATGAATTAAAAGCAGATTGATATATTTAATTTATTATTTGATAAAAGTTTTTATTTGACATTATTGTATAAATTGCAAAATATGGAACGCACTTGAAATTCGAAACATTAAATTAAGATACGTTTTTGCGTACTTATTTAGTTTATATGACTTGAATATTTTTTTAATAATGTTAAATAGGTGACGAAGTTGGTTTATTATTTTGTAACTTACCTATAATTACGAAGTACTTGCTAGCTGTAACCGATCACGACTGATATTATACAAGCCGCTTTTATTCATTGACTAACACGATTCCTATGTTATTTTCAAGGTCGACCATGAATACCCGCTATTACATAATCAAAACAACTTAAAACCATTATCAACCGACTTCAAAAAGGAAGAGATTCTCAATTCCTTAATATTGTTAGTGTATGATTTTTTTTAATGATTGTCATTTCAGAATTACGTATTTTGCTTTTGAAGGCGGTTGCTTTTTTGACTTTGACTGACCAAAAAGAGGAGTGTTATAAGTTTGACATGTCTAATTGTGTATGTACGCGTGTTTAGAAAACACTAACAAAAACACCGCCTCCCTTTTTTGATCGATTAAAAATCAAAATGGCGGAGATTTTGTGATATTTAATGCGATAATTTAAATATATTTTTGTTTTTTTTTTTTTTAATTACTTAAGTCTTGCATATATACAGATATAGATATAGTTACGACAGATTTAAGGTTCCGTTATCGTACTGTTCCGTACGCATGTTGTTAGTGTTAAATATCAATGCCACAGTATCGATAACATCCGTCCATTTGTTTACGAATTCCACGCAGAACAGACAACACGAATTTCAGAGAATGAAAAACAAAAACATGTTTCATAATTTTATCTAATACTAGCTGATACACGCGGCTTCATACTATTTGACGTTTAAAATCTGTATCCATTTTCAATTTTGACAAGCTTGTCAACTGACTTATTGGTCCAAAGTCGTTAGTTTTTTTTAGGTTGCTAGGCAACGTCATCCAATGTGGTCAGCGTTCGAGATGTTAAAATTCATGAGTTTATAACATATATATAGTTTTGTAGTATAATTCAGAAAATTATAGATAGATAATGGGTTTTAGAAATAATTATGAGTATATAAAAGTTTTAACCTTTTAGATTTTATACTCTATATATAGCACTCTTTCATATATCAAATTTTATACACATAACGAGTGCAAGCGTTTATATAAAAAAATTGTTGATAGCCAACTTTGCAAGAAACAAAGAACATGTTTTCATCCATACTTAATTATTCATAAAAATGTATTTTCAATAACAGATAGGTACAAATTTTTCGATAGTAGGTTATAAGAATTGTCATTTTAGCGTTGCCTCGCTTGTAAAAATTAATATGAAATGTTTTGAGAATTAAGGTATCGATGTATTCGGCCATTGTTACTATATTTTCTTATCTGTACCAGATAGGGTTGCCTGATATAAATTCGTCAATTCCGTGACAATTCTACTACCCAATTAATAAAACTACTGTACAATGTAAATAAACTACAAAAAATACAATTGCTTAGAGTTTTCGAATGGCCATATGTTGAAATTTCCCAGGGATGAAAATTTAATTATATTTAAATGAAAAGAAACCGGAACAATATAATATAATTCCTAGACTTCCCGGCCATTTGGCGACCCTAGTGCCAGAGGATGATCGTTCGTCGATTAAAATCAACACTTTACTTTTAACAAATTTATTTTAAGGTTTCACGGTTGAAAGGTGCGAGGAAGCCTTACAATTGGTATTAAAACTGTTCACAATTTGTTTGAACGATAACGGATTTTATTTCAGAGAAAAAATATATTTTATTCCTTAGTAAGATGACGAGTTTTTACTATCAAAAATAAAATCTTATAAATAAAAACACATTATGACGTTGCATAGTAATTTCCGACCGACTTTAAAATAGGAGAAAGTTCTTAATTCGTAACGTGTTTTTTTAATGTTTCTTATCTTTGAACTCCGTCATTTCTAAACAGATACCTTTCAGATTGCTCCTATAGAATTTTTATCAAAATCGGTTAAATCGTTAAGTTTTTAAATCAAAATAACTGAAATAAGCATGTTATTAACGGTGCACGTCGTAGAATCTCACGACGCGAAGCACTTACGGGCCTGGACGCGTTAGGTAACGTGTGTACGCGTTTTGGTCGTAACAAGGCATTAACTAGTGCGATATGAGGTCGATGCGACCCCCGTAGACTTAACCCTTAATACATGGTGTATCAAAAATAAAAGGTTTATTTCAAAGCCTTAAACTAAAAATTTTACCAAACGTCTAATTTGGCAGTATGTTTATATTTTATGTGATTTCCATTTTAATTTTTCCATGTATCACCAGTGGTTAGTCTGTGTCTGAATTGTTTTTTATTTTGATGAAATAACAAAAGTGCATTTAAGGGTTAGCGTCACCGGATTTGGAATAAATAAATAAATAAATAAACGCATCACACTCAACGGCCCCCATTAAGATCGCGTGACCTTGTGTCGGGGGTCCGGAAACACTCACAACACTAACACAAACACCCAGACCACGACAAACATCCCTAAGGCCAATACAGACGTTTGCCATGAGCGGGGATCGGACCCGCGACCGTTAGCGCTTGAGTCAGTTGCTGTGACCACTGCGCCAACGTGTCTGTCATAAAAATTGACCAGCAAAATGTATTTCGAAAAGTAGATAGCCAGTTGTTCGCTTTTCATAGATATTATCTTTTCTTTATTTGTATAAATAACTTTATCTATGCCAATTTAGGTATATTTATTTACATAGCTATTACTACTAATGACATACTGTTATAACAATTGTCAGGCAAACTGGACTATTCAAGAGTGAGAGAGAGAGAGAGAGAGAAATAACTGGTCAAGTGCGAGTAGGACTCGCGCACCGAGGGTTCCGTACAAACTTATAGAAATCTATATAAGACTAACCCATCTACGCCATTTGTGGTCTTCATCATCAGTTCCAACATAAGTTACTATCAAAAATACCTAAATCGGTATACGCTTGCCTATAATATTTGAGGAGTTCCCTCAATTTCTCCAGGATCCCATCATATGATCCTGACCTGAAGACAATGGGACCACCTTGGAAGTATACCTTTTCAAACAAAAAAAAAATTTGAAACTCGGTACCCAAATGGCGGCGTAATCGGCGAACAAACATAAAAAAAAATTTAATACAAGGTCGAATTGAAAACACTCCTTTTTAGAAGTCGCTTAAATATAATCAAATATTATGTAAATATGGATCACGTCCCAAAAACTATTTTGAAACTACTTAGGAGCACTTTAATTTAAAACAACACAAAATTTTATTTTAAGTACTAATACACCTTATACTTTCAAAAAAAAAAAGTTATAGCGCGATTCAGGATACACCTAGCGCCATCTCCTGACAATTTCAATGAACTAACTTGTTGACTTTGACATTAACAACATAATTATATTATATTTTATTCTCGTTTTATTTTTATTTATATTCTACTACACTCCACTACCCCTGCACTACGTTCGTAAAATATTCAGATTTACATTATCAATCAAAATATCGAAATATATATTAGTGTTGCCAAGACGAAAATAATTAGTCCTTAATTCGAACAAAACTAATTGTTTATTTATAAATAACTAATTATATTACTAATAACCAGAAGACTTATATGTGTAGATAAATAAGTAAATTAAATAACTCGATCTGTTTGAATTTCATTTTAAAATTTTCGTACTAAGTCAATACGAGTACTTAAATCAAATCACATGAAGCTCTTATATTGAATGTTAATTACGTAATGACGTTATAAATCGACGATAAAACTTTTAAATGAAAAGTTTATTTTATAATTTTTAGCGCGTTTAAATAATAATTAAAATAAAAATTTTTATTAATCGAGCAGAATTATATCATAGTTAATGTCATAATGTTGTAATAGATGGTATTAGCTGTACGCTGCATCGCGCTATCATTTTGTTAGCTGCGCTATATGTAGATTGCATTGCGTTGTTTATAAAGGTTTGCTGCTTTTTAATGTTTTCGTATTGATACAAATTTCTTCTCAGTGTTTGTAAAATTGTTTTTTTGACCATGGTCAACTTCTATGTTAATTTGTTACAAGTACATATAATTTTAATTCTAAGATTAATATATTTTCCGCTTGATCAATTTACAACTTGATACATTTACGCGTTCCTGAGAAAAAGGTTGAAAGACAGACGTACAGACTGACAGACACACGAACAGAAATTTACAGTTTTCGGATTTTTTCCTTTATGTATACTAAAGGACCTTGCTCCTGGCCAAATTTCATAATGCTTGGTCAATGGGAAGTAATAGGTTTTGATTCCCTTGCGAAAACGTTAAAAACGCTATCATACTTAAAATATGTGATATAAATGACCGTATCTTTTGATTGCGTTAACTTAGAAGTTTGATTTTTTCACAGCTCTTAGTAATTACAACTCTGAGTACTTGACGTTGATAAAAATTTGTTACCTTCACGCGTTTCTGAGAAAAAGGTTGAAAGACAAACTTACAAACAGACAAACATACATACAAAAATTTACAGTTTTCAGATTTTTTCCTTTATTTGTACCATAAGATCTTACTTCTTGCCAAATTTCATCGTGCTAGGTCAATGGGAAGTACCCTATAGGTTTTGATTCCCTTGCGAAAACGCTAAAATGGTCAAAATATACGACATATTTTCCATTATCTTTTGATTGCGTTGACTTAGAACTTTAATATTTTCACGGCCGCATGTCATCGTAGACTTGAGTATATGATATTAATTTCAACATGATACGTCTATGCATTTCTGAGAAAAAAGGGTTGACATCCCGAGAGACAGACAGACAGACGGACAACAAAGTGATCCTATAAGGGTTCCGTTTTTCCTTTTAAGGTACGGAACCCTAAAAAAGAGAGAGAGAAAAAAAGAGAGAGAGAATATACTTTATTGTACACCACTATCAATAAATTCTACACGTATAACTTAACACTAAGCATTTAATGTACAAATAGGCGATTTCTACCAGACAACCTTTGATTTAGGGAGAATGCGCAAAGAAAAGGTAGGTTGTGCGTTAAAAAATATATAAATATAAAAACATTACTTACTATAATAAGATATTTTATTATATTAATAAGATATACATAAAGATTATTCTAAATAAAAATTATATATATAGCTATATGTATATATATTACAGATATATATCATATATAAATATGTATCAAGCTAAAATGTATGTAATATTCATGTTTATTGTTTTAACTATTCAATAAGTGACGTGAGTATCTACAAACTCTTTACACATATATTACAAATAGTACAGACTAGCCATTTCCAGAGACATTAAGTGAGATATTAGGTGTATTCATTTTGTCGTTCAATGTTGAATTTTTTATCTTGTTGCTTATTGTTCTAGACATAAGATTATATCAGTATTTAGATATAATATTTGACTGAAACACTAACACTCGTCGGTTCGATTTCCACTCACATCAAACATCTGTATTGACCATATGGATGTTTGTCGTGGTCTGTGTGATTGTGTTTAGCGAGTGTGTACAGTCCACACAAGACCATGAGATCCCACTGTATGAAGCGTTGTTATCATTGTTATAGAGAGTTGTAACTAATAAGCTATATTAGTTCTCACCTGCTTATTAATTATAATATTCAAATTATACTTATTAATTAAATGCTTATCAAAATTAAAATTGAATTCTTTCAATTTTATTCAAGTAGAATTTAAACGAAATACAAAAAACAATTAAGTGACTGAAGCTATCATTGGTGGCATCACCAATCAATATATCCTTTAGATAGAACACATAATATTTTAAATATAGATTTGGTAGCTATATAGATAAGCATAACTGTATAGCTAGTTTATATGCAAGATATTCTTTTTCACCATCACATGATTTCCTACTTATTTATTAATTGAATTATCATATTCGCTAAAGTGATCAAGAGAGCTTTAATTTTATAGTAATTTTTTTCCTAAGTGAATTTTATTATTAAATTCTTCCGAGAAATGTTAATAAAGATTTTGTACCATAAAATAAAGGAATTGAATAACAAAAGAGCTTATAGGGTTGATTGTTTCTTACAAAGATCACACTTATGTAGAAAATAAATTATGAATCTTATTAAAAACTAATATACATGTCATGCAGATGTCAATTACCAATAGTTTGTAGTGATTAAATTGTAAAATTAATTGCACGAAATTAGTTTCAATATAATATTATTCATGGTGATAGTTATTCCAACGTCATAAAAAACATAAATAGTAAAAACTTGATGTTTACATGTGAAATTAATGTTGTAAAGTTAATTTAATATAGCTAATTTGGTATATAAAATAAATTTAAGGTTTGTTCTTTTTAATGATTGATTGATGATGATGCGTTGATTTTCTATCCAGGAAGCATAGTTAAAACGTAATAAAAATACATTATGTATAAATGATTTTGAAATAGTTACTATCGAGTTTCTTGCCAGTTCTTCTCGGTAGAGACTACATTCCAAACTGGTGGTAGAAAAAATCTAAAATGAAAATATGACATGTAACTTGACGATTCGAAAGTGCTTTAAAAGCCCATTTGAATAAAGTATTTTGAGTCTGAGTTTGAGTAATGCCTCATCAGAACCATATTAATTAATAAGTTCAATTATAATGCGGTCCTATGTTTATTTATTTTTGTGGCATGTGGCAATGTTGTATATGAAATTAGTTGTATTAATTAAATAGTTATAATGTCCTGCTTTCGAGTATTCTAGACGGAGTTATTGCATGTATAATGTATATTATCATGCCTGCCCTTTAACCTTTGAATGATTGTATTAGAAAATGTATTGTTTTGATAACTGTTACAGCATAGTGTATATGTAATATACTATATTGTTACCGTCTAATGAAGTTCCTGGACAAAGACATCTTTTATTAATGAGAATTAATGAGAATGAGTTCCAATGAGTGTTGGTATATACACAAGTTTTAGAATTTCTCAGAAGGTATACAGGTTTCGTCAATATGTTTTTCATCACTACCAACCATGAGATGAATTTAAACAAATTTAGCATTTGAAAACTCAGTTCGACTAATTCCACAGTCGAAGCTTAAACATAAATGTTAGTAGTGTGAATATGTTCTATGTTATACATGTATATATATTTATATGAGGGCTTACAATATATTACTTACTCTGAATAATATCTATTTCGTTCCAGGCTGGCTGGGACTCTTTCCTTTCACTGTTTATTTCTTCAGTCTTCTTTAAATGCTTTTTAACTTTTTCTAATAAATTATAACTGTCACTTAGCTGATTCTGCATTTTGTGTTCCAATCTATCTATTTCTACCTCCATTTGCGATAACCCGCTCCTCGGCTTGTAAACGGGAACGAACAATGATGAATATGACACTACCAGCCATAGTAGTACAAAACAACTACTAAATATAATAAATTTACGTAAATTCACACGCATCTTGCACGTTATAAATTCTGCTATCTCAAAACATAGTAAATTCTTTCACACATAACACTTTTACAAATATAGATTAACTATAAAATAATAAATATCAAAATAATTGCTGGTTTAACAACGTTGCAAATCATAGTTATTAGTTACAACGAGATTTTATCACTGTAATAAAATGTCTCAGTGAGTATTCATGTTTGGTGGTAATATAATTATTTTATTTTTTATTTTCTATAATAGATTTATAGTTTATTTATCAAAGTGCCGTACACATATACAGCTTAGTACACGATTTCATCGGCAACTGATTTTGACAGCTTTGACAATTAATATGGAGGTTTGCCAGTTTCAACTATATTTTACCCCTTTCAATTCAAAAGTATCTCAAAAATTAAATAAGATTTATCACAGATAAGTAATTCTTATGCAGGATCGATTTATGGTATTACGTGTGTAATAATAATAATGTATTCTAATGTATTTCGCAATATTTAAAATAAAAAACGTAATGTAGTAAAGAAATTGCATAAAAGTATTTTAAATATTGTAAATAATTTAGGTCGAAAATTTTCAATCTACGTACATGTTGTTATTACTAATTTTTGGGGTAAAATTATTATATTGGTAATCATGTTATACAAATGTCAGTCAAACGTAGCTGACAGCTGATGATATGGAAATGTTTATTATTGCCAGTTAAGTATAACAGTATCTTCCAAGTTGCTCTGCCATTGAGATGACCATTCTTTTTAAATTTCTTGTTGTCTTGACGTAAATGTTATCAACGTTTCGTTTTTGTTATTAATTATTTTAATGAAATGTATAAAACATACCTCTAACTCCTTTACAACCAATTAAAAAAAAGAAGGAGTTTCTTAATTCGTTGAGTCGATTTTGAAAGGATATCCTTTCAAATTGGTAATACAGAATTTTCATAAAAATCGGTTCCGTTGTTTTAAGTAGCGCTATTCTAATCAAGTTGTCTAATGCTATTATTGCAGTAACTGAGTCAATGAGAGCGGAATGCACGATTTTAATGAAAAAAATATTTTTGTCTATTTATTATTTAATCGAAAAATGGTGATACGGTGTTTTAAAATGTAAATATTAATTAAATACGAACGTACGTACGTACAAAAAATTGCGACACAGCGGAAATTGAGCCCGCACATTCCAGCGTTCCGTATCAAGTGCTATGCCTAATGAGCTATAGGGCCTATAGGTCGAACACTCACAATATCGAAATTCGTGACATAGTTCTTATTTTTGTATTAATTGACAATTAAACTACAAAATAACGTTTTTTTTTTAAATTTATTTGATTATGATTCAATTCAATTCTTTGGTTTGGTTTTTAGTTTTTGATCATGATTTGGTTACTATTTTACACTTACGGTTGCGTCACAATATATTTATAACAATATTATGCTTATTCATAATAATATTGAAGATTTTGACCGAAATAGTGTATCGCATACTATTAACAGGATAAGAAAATATAAACTCATAGCACCAAGTTTTGGACTTCTCAAAGTAAATGTTTCCTTTCTAGGCCAAGGTATCCGTTTTTTTAATAAAATACCACTGAACATTTTGCAGTTTTCAATGAGTAAATTTAAATTGTATATTAAAAACATGGGATAAATGAGAAAAAAAATTTTTGGTCTCTCTTAACACATAGGGCAGACACCCTGAAAAAAAATATTTTTAAGATTTTATTGTACGACTTTCTCGGCGTAATTCATATGTATACTCATACCGAATTACAGCTTTCTGGTATTAAGGGTTTCGGAGCAAAGCCGCGGACAGACAGACAGACAGACAGACAGACGGACATGGCGAAACTATAAGGGTTCCGTTTTTTACTACGGAACCCTAAAAAGCACATGCAAAAGCCTTCTTTAATAAATTATTTTTTGATTTAGATTATTTTTTAAGTATTAATTTTATTGATAACTAGCTTGTGGGCCACGGTGTCACCCGCGTAAAATTGAGGAAAAATTATATTCATATACCTAGTCCAGCAATAAGTACTGCTACAAATGAAAATGCATTTTTTTAATGAAATAATGTAATTTGATTTTTTTTATTGTAATTTCTCTATGGAAGGAAAAGATGCGCACAACGTCGTCTTCTTCCTGCTGGTTGTCTTCTGCGAATCAGGTAAGGGAGAGCGTCTGCTTCTCGTTCCCTTTCCACGGCCTCCTTTAACGACATCATGGATTCGCTAAAGGAGACCATTGCCGACCAACGTACGATCCCGTCGAGCATGGAAAGCTATCACGCATATCATACTTAAACACATAAAAACAATACATATGTATATTATAACAGTTTATTTGAGTATCTTGTTATTTTTGGAAATCCATCGAAAATTAAAAAAAAATACATTTCTAGCATAAAAATACTGAAAGTATTGTATTTTGTAATCAGTCATCTAATCGGTGATATAGTTACAAATTTGATATATGTACCTAAATGGATAATATCAAAACTGTAACAGTTATTCTTCATATTTAGATGATAAATGGACGTTAATAGGCAATACTATACATATAGGTACCATATGTCAGGCCACAGACACTTGTGTAACAGAAACACAGGGTAAAACAAAAATCGTTATATATATGGGTGGTGATAAGCAATATTGTGTCAAGCCACACGGACTTCATTTTCAGAAAATGGCATTTAAAGACGTCAATCCTATTATTAATTTATTTGAAGAAGTATATACTTATATTTTCTTTTCTATTTTGATAATTAATTAAAAGCAGATTGATATAATAAAAAGGAAGTCTTTCAAAATATGAAGTTGTTGCATATTGCGAAATTTGGTAAACACTTCAATGTTCGAAACATTAACATAAGAAACTTTTTTCGTACTTTTAGTTAGAATTACTCATCTTGTCGTTTCGCTTTTCTTTTTAGTTCAGATGACTTGAAAATTTTTGAATAATGTTAAATACGTGGTGCATTATCAAAATACATCAATATCTCCGAATTTAACTGTTTGTGGGTAGACACATTATTGCTTATCAGCAGCCAAATATCAAGTCAGTAATATTTACTGTAGCACCCATAATTGCAAGTAGGCGGTTCAACCGAAAACAGTAATAGACTACCTGACTTTTATAATATTAAATTGATTTAATATTAAAATAATTAAATTAAAGACAGTTTATAAGAATTCGAAATAATTCCATGGAAAATTTAAAAAATCTAAGTATTTGTTGAAAAATCTATATTAGAATAAACTTTGAATATTTAAATCTTCAAGTTCTTTAAATAAATCTATATAAGTCGCAATCGTTAAAATTCTGTATTTCAAAACCTAATAAACATAAACAATAAAACTAACATTCTAAAAAAAGTCATTAGCAGGCAAAATGGCGCCATGCCGTGCACTAATTAAAAAAAAAAAAAACAAACTAGCGCAGCCCTACACGTGTAAATTATTGCATCCATCCGCGCATACCGGAGCAATTTGATGAGGTCAAAGTTTGCGTGCCATAGCCAAATATGCGGAAACGATGGGGAATTGTCAAATATTCATAATTTTTAGAGTTCCTTATTGGTGGTTTAAAACTATTTTAATAAAAATTCAAATAACACTTATTTGAAAAAATATAGATATCATATCTATATCTATTATTTAGATAATGAGTTAATAATAATAATTCTAATTTTTTTAAATTTATAATTAACCTTATTAAAATCCACGCATTAAATAGATATAATATGAGATATCGTTTTCTTAATTGTAGGTACTGTATCGTTAATTTTTAAAACACAGAAAAAATCTATTTTCTAGCTTTTACTACTGCAAAAATTATGATTGGCAAAATAACAACAATCACAGTATATAAAATGTCTGTAAAATTTTCAATTCACACTTAACCAAACTTTAAACAAACCCAACGCATCAATCTTGGCTCAAAAAAAGTTAAAAAAAAAATAAGCGCCACAGAGCGGCTTAATTATGACAAAATATGTCGGTAATTTAGAAAGGCGACAGGACTTCGTTTTTGTGTGTTATTTATTGATTTCTCTATTAAAACTGGCGTTATTTCAAATGTTATTATATTTTGATGGTGTCACCGTTAGGATTGGGTGATGTATTTATAATTTCGTAATCAGTTTATTTATATTTCCTGAATGTAGTTTTTCGGTCATTTTATCTACTTTTATACTCGACTGCGGCTAAGTCGGTTATATGTTTGACCAGAATGTTTGTATATATTTTCGTTCCGATGAACGCTAATATTTTGTCATTGGATTCCTCTTAATGGCGCGAGTTTTGGAGTCTAAAATAAAAATATTTTTTGTTTGCAGTCGGGTTTATACATATATATTTTTAATTCCTTAATTTTCGAATACTTCAGACTACTTATCACTTACTTTTACTAATTAAATCGCCAATCTCGTTATAATCTTTAAAAAGTAGTCCTCAATGTCCCTTCAGTCACATCGTGTAACGTTTGTTTTTTTACACGCCGCAAGCCGCCACTTGTAGTGATCGCTTAATTGCTTTTAGATATTTTATAATTTATTTAATTTACATATAAATTAAGATAAACTGTGATACTTGAATCAATTAACGTAATATTAGTTGATCGTTCCGTTCTTTAATATTATTCTATTGGAAATCAATTGTGCCAGTCTAATAAAATAAAAACCCTTCATAATCTAAATATATATAATTCAAAGGACTGACTGACAGTGATCTATCAACGCACAGCCCGAATCACTGGACGGATCGGGCTGAAGTTTGACATGCAGGTAGATGTTATGACTTAGGCATTCGCTAAGGAAGGAAGATTTTGATTAATTATACCCCAAGGGGATAAAATAGGGGATGAAAGTTTGAATGAAACTTTGTCAATTTTAAACCGATCGGGCTCAGACTTTGCATGCATAAAGCTACTATGACGTAGGCATCATAGACATTGTAGACGAAGTCGCGAGCACCCGCTAGTTTGTATATTATATAATATTATATAATTTAATCAATTGACATAAGTCTTATTTTAGGTCTAGTTAAGTGGTACAGAAGTAATTATTGTGACGTGGCTTTGATCCCTTCTCTACTTATGTTGCATCCAAATTTATTAAAACGATTTAAAACTTGCCTATATTATATACACGTCCACTTTGTTTAACATTATAACAAAAATGTACCATGTAAACTTTTTGTCTGTCTGTCAGCTTGTGCTGGCTAATCTCTGAAACGGCTTCGACGGGAACCGATTTCGACAGGTCTTTCACTTACAGAAATGAAACCTTATAAGGCGTTACTAGGCTACTATTACTTTGAAAATTTTATTTATTTTTATTAAAAAAAATACACGAAAACAAAATTGAATTCTATGAAATAGTGAACAATATCCGATTCAAACAAGAAAGGGACGCATCATAAAATATAATTTTTACACAGATAGGTGTTAATAAAACTAGACTCATATGTATGTTGTTGTTCTAAGTTCTAGCTTACCATAATATATTACCACAGGTAAGGTGGTATTCACTGTGTAAAATCAAAAATCTTTCAGATCTGCTATAGAACAAGCTGACGATCGCTCTGGTGTAGTGGTACTGAATGTGCCTCTAACATTTACAGTCGGTTACTGTTTTGATCCTCGCTCAGGGCAGATATTTTTGATTTGTATAAGCATTTGTTTCTAAGTCTGTGTGTTTGTCCTTGTGGGTCTTGCCTTGCCTCGGAGAACACGTAAAGCTGTCCCGGTTGTTATCACAATCACCTGATAATGATCGTTACAATTAGTGGGGAGATTATTCTAGTCTGAATGGTTACTGGCTTGTCCTCATGGGGTCTAGAGATCAGATGGTAGTCGCTCTGTGTAAAATCAGTAACTTATCATTGTATGGACTAGAATAATAAGCAGACTCTGGTATAACCGGGAAAAATGATAGGTAGATAATGATCATATATGTATGTATAATAATCACATAAGTCTTGTACGATGATACGAAACTTTTCGTATGCGAGTTCGACTCGCGCTTGGCCATTTATTATCCGTTTGCGAAAAAGGAGGAGAAGTTTTTTGTTCTATACCTATGTGAAACTTACGGGATAAATGCTAGGTAGATAATCGGGAGAGACAGCGGATGCGCATGCGCAAGCAATCCCGCGGCCTCTCCGTTTCCGTACTGAGGAAGGCCATCGTAGGGGTTTTATTAGATATAAATCACCACATAACCCGTTCTCCTCCTCCCCCCCAGGAATCAGGTATCTTTTAGAAGATTTCCCCTGCAAAAAAAGGTAGATGACGATGTGTGTTATTCCATTAATAACCTAAGCCGAGAGTATAGACAAAAATAATAGTTAAAAACAATTGCTGGTACTTTTTGGGTTAAGTTAAGTACGACGTAGAATTGTGTTGCTTTTTTGTTTATTTATTTCTTAATATTTAATCCATCGTAACTAACATGATCTACCATACTTTAGCATACGAGAATTCTAAGTTAACGATTTGTATTCTCAATTTTGTTTTAAGTTATTTTATTACAACTTTATTACATTCTTCGTTTTTACCCGACTGCGCGATGTAAGGGAGGGTAATGTGTTTATCAGTCTATGTATGGTTGTATATATGTATGTATGTATGTATGTATGTATGTATGTATGTATGTGGGTACCTTTATGGCACTATTTAGACCAAACGCGTAGGCTGATTTTGATAAATGACACGCCATTTAATTCGTGATAACGTGGCCATAATAATTTGGAAAAATCACAAGGGTCAGCTTTGGATAGCCCTAATGTGAAAAATAAAAAAATATAAATGGACGAACTGTGTTAAGTGGGGTATCGTTGTTTTCAATCAAAATTACTGTTTAAAATCTATAACGATTTAAAGTTGGTTAATAACGATTCTATATGGTATTGTTATGTGATTTTTTAATTTTTTCAATTAATAACTTGTGTATATAATATCTTATACCTAATTAGCAATTGCTCACGTCTTCTCCCGCGTCAAGTAGACAAATCAATCCTGTCAATATTTAAACTTTACTTTTTTCGTTAAATTTTACTATCTTTGAATGTCGTATTTATAATTTAATCGTTAAAAGGCTGAATAATAAGTTTTAAGCTTTAACTATCATTTCTATATAATATCATCTCCTATTTCAAAGCCTTACGGCCATTTTTGCACTAAAAGGTTTTGGCCTATATCCTTTTTCAGACTCTAGACAATCTCTGTAACAAATTTCATTTCAATCGATTCGATGGTCACTCAGACAGAGTTACTTTCGCATTTTTAATATTAGTAAGGATAACGATATTTCTATTGAATTATATGGTTAGTACCACATTAGAGTTTAGGTAACTCTAATGTGGTACTAACAACCACCACCCATTACTTCAAAAAATTTAAGAAACACCACTTATAGACTCACTCATTACCAAATGTTCGGAATTATAAGATTAACAGAAAGTAAATTATAAAACGACGAAAAGAAGCAATTTAACTCGCACTAAGTTAGCTAGATACAGATAAAAAGAACGAATCAGACATCCGCAAAACACAAAACAAAACAAAACACGACTTAATCAAAACGACACACAAATCAAAATCAACTCTAATTACTCGTAACGACGCCAACGTCTATAAACACGTTCGATCCACTCATTAAGTCACAAGCTAGAATCTTAACCACGTGACGTGTCCAATTAAACGAACTAACAATATAATTATCACAATTAATGGACGCGGGCATATTTCACGGGACTCCTTAAATAAATCCCATTTTGATGTACCGAAAGACGTGCCAGACACGCCCACCGACTTCCCATTGGTTTATAGCTAATTATATCTTGAATCTGCTGCTTGAAGAGCTATTTGCATCGTTTAACTGTTGCTAGACTAAAATCAACTTTAAGTTATGCAAATAGAATTGAAATTTGAACGTGATGGTCTTAAATGTGGCATACAAAATTGTCATCCACATAGACGCCCATTAGCCGAGCTTTTTCATCTTCATTTCGATTAGAATCATTGCCAGATGCTTTGGTGTTGAGGGATTTTTAACCGTATTCTTATGTGGGATAAGGTCTATTAAACGTATGCTACTGAAGGAGTAGCATTTTCAGGAGAGCCAGTTAAGATTTCGTGCGCAGTCGATACTGTGGTACAATTTGACAAAAACGCGTCGTTAGTTTTGAGTTCAGTTTAAATTATTATCTCGTGTGAGCATTTAGTCGTGACGGAATTATTGTTTAACTTTTAGTTCCTCAAATGGTGTGATTGCACGCGGACTTTTATCGAAGTGATATTCTGAAAAAAGTCGATATTACATATAAAATCGATAAATTAGTTAATATGGATTCTGTGAAATCTGATTCAATGGATGTTAGCGATACAATTGATGATACTAAAACTAATAAAACAGAGAATAAATTAGCGTTTTCTATAGACAATTTATTAGCTGATAAATTTGTGGATAGCAGTAGAGAGAAAAGTGTAAATGAAAATGCGTCAACCTCTGATTCAGATTATTTTAGCGTTTTTAATAAAGAACACGTGAATATTGAATCTGATGATGATAAAGATAGTAGCTGTTCAGAACAGCTGGATGTGGAAAGCTCAACAGCTGATGCGCAGGAGTTTGCTGAAACTAAATCGTCTGATTATCAATCAGGTAATATTTTTATTTAGAAAAATCTTTTTTACCTTCTTCAGACTATTGAGATTCTAATACTTTATTCCTGGACAGGTATACATATATAAATTGTAGTTATTTTATTTGGGTTTCGTAGTGTATGAACTTAGGAACGCGATTCTAATAAGAAGTTGCATAATTTATATTATTTAAGATATTGCATAGACGTTCCATTAGCATATAACTGTTTATCTATTGAAAAATTTTCGTCATTCGTATAAAAGTTATATACCTACTAATATACTTACAACAATTAGGTAATTTGTTGAGAATATAAAAATTAGAAGAAATTATTTTATTGTAATAACAATAATTAGACTAAGTCTTTTCATATTTTATTTATTTGTTATACCAATAAAAGTAGCTTGAAAAATAACTATATATAAATTTGTTTATAAGTTTGTATATAAGGGGTAATTTCTGAAACTTCTGATCCGATTTGAAAATTTCTTTTTTCGTTGGAAAGACCGTTTATTGAGGAAGGTTATATATTGTTATATGCCATAACATTACGCTATGACTTATAGGAGCGAAGCAGTAACCATAAACGCGAGTAAAACTGCGAAAGGCAACTAGTATTGTACAATTTTTCTCACCTGGATCAAATTTATGTAGGTAATATAAAACACAATTTCAAAACTGTATCCGCCTAGATTTTGTAAATTTTCGGATGATTGGAAAGAATAAATAAAAATAGGTATTACCTAATGCATTCTGATAGATATACGACATATATATTTTATTTAATTCCTGCAAAATTGTTTATTTATTGCTTTTTACCGATAGAATATCTCAGGATTGAACTCAAGAGATGAAATTTTCAGAGAATATGTATTGTTATTACCACTAGAACAACAAATTATAAAAATTGATCAAGTGTCAGTTATACGCACACGAAAAATTTATTTATTTATAACATTACCACCATTAAAAATAACAATCTTATATCGAATTTATGTTAAGAAATAACAATCAAAGCGTTTCATGTATTGGTTACCATCGCCCATGTACATCTGCAACATCAGGGGTGTCGCGGGTGCGTTGCCGGCCTTTGACGGAAAGGTGTCTATACACTCGACGCTTGAAAACGCCCAAATTATAGCGCTGTGGGAAAACCTCACGAGGTAGATCATTCCACAGCGTGCACGTACGCGGGAAAAAAGATCGTGAAGCCCGCATATTGGATACTGACCATGCATCCAAGTGGTATGGATGATATCGAGTCCTGAGGAAAGAGTGCGACGGTAAAAGCAAGACGATGGCACCATATCCAAAAGTTCATCAGAACACTCCCCATTGTACAGATGGTTAAAACACCAGAACCAACATTTCTCCATACATTTAAAGGTTCTAAGCCGTCCGTGAGTTTGGGATCGTCGATGATGCGAACTGCTCGGTGTTGGATGGAGTCTAGTGGTTGAAGTTGGTATTGGGGTGCCCAAAGGTACTTTACATAAGGACGGATCTGAGCTTTATTTTGTTTCATATTGTTGTAAATTTAAATATTTGGTAGAAGGTGCTTTTTAGGCTGTAAGCATGCATTAAGAAAGGATTTTTCGATATTTCCCACATAAGAGGACGAAAAGGGGAAAAACTTTGTACATATATAATATTCCGTGGTCTTATTAACTTATTACACTCACCACACTTATGAGTGAAAGTAATAAATTTCAGAAATTTAAATATTTTATTTTACCAGTTCCCTGAATCGTTTCTATCAAATTCGAAAATATACGCGGGTGAAGTTACAAGGAACTGCTAGGATTGGATATGGCCTAATGTCCTTCGTAACATGAGTTTTGTTCATAAATTCTTAATAAGGCGGGTTTACTTATGTAAGTTTTACTATCACGATTGATATAAAACAACTGTGTAACCTGGTAACAGCTATGGTCTAATTATCTTTCTTGTCCTATTTGGTAACAATACTCGGAACGACAATCACGAATTTACGAACATTATTTTTCCTGAAAAATTTTCATTATAAAAAAATATTAAGTTCAATCATTCGGTCGACAAATTCTCGTCTCTAACCCTTATGTGTGGTTAGATATACACCATTTTTGTTTGGTAAATAAGACACGTAAAGAAAAAAAGACTACTTAGGTAACCTTACAAAAGTTGTGACTTTCAAACATAAGGCACTGATAGTAAGGTTGGGGGTTAAGCAATGAAAAACAACTTATGTAATTTTTTATGATAGCCTGAGAGCAAAACTTATAAGTGTAAGTTTAAAAGTGTTACGACTCAATACAAAGGCAGAACGAGGTATTAAACCTTATTCATCATTCCGTGCGTTTTCTTACTATTATAGAGTCATACAATAGAGTCACAGGATGCCAGTTTTTCATAGGACAGCGTTGATTTTAAAGGTAGTGGTAAGATAGAGTCTATCTGACTTCAGCTCGTATAAGGTTTGGCAAGATAGTCCCAGACTATACCCCACTCTCACATAATATCGGCGTGAAGTAGCTGAATTTCAAACAGTGAGTGTGAGAGCCTAACCTCCTTCTCAATTCCTTTCTTTGCTTTCTATTTCTTTTCTTCTCCTAATTTTTTAAACCGATATAGGCATTTCAATTATTTTATTATACTTTAATTGTTTTGGCGAATCGAAAGTTTTAAAACTTATTTACCTGCTTACTTGAATAATATGTATTTTGATTTAGCTGGCATCGCATTAGCGGCTCCCCTAGTGCTATAACTATTCAGTACTATACTATCCATAGACGAAAATAAATCATACTTTTAACGACTTTTAATTTCACTAGCTTGCGTTTATAGTGACTGCTTCGCTTCTATGAGTCGTAGCGTGATGTAATATAGCCTATTGCCTTCCTTAATGAATAAACTATCTAACACAAGTAGTTCTTAAGAATAGCGCGTTCAGACAAACAACTAAACTTCAGCTTTATAATATTAGTGTATATTAAATCATAACATGAGTAAAAATTAATTAAATAATAAACTAAAATAATATCAATTACAAATAAAAGAAAAAAGGAACAAGAATTTATACTAATATTAAAAAGATGAAGAGTTTGTTTGCTTGTCTCTTTGAAAGGGGTTAATAATTCTTCCATAGAATTTTCATTGAGCTAAATTAAATATTTTATTTTCAAGTCGTTTATCCTTTTTAAATAAAGTCTGGTAGACATTTTTTTCGTTTAGAAACGATGGATTCTCCTTACAAGCTTTTACCATCTTTAAGTTTTGTTTTTGGAATAAAAAAAGAAGATTACAAAAATTCATCAAAATTATTTCAACGGTTTAAGCGTTAAAACGTAATAAATAAACGTTTCACATTTTTAACATTAATATGGATTCAAAAGTAGATTAAAGTCATCGTAATCATTTACCTAGCATTTTTTCCGGTTATACCAGGGTCTGCTCACTATTCTAGTCTAATTTTTTATTATTGACATTAGGCATGTTATTGAATTTTACACAGAGCGAATGTCATATGACCTCTGCAACCACTAAAGGCAAGCCAGTAACTATTTAAACTAAAATAATTTCCCTTCAAAGAGTAATGATCATTATCAGGTGATTGTGATAACGACCGGGACCGACGGCTTTACGTGCTTTCATAGGCACGATAAAGAGACCCACCCAAACCTAAGAACAAATGGACGCGGATAAGCAATACTATGTCAAGCGAGATTTCGAGAAAATGCCGTCTAAACATGTCAAACCTTTTCCTAATAAATTTGTTTGAAGATGTATATATCCATCTTTTCTTTTCTATGTTAATAAAAGGTATAATTAATTAAAAGTAGATTGATATACTTAATATATTATCTGATAAAAACGTTTTAAAAATATTTTAGATTATTGTATAAATTGCAAAATATGGAACGCACTTGAAATTCGAGACATTCAATTAAGAAACTTTTTTCCGTACTTATTCAGTTTAAATGACTTAATTTTTTTAATAACGTTAAATACGTGACGCATTATCAGAATACATCAATATCTCCGAATTGGACTTTTTGTGGGTTGACACATTATTGCTTATCAGCATCCAAATATTTATGCAAATACAAATTTCTGTCCCGAGCGGGGATCGAATTCGCTTCCATCGCGATACAGTTACATTAGCTACACTATACCGGAGCGGTCGTCAAAAGTCGAATGAAGTCAGTGATTTTAAATCTTTTGCGGTTTATTTAATTTTTGAATATTTTTTACCTCTTTACCAACTCACACTTGACCGATTTTTTAAACTTGCTTTAAATGTAAGTTTTAATCTACATTTCTGTCTTATATTAGAAAAAAAACAACAGGAACAATGTAAAAAAATTAACACGTGAAAATAAAACGCAAAACATTTCTTTAATTTTTTTTTATTGAAACTAATGTTTCTCTTTGCCTTTGAAGATAGTTTTACAAATTAATCATTGAAACGCGAGTGAACGTAACATGACTAACAATAATTTACGCTGGATGATAAAAAACTTCGCGCCTTTCCGAACCATTGACATTTACGCCATGCTACTCAGCCGCCATGTCTATTTTTGGCGCCAATTAAGAATCATTTTTGTTCGTTTAATTTTATGATGTTGATTCATGGCTTCATGTTAGTTATTAAATACTAGTTTATGTCACTTTAATATTAACTGATCAATGATACTAAAATGAACGTTTTCTGTAATGATATTTAAGGTTAACTTATATTAATAAATAAACAAATTTTACGCATTTTTTTATTTTGTACTAATTTCTTAATTATGAGTAGGTTTTACACGGATAAAAATAATAGACTTATTTTAAATTACACATTTGCTATGTTTTTATTTATTTATATGTAAATTTAATTATTAATCGATGAGTTACACACCAACTAAAATATAAATGTAATGTGTGTAACAATTTATTATCTACATTCTAACTCAAAAACAATATAAAAACAAAACGTAACGTTACTAAAAAAAAGTCTATGATCTATGATTTATATTTTGCTATTAATGAACAATATAATTACCGAGAAATAGACAATGCAATTAATACAATAGCTAACTAAGGAAGTGAGCTCAATCGGAGCGGACGAGGCATATCGTCACCTAACAACTATTTTCAATAAACACCTTCGACTCTGAGTAATTAGTGGTAATATATCAACATGTCTCCCGGACGCCATTTTGAAGCGTTTCCCGCGCTAATGAGCGCGCGAAAATAAATGTCAGTTAACTTTTTAAACGCCATATTGCTTTCTAATAAGGTTTAATATCATTTGGTTGCAGATGAGGATGTTTTAGTTTTTGCTCGCGGGTTTGTCTGTAAAAAAGTTAAAGTTATAAATTAAAGTCTTGTTTTTAATTACAATAATTAGAATAGGATTTATTTTTTATTGTTTGACGATATCAATTTATTTGATGTAGAAAACGACTCGTAACACAACGTTAAATAAAATAAATAAACTATTTTATAAATTACTAGCTTTTGCTTTCTCTTTGAGATAAAATTAATTAATAAAAATACATTGTGTATACATTATTTTAATAGAGTTATTATCAACTACATTCCGAACCGGCGGTAGCTTTAAAATCTAAAAAAAAAATGACATGTAAACTGACGATTCGAAAGTGCTTTAAAGGCCCATGTGAATAAAGCCATTTGATATTTTGAATTTGAGATTATTCAAAAACAGATGAAGAATAACTTGATTTTACATAACTTACTGTGTTATTATGGCGGGTCATATGTTCTTTTTATATATTTACTGTATTATTATTCTATTGTGTGCGTGAATTAAGGATTAAGTAAAAATATATGCGTAAATCCATTAAAAATAGTCTAGCTTTTACTCGTGACTTCGCTCACGTTAATGTAGATGTTTTAAAATAATACTCAAATATACTTAGCTACATAAAATATAGACTATGACCATCTGGAATCATTTACCTTTCAAATTGCACCATTATTTTTAAAATAGGTTCAGAGGTTCCGGGGTTTACTTCGCAAAAACGAATTTCGCATTATCTTTATTATACTTCTATAGATCCCAAAAATTTGGTGCAAGCTATACTTATAGTTATAATGTCGTATGAATACTTAAGTACATAAACTTGGATAAATCCACAAGTGTGTCCAATTATTAATTATACTTGCGCAAGTGTATTAAGATATGGGCGGCTACCAAGAGCATATTCCGAAATACAATACCAAATGCATTAATTAACTTCTCATTGTGATGAGATGTCATTATTTCCGACCAGTGTGCTGGATTTTATTTCTGAATACACCCAATGATATTATATAACTATAGATATGTCATAAGCTTGATTTTGGCAATCAGAATGCCTACCACTTTGGACGACGTTGCTTAGCAACCAGCCAGCGATTGTGTATACAGGCGAGGGACTTTGGGCCAACAGGTCAATTGATAAACTTGTTAAAGTTGGAAACGAGTACATATTTTTATCGTCAAAAAAGTATAAAAGTAAATCTATAGTTATAAAAAATATTGATCACACCCCAATTTTTGTAATCACATAATCCCAAATAATAATGAAATAAAGAAACTCGCACACATACAAACATAAACCCTGAAAACAACAATTATTTTAACAAATATTACACGTACAAACACAGTCTAATGTTTTATATGTATATATTTGTCGAGCAGACGATTTATTGCTTGTACGGAGATTGTTAAGGAATAACAGATAACATAAGGGGTTGTATTTCAGTTTTAATGATTTAATGTGAGCCAGTGTCAAATTAAATGTTCTTAATGTCTTTTACAGTTAAAAACAGTTTTTTTTCCGGCTGGAACTTTTTTATTTTCTTCTGAACCTCAAGATATTCAATACGATATAGATTTTTCAAACTTTGTTAACATTTTGTTTTTTATGTAAAGAAGTGTGGATTTAGAAGGAAATGAGGAGGGAAGAAGCAATTAATTTTTTCTTCAGTAGACATTTGACAAGTATTATTGTCTACCAAAAGTCATAAATATAAAAAATATTTTTAAAACGATTTATACGTATGTTTTAATTAAACTAAATATTTATATATTTTTTACAATAATTAGTAACTTGAAACTAATTAAATAATTTTTTTATTAATTAATCAAGACATAAGTCCGGGCATTAACTGAGATACAATACAGCTGTCAAAATGTTCACTTATTATTAGAATTCAGCAATTTTAGGCAAATTAGATTTATAAGATTTGTTCTCAGACTTTTTAATAATAAGATATCGTAAATGATTTAATAAAGATTAAGTATTAATTTTTTCGTTAAAAAAACTCCATTCGATTGTACAATGGCATATTGCGATTAGTCTCACATGTGGTTTTATTTTGAAATAGTCACAGCAGTGATAACTGATAAAAATAGAAATGTAAAAGTCAGTTCATTCAGTGAACGCTCGGCCTAAAGCATTTGTAAAGCAATTAATGTCAAAACATCGTCACCTGTCAACAGCTAATGTCTTTGTTTCGCGCCACTTTTACAAACGTCATTACTGTGACAGATAAAAAATAAGTTCTATTATCTATACCTAAAACCGCTATTCACAAGACACAATTTCGAACGCAACCGAATTTTCAAATCGAAACAATAAAATTGTCAATGACCGTTTGACACAGTTCGTTCGAAAATCCGTTCGCTTCTGTAATAGAATTTTACAGCTTTTTAATGAGCTCCGACCACTTACTAAATTTCAGTCGTGGGACAGATTCTTTTCATCTTTTTTTTTTCGCGCCGGTGAATAATTACGGGGGAGAGAGATTTAGCTAACAAGAGTCGGGAGTAACGGAGATTTATCTTTTCGTAACAAATTTAGAAAATCAGACATCAGTGCGCTGTTAGTGTGAGCTCGGATCATTTTATTTGTTGGGAACGGAACGTCATGGAAGCAATTCAAACGGCTAATTTGAAGCGCGCATTCGAATTTCAGAATTAGATGCTTTATCGTTGACAGATCGTAAATAAATTAGCGTGCAATTTCGCTTGGGTTCTTTTTCGGGTTATTGCGCGAATTAAATAAATGTTTTTCGTTCATAAATTTCAGTTATGTTTAACAATTTAGTTGTTTTAAATTGGTGATATAAAATGCCTTCGAATGAAATTTTTTTAAAGAATATGTTATTTACAACCTCATTACTTTTGTTGACTCTTTTATATCGTTGTAGTTTTTGGCCGTGACTTTGCTTGAATATTTGCGTTTATTTTATTAACTCCTGCCTACATAAAAAGGAGTTGTTATAAGTTTGACGTCTGTGTGCCTGTCTGTAGCATCGTAGTTCCCAAACAGGTGGACAGATTTTAATGCGGCTTTTTGTTTGAAAGCCGATGCAATCGTGATGAATCTTTGCTATTATTTATAAAAATTTGTTCAAACATTTGAAAGTTATCTGAACAACTTCTATAGGTCTAGTTGACTCGAAGTTTACTATACTATGAATTATATTAAAATGACATTGAGCAAACTTAGTTAAGTTAAGCATCTAGTTAGATGCTGCAGCATTATGTGGGACCATCAGGACAGACAATTCCTTACGGAAGATGTGTCTTAAAAAGAGCAACAGAGCTATATTACCGGCTACATTAGCTACTGCACTTCTTCTGTGAGAGTGAGATACTGCTCTGATCAAGCCAGCCCGTATACGAGCAGTAGTCAGTTAGGCTCTACCTCAATAAATTATTCTATAATAAATTTATCTATTCCCTATGTATTTATTTAACGATAATTATCAGATTATGGTAGCAACTAGGAAAAACAGGCTCTGCGTCACTGTTACGTTTATATTAATATACGTATTAGGATTTTTAGTATCGTTTCTCACAAGAATTAACGTCGTGGCGCTAATATTTTTATCTCATTTGCTCGTCTAAGCATTTTTGTTCGGATTTGATGTATTTTACTCGACTACGCGGAGAAAAATTAAATTTTTTTTGTATAAATGACACGTAGTTTGATTCATCATAATGTAAATCGAATGTCATAAAAAGTAACGAGATTGTAATATGTGGATTTTATTCACTGTCTCCATAGCATCGTGTTCATCTCGAGGCAAGAGAGCTCGGACGGCGTTCAGCGCACAGCAGATCAAGAGTTTGGAGGCTGAGTTCGAGAAGAACAGATATTTGTCTGTCGCCGCTAGAGGGCGGTTGGCTCGACAGTTGAGACTGACGGAAACTCAGGTAACATATACACAAAGAAACAGTCCTTACCTCCAGGGCCGTCTTTAACTTATTGGAAAGCCTAGGCACATTATAATGGGGTTTCGTTAACTTTGTCAGAGAACTGTTTTGTTAAAATAGGCATCAATAAATTAATAAGTGAGGTTAAAACTTTGTACCACTTTTTACGAAAATGGCACGGACGGAGAAGTATCAAATCACTTATAGTTTAGATAGAGAAGGAGAGAGAAATGCTAATATATTTTTAATTATGCATAAAAATGATATATTTTGATTGATATATTTAATATCAATAAAAAAAACATTACACACACTACCATGTATTTGACAGAAGTATGTATACTCTTTCGTTCATTGTTAAAGTCTGTGTTCAAGTTGAGAATATATTGTCTGTGATCGATCTTAAAATCGGTTGAAAATTTAATGAACTACGGTCAAATTCCGACCGCTAGAGGACGATTCGTAAATAATAAAAGGCGTAGTTTTTAAATATATTTCGCAAATTATTTTTATTTATATAGATATATTAATCATATTGTGACGACGACTTCTCAATTTTAAATTAAAAAAAAAAACTAAATGTATTTATTTTCAGATAAAAATATGGTTCCAAAACCGTCGAACGAAATGGAAGCGAAAATACACAAACGACGTTGAAATACTAGCCCAGCAATATTACAACAGCCTCGGTATAATATCACCAAGACCCATGTTCGTGGGCGACCGGCTGTGGATCTTCAATTACCCCAACCGACTCCCACCCACACAACAACAACAATGGGCGAAATCCCTCAACAACATCGCCAATGTACAACAAAATCCAATTATAGATAGAACTATGTTTAGAAATCCAAAACCGGATATACCGTTTCTATTACCACAATATCCTAACGAGCGAGTGTTTTTAAATATGGAACGAAATGTCGGTTTGACGGGAAATGTCAAAGTTACCGCGCAAAATCGACTCTTGTCTATGCCCAGAGAGGTTTACAGCAATATGGCGGCTCAGAGAAGTTTAGATATGTATAAAAATAATATTTTAAATCATAGTCCGAATCAGGATTCGAGTGTCGATCATTTGAGGCGATTGGAAGAGAATTTTAGCATTTAGATTTGGTAATGCTTAATGTATTATAGTTTATTTAAATAAATAGTATTTAATATTCAGCTTGTGTTATTTTTAGGGTTCCGTACCTTAAAAGGAAAAACGGAACCCTTATAGGATCACTTTGTTGTCCGTCTGTCTGTCTGTCTGTCTGTCTGTCTGTCTGTCTGTCTGTCTGTCTGTCTGTCGGGATGTCAACCCTTTTTTCTCAGAAATGCATAGACGTATCATGTTGAAATTAATATCATATACTCAAGTCTACGATGACATGCGGCCGTGAAAATATTAAGGTTCTAAGTCAACGCAATCAAAAGATAATGGAAAATATGTCGTATATTTTGACCATTTTAGCGTTTTCGCAAGGGAATCAAAACCTATAGGGTACTTCCCATTGACCTAGCACGATGAAATTTGGCAAGAAGTAAGATCTTATGGTACAAATAAAGTAAAAAAATCTGAAAACTGTAAATTTTTGTATGTATGTTTGTCTGTTTGTAAGTTTGTCTTTCAACCTTTTTCTCAGAAACGCGTGATGGTAACAAATTTTTATCAACGTCAAGTACTCAGAGTTGTAATTACTAAGAGCTGTGAAAAAATCAAACTTCTAAGTTAACGCAATCAAAAGATACGGTCATTTATATCACATATTTTAAGTATGATAGCGTTTTTAACGTTTTCGCAAGGGAATCAAAACCTATAGGGTACTTCCCATTGACCAAGCATTATGAAATTTGGCCAGGAGCAAGGTCCTTTAGTATACATAAAGGAAAAAATCCGAAAACTGTAAATTTCTGTTCGTGTGTCCGTCAGTCTGTACGTCTGTCTTTCAACCTTTTTCTCAGGAACGCGTAAATGTATCAAGTTGTAAATTGATCAAGAGGAAAATATATTAATCTTAGAATTAAAATTATATGTACTTGTAACAAATTAACATAGAAGTTGACCATGGTCAAAAAAACAATTTTACAAACACTGAGAAGAAATTTGTATCAATACGAAAACATTAAAAAGCAGCAAACCTTTATAAACAACGCAATGCAATCTATATATCGCAGCTAACAAAATGATAGCGCGATGCAGCGTACAGCTAATGCCATCTATTACAACATTATGACATTAACTGTGATATAATTCTGCTCGATTAATATATATTTTTTATTTTAATTATTATTTAAACGCGCTAAAAATAATAAAATAAACTTTTCATGTAAAAGTTTTATCGTCGATTTATAACGTCATTACGTAATTAACATTCAATATAAGAGCTTCACGCGATTTGATTTAAGTACTCGTATTGACTTAGTACGAAAATTTTAAAATTAAATTCAAATAGATCGAGTTATTTAATTTACTTATTTATCTACACATATAAATCTTCTAAGTAATATAATTAGTTATTTATAAATAAACAATTAGTTTTGTTCGAATTAAGGACTAATTATTTTCATCTTGGCAACACTAATATATATTTTGATATTTTGATTGATAATGTAAATCTAAATATTTTACGAACGTAGTACAGGGGTAGTGGAGTGCAGTAGAATATAAATAAAAATAAAACGAGGATAAAATATAATATAATTATGTTGTGAATGTCAGTCAACAAGTTAGTTCATTGAAATTGTCAAGAGATGGCGCTGGGTGTATCCTGAATCGCGCTATAACTTTGCTTTTTTGAAAGTATAAGGTGTATTAGTACTTAAAATAAAATTTTGTGTTTCCATGGATTGCATCCATGATTGTGTTTTAAATTAAAGTGCTCCTAAGAGTTTCAAAATAGTTTTTGGGACGTGATCCATATTTACATAATATTTGATTATATTTAAGCGACTTCTAAAAAAGGAGTGTTTTCAATTCGACCTTGTATTTATTTTTTTTTATGTTTGTTCGCCGATTACGCCGCCATTTGTGTACCGATTTTCAAAATTTTTATTATGTTTGAAAAGGTATACTTCCAAGGTGGTCCCATTGTCTTCAGGTCAGGATCAGATGATGGCATCCTGGAGAAATTGAGGGAACTCCTCAAATATTATAGGCAAGCGTATACTGATTTAGGTATTTTTGATAGTAACTTATGTTGGAACTGATGATGAAGACCACAAATGGCGTAGATGGGTTAGTCTTATATAGATTTCTATAAGTTTGTACGGAACCCTCGGTGCGCGAGTCCTACTCGCACTTGACCAGTTATTTTATTTATCGTGCTTATTATTAGATAATATATTATATAACTATAATTTTTTAAATGCTTATGGAATTTGGTACCCACATTGCTGATACCTTTGTACGACGTTGCCTAGCTACGATTGATATGCCATCAAGTCAATGGACGAGTTTGTCAATTGTGTTTGTGGACCGATTTTAATTTTTGTTTTTGCTTGAAAGTGTTGACTACTCTACTTGACTTAACACTGTTGTCAAAAGTATTAATATTTTGCCTTTTAGTTTATTTGTACCTTTGAATTCGTTTTTTTAAGTCAGTTCGTTCATATTTATTAACAGTTAGTTGATTTGTACATAATTGGCCTTCAGGTTTTATATCAAAAATACGTGCATCTTACAATATGTGGAATTATACCTACCACATGAAGCAATACTTATGATTGACACAATAAACTCAGCAGGTTCACGGCCTCGTCGTCGTCACGTACTTTCATTGATCGTAATTCTTTCCTATAACAAATTTCCCATAATTCAAAATATCAGCCAACATATCAGTTTGGTCATTCAAAGAGGCAATGCCGTTAGTGTTATGGGTACTTTGCCTCATTGCAATTCGACAGTTTTTTAGGTTTTATGTAGGCTTATTAATTTTTTCTTTTAATTATCTATGTTATGTGAGAACATTGTAAATATAGCTTGTTATCACAATCACCTGATAATGATCGTTACTCTTAGTAGAGAGATTATTCTAGGCTAAATGGGCTTGCTCTCAGGAGTTGCGGAGGTCAGATGGCAATCGCTCTGTGTAAAAGTTAATAACTCGTCAATATCTGGACTAGAATAGACAGCAGACTCTGGTATCACCAGGAAAATGCTAGGTAGATGATTATTTCATTTTTTTTTAAATAACACTTGATCGTTATTTTCACATTAAAAAATAAGCCAATTTTTGTAGATCTCTGAGCGATACAAAATTAGATCCAAGATATTTAAATTTTTACTCTTACGCATTTTACCTTATAAATAAAAATTAATAAAATTAAACATTATTGTTAAAATAATTAAACCAAATTTAGCAAAACACATTTATTTACATATAAAAAAAATAATTTATAATATTAAAAACTTTATCAGTAATAATACCCCGGGGTCCCACAGCCACAGCCGCAACTACCCGCAATACTGACAGTACCTATCGCTGGTATGTCCCCAGCGAAGCGCACAGCACCAACAATCGGAACTTGTCCAGCAACCAGTGTGGTACCAGCGACTGGCATCTCACCAGCGACAGCGACATCCCCAACACCAGAACCACCGTAACCTCCAAGGCCCAGTGGTACTTCAAGAGCTGGAGCCATTCCAGGGTAGCCAGGTCCAATAACACCTGGACCGAGTGCCGGTCCAAGGCCGATGCCTGGTCCATAACCTAGACCATACGGATTTGGTACTCCAGCTGGTCCAATGCACTGGGCGAATACATTCTGATGAAGAAGATAAAACTTATTTATGTTATATAAATAAATATGGACATTATTTTGTCTATGGAAAACTATTTGATCAGTTAGTAACTACGTATTGATGCTGATAAGCAATAATGTGTCAACCCACAACCTGTTTAACATTATTCAAAAAATTATCTAGTCATCTAAAAGTTACTACACAATATATATTGTCAGTACGCACCTTCCCTCTCTTTAGTATAGATTACTCGTCCTCAATCTAATAAATGTATCAAAAATATAAAGTAACTGAGGACAAGTACCCAAACCAATAAACTTAAGAATTTACTTGCATACAATAAATATCTACTCGTATAAGGCGAGAATTACATTTGTAATTTTTATTCTCGCGATTGTTATAAAACAATTCTGTATCTTAGTAACAGTTTCTTAGATAAGCTAAGTCATAAGTAAAGCAGTGACGGTAAATTCTTTGAGGTGTAAGCCAAACAACTCATGTAAATCTTCATGAAAATTCGAGATCAAAACTTATAAGCGTAATTCTCGCCTATATCAGAAGCTAGGAGACGTTAATTAGTTAAAATCTATGTACATATTGATTTCTATATGGATATAAGCGACCAGCCTCGACTTCGTACGGATGTAATGTACAAAGATTTTTACGACATAAAACAAATCTTTGAAATTCTCTCTTTTCTCTACTTTAATGTAAACGTTCTAGAGAGCTATATAAAACAACTCTATAACTAGTAACAGATACTTCGTGAGAAGCTGTGAATGTCAAAAAGGCATTGACAGTAAATAATGAAATCTGAGAGCAAAACTTATAAATGTAACTTTTGCATTATAAATCTTCCTTTGAACCCTTCCTTTGAATTTGAATTGGATCTATTAAAATCCGTTACGTAGTTTAATAGATCTAGGCGTTCACACGGCGGGAAACGGTTTTGTTTTACATTATATAAAGATAAAGACTAGCTGAACACAGCATGCGTTGCAATGTTACGTAAAGTATAAAGATTTCTAGCAAGAACCTTTATAAGTTTCGCCAGACCACCCCACACCCTACGAAAGCGTCATCAATGTTTTCGCAACGCATGGAGGACAAACGTTCAAACGTTGATTTTTATTTATATAGCTTTTGGTCTTCGCTTCGCTTTTCTCGAAAATGGTGATTGTACACTCATTGGTGCTAACTTTAATGTGAGAAATTTTTAACGTATTGTATTTACACCGCATTACATTGCATATCAGATTGTATGTATGGTAGCGTAGATGATACAAACAAAACAAAACTTAAGTTTTATATATTAGATAATGAAAGGTTAGTAGAAAGTTTTGAAATTTCTATCTTAATTAATAAACTTCTACTAATAAGAAATTTAAAAATACATAAACAGAAATTGTTGAAATTAGCTCTTGGGCAATTTTTATAACAAAAATAAAACTTTTATAATACTAAAATTCTCAATTTTCCTTAAATAAATAATGCTATATGGAAGCTATACTGGATTTTATTAAAATCAATCTGCATATTGATTGAAAACACTATTTTTATTTACCAATAACAATGTCACGAGTAATCAAATACTGATTCAGCTGCATTATAATCACATACATGTTTACACAAGCATTTTTATCATATTAGCAGATTTTGCAAAAAATATGAAATAACATTATTAAGAGTTTAAGAAAATGCAGCTGACAACAAAAGCAAAATATATTATTTCGTTTGTATGAAATATTTATTCCAGTTATTTTAATTTGAAAACCAAATTACAGAATAGATTTTGATTAAAATTCTATGCGAGCAATTTTAAAGTATTGTCTTTGAAATTAAAGAAGATTTTTAGATTTCTAGGTTCAAAGTCGGTTAAGAAATGACGAAGTTCTGAGGTAACAAACATAAAAAGAACCATACATTACGAATTAAGAACTTCCTCTTTTTTAAAGTCCATACAAAACTAACGTAATAGAAAAGGAACTAAAAATTTAACTTATATATTAAGCTTTCGCGGTTTATACATTATTATAATCATATAATATAATATAACGGGTCTTATCGCAATAACTAATGGTAGTAATACCTTTTTATTGCCCAACGTTTATGCTATAGACCGTGCAAAAGAAATAGGTACCGTTTCGCACAATATACATCACCCATTTTCTTAAACAGTTAACCAACATAAATAATTTAGTTTTAATAATAAAATTGTTGTAATTTAAAACTAATTTACCTGAATTAAGCAAATCTGAACGCAGAACAACAATACACAGAAAGTATTCATGATGTATGAATTTTGTTATCCTAATGCAAGTGATGAAAAAAATTATATAATTTTTCTTTATATAGATGTTTTAAAAAAATATATTTTCGTCATAACATATCTGATATTTACTAATGACATCGATATAATATTTGTTGCGTATGTCTTATCATATCACGTTTTTTTATAACTAAGTTTTGTTCGCGAATCCTCTCGCGTCAATGTTGATTTCGTTTTAAAATATACATAGCAACAGCCTCTATATGTCCCACTACTGGACAAGGGCGTCCTCTCCTATCAAGGAGAAGGTTTAGAGCTTAATCCACCACCGCCACGTTGCTTCACTGGGGGCGGATATACATGTGTCAAAATTTCACTATCAGTCAGCAAAAGATGAATTTAAACAGATTTAGTAGTTGAAAACTCAGCGGTGCTAGCCGGGGTTTGAACCCGCGATCATCGGTTGAGATCGCCGTGTTCTTACCACTAGGTCATCTCGGCTCACAAAAAAATATACATACATAATGATTTATAAAGATGAGTGATTAGGAAAAAATGTAGAAAACTAAGAAAGCTAGAAATATTTGCTAAAAGGAACCATTATACAAAAAATAGTCTCCGACCATCTATATGAATGTAATCCAGAAAATCTCGATGAATATACCACATTTATTGAAATAGAATCAGTGCTTTCGAAGTTGACTTTACACGTACAAAAATTGCACTGTCTTTATTACACGTATGGTATAAATGTATAATGTACATTTTTATAAGAAAGTAAATAGGTTGACGTGGAAAAGTGAAAACTTCAAACTATAAAATAACAGTGAAATAAGAAACATTAAAATCGTTAATTCTCGGTGCTCTCTGTCGTCTTGACATTAAGGTGTTTTGAACGCGAATTTAATGTAACGGTAATGTGAATCCATAAGACTTTCTCCCACCAAAATGTGTATGGCGCATGTAGCGTCTAAATAGCCTTCAAAGTTACAATATTTCGATATTATTATTATTTTTCATTAGATGAAAATTTTACTAAATATTTATAATTAAGGATTATAGGACAGGTAAGTTATATCCGCGTGGAACAGTTAAAATAATGTTAGCAATACTTTGCAATTAAATCGCAATTCCTTAATTCCTTGGCTAAAAACTCACCAGCTAATTACAAATGGAACTAATATTTTTATGATTCGTTTTTTATTATTATAAAATAAGCATAAATTTACAATCATTTGGTGCTCAAACAGTAGAGGTTTAAAATTTTTCCAGTAGTTCTGATAGTTGGTAATTTTATGGATTTCGAAATACTGTTTTCAATTACACATTACAGCTTTAATTTTCTTTACTTTAATTTATTGCGTATCTAATTTTATCGAAAAATGTATAGGAAAAAAATAATATCTCCCATATTGTCAAAAAACTGTTTTGACCGCTATTTTTCCAATATGGCGGCGCATCTGACAAAGTTAGGAATTGACAAAGTGAGATCATTGACTTTTTCAAGTCCCGGAAAACTTTTCAGGTAAAACTACCAAATGACAAGAAGACAAAAGTTATCCCTGATCTGCACAACACAGCTACCTTAAGATGGTTTTTAACTTTTTCTTTCTAAATTATTATATAACGTTAAATAAATAAAAATATAATTAAATGGCGATAAGAAAAAAAATCGATAAAATGAATACGAAATGTTACGAATTGCATTCGTGTTGAGAAAAATCGATTATATTATCTATTACATAATAGATTTTATCGTTAATAATTTTAATATAAAAGCATTAATTAGTTAAATAAAAATCATTCCCTTCCTAGAACATAAAGATAAACATTATCACAATGTACGGTAAACTTGTATTTGTTTGCGTTTCCATTTGCCTTTTCCAGGTAAGAAAAAAAAAAGTGTTTGGCTAACTTTTTTTATGATCGTGTACTTTAAATAAATTATGTTTACATAAAATTAGTAGAAAAATTTAACGTGAACAATTTCAAAACGTAATGATAATGTTTTCCGTAAATAAAAAAGTATAAAAAGGTTTACCAAAACATTCAGGTTTCTAAACGTCACGTCAGAAATAAAATATACTGAAAAAGGATTTGTGAACTACTCATTGTTAGCTCACTTGACAGTATTATATGTAGAAACAACTCCTTTAATTACATGAAATAATTTACATAGATTTATTTATAAACAAATATTTACAATAATTACAAATTGAGCAATATACTAAAATCAATTGATTTAAAAAAAAGAGTAATTTATAACAAACAATTGTAAGCCTCTTCTAAGTCACTAACACTAACTTTATATTCTATTATTATTATTGATTAGTAATTAATTTCATTAACATGTCTTTTTACAGGTAATATCAGGCCAATGCATTGGCAATAATTACGCTAATGCTGTCGCCGCTGAGGCAGCCTATGCCAATGCAATGGCATATGGACATCTCTCTGGAGCTCCAGAAATCGCGCCAGAAATGGCCAGACCATTTAACGGCGGAGGATTACGAGTAACTAGCTATTCACCGATTTCTCCAACTGGCGTTACTGTGGAATCGGATAATTTGATGATGGAAGGACCTTTAGCTGTTAGTGGCCGATTGCCATTCTCAGGAGTTGTGGCTGTAGAGGGACCTCTGCCAGCTGTAGGTCATGGTGCAGTAGCTTACGCCTGTGGCGATGGCAATGTGGGGATTGTAAGTGAAACTGTTGAAAATGGTTACGGGCCAGTTTATGCCAATGGTGTCGCTGCTGGCTTGCCTGGCTTAGGCTATAATGGCGTTCCTAATGGCTATAAACCTATTATGTAAAGTTTGAAATGTTAATTATTTTTAGTATTTATTCTTGTATTAACATTGTTATATGAATAAAATTGTTGAATGTTACTGTATTTTTTTATTCTGTACTTTTTAAGGTTATTGAGTGTATGGCACTTTTAATTTATAAATTAAAGTAAAATTTTGTTTGTTGTTGTGATGGTAGCTTAACATACAATTCAACTTTTTGATTAAATGTAAATTGTCGATTTGAAAGAACCAAAAAAAAAACCTTTTTGAATAAATTAATATATTTTTAATTTATATATATCTTATTACAATGAGCCAGATCTCAAAAAGAATTTTTGTGTGAATTGCGCTGAAAAATATTATAGAATATATGAAAATAGAGTTAGATGTTGTTATTTATGCCGCAGGCATACCCGCTAAGCAAGGGTTTAAGAAAATTCACACCTAAGCGGATGAAATTGCTAGTAAATGATAAAATTGGTAAATAAAATACAGTTTGTATTAATAAAAAATATATTTTAATACAGATATTACATAACATAGCATCAATAGTAAACACCATTGTAACCAAGGCCGAAGCGACCATAAGCAGGTCCAACGATCCCATCATAACCGTAGGGTCCGGCGAGACCGTCGTAGCCATAGGGCCCAATCAGACCATCATAGGCATAGGGGCCATTGAAACCTGCAGCGGTAAAGTCCTCACTCACCATACCAACAGCCCCATTACCGCAAGCGTAGTTAACCGCACCAGCGCCCATAGTTGGTAGAGCTCCCTCTAACGTTACAGCTCCTAAGAACGGTATCGCACCAGCAATAGCCAGGGGCCCTTCGTAAGCGGTCTCAGTAACTAAGGAGACACCAGTTGGAGCGATAGGCGAGACGCTGGTCACGGTGAGACCTGCGCCATTAGACGCGGCGAGAGAAGCAGGACCGAGACCAAAACCGCATGTACCAAAAGGTGTAGTCCACGGGGCGTCACCTAAAAGACCCATACCGTATGGTGTGGCCCATGCAGCTTCTACGCAGGGGCCGATAGCATAGGGAGTGGCCCATGCAGCTTCAGGAAAGGGGCCGATAGCATAGGGAGCTGCCCAAGCTGCTTCAGCGTAGGCAGCAGCACCATAGGGACCGTAGGGTGCACCCAAGCCAAAGGCTTCGGCGGCAGCAAGACCGTTATATGGTCCGATGAATTGAGCGGAAATGGACTGTAAAATGTAATTATTTATAAGTTTATTATTAATTACATTAAATTTGATTCTTGAATTTTGAAACAAATTCAAGGAACAAGGAAACACTTGATTCAAGTATAATTGCTGCTCATGTATTCAATGATTGCGAACCAATATTAATTATTCATTTCTGTTTAATGTTTATATATTATAAGTACGACGTATTGAATAAGTTTTAATATAAATAAATCTAAATTGAGGAGTCGAACTTATTAAGGGAGGTGTGCATCTTGTGCAATTAATACAATCTAATAAAACTAAAGAGTACTGTACAAACCTCCACGGGATCTTATCCAACAAATGTTAAGAATTAATTCACCGTGGATACCGTGTTATATAATCAATTAATTCTAAATATAAATGCTTTTTACCACATCGTTTTAGTTGTCTGACAAAACTCCAATAAAATAAATAAATAAATAACGCATCACACTCAACGGCAGATCCCCATTAAGATCTCATGACCTTGTGTCGGGGGTCCGGAAACACTCACAACACTAACACAAACACCCAGACCACGACAAACATCTGTATGACAAATACACACGTTTGCCGTGAGCGGGGATCGAACCCGCGACCGTTAGCGCTTTAGTCAGTTGCAGTGACCATTGCGCCAACGCATCTGTCAGAAATAAAACTTAAAGAATGAAATTATTTAATTAAAATCAATGTTCTTTTTTTTTTATAGACAAGCAAAACTATGTAAAAAGTATTTATATTTAGAACGAAACTAATTAATTATTACATTCAAATACAAGTAATTTGAATGAGAAGCAGAAATAATCAATTACAAACATAATCATAAAATTAGGTCACAATAAATAAATCGTACAATATGGAATTTTTTTCCCGTCACATAGTCAATTACAAAATTACTCCTTAAACCATACCTGGATTAACGCCAGTACGCAAACAACGAATACGGTCTTGCAAGCCATGTTGGTTGGTCCAAGAAACTGTTTGAATGATCTTTGAATGGAAAATTGAAACTTTTATAGTAACGAAATTGTACGTTACACAATGTTAGGAATATTTTCCGAGTTTTTGAGGAGTTATGAATAAATTGAATTTGTGCTTGAATTCATCTCGTGGTTTAATGGAAAATATCACGAAGAAATCTGCATGTGCCGGGATATCTTGACACATACCGTATCTGCTAATTCGCACGAATGAATGGTAGATTAAGTTCATATCCTTCTCCATGATATAAGAAGGTGTGGTTTTTCAATAACGTCATGTATTTTTTTTATTTACACGTTAAATGTGCATTTAATAGAAATGATAAAATTGATAACTTAAATGTTATTGCTACACAATTTTTTGTTACTGTGTGTTGTTATATCATTATTTGTAATGACGAATTTGTTAATATTAGTGATAATAATATGTAATAATTAGGGTAAAGTTGATGTAATTTTTTTAGTAACCGACGAGAAACTTTTATATAATAGAATATAGGAAATGATTAAATTCCAAAAAGAAGAAAAAAGACAATTCGATAATTGTTTTTTGTATGTATGTCATCATTTTAATGATACTTTTTCTATTGTAATTTACATGTACACAATTCCGATAATTTCACTAAATTGGATTAAAGATTTAACACAAAAAATCGGGGCGGAACAGGAGGGTTTAGTACGGCGAGTTACCGCTACATTGTGACAGTTGATTTGTTTCGTTTCAGTACAAAAACCAGAAATGGACTATCACGAGTAATTAATTAAAATAATCCAAAACCCGACTCCGTAACAAGACCAGCTCCAGTCAACAGTACCGTACCAATATCAGTTCTATCTAAAAGCCTATACGTGAGAATCGTTACTAATCAATTTTAAATCGTTCATTTATAAATGACGACGTACCATTAAAAAAAAACCAGTTCACGGGGGACTGGTTTTTTAAAACCTTAAATTGGTCTAAATAGTGCCACAAAGGTACAAACCCACATATATAAATACATAAATACAAACATACATACATAGACTGATAAACCCTCTTTGCGTCGCGCAGTCGGGTAAAAATGTATCGCGTTGATAGCGATAGCGCACGTATAATTGCCCGGCAGAACTCAATGGATGTATTGCTCGTGATTCACATAATCGATCTAAAGATTATGTGCCTAGCTCTTGTAAATTTCAGTACGAAAACCCGTGTAGGTACAATTTTAATTTAAATAAACATAATTTAGCCAAATGAAGCATTCCGTATTGTTTACAACGTAATTATATGTATATTCGGATTTGGGAATGTATTTATTTATTTGACAAATTCTTGAATAGTTATTCCTCGATTTTGATTCAATACAGATCGAGATCCAACAAAATTCGTTTTAGCTAGAGAATGGAACTCTTCAACTGATGACGGCAATCTTTCAAAAGAATATATATTTCGAGAGAAACCGATGAATCTATTATATGTTCCATTTTAGTCTATGCCTCCTCCTGAATCCCTGTTTCCGATTACAATTCTTTTTTTTAGTTTATTATTATTTAGTTCTTTCCATAGGACGCAGGGACGCATAAAGACTTAAAACTGAAAAAAATATCTTTCCTAAATTTCTGTACGTTCTTCATATAGAATTAAACATTTGCCTTTAAAACCAAGACCATAGCCGCGTGATCCGGAAATTCCATCACTGATTACTAATCCGCAGTATATCTCTGTCTCTTTATCAAGGGTAACAAGCAATTATTTTGAAAAACTACCGACAAAAAATACGGGGTAAAAAAAAGCATAAGAAGACCATCTGCAGTGAACAGTACCGTATTGATACCCGTTCTGTTTAAAAGTCAGTAAAAATCGTTACCAACTTTATATCCTTATGGACCCAAAACGGTAATTCTCATTAAAAAATGATATGAGATACCTAAAAATGATTTTTAATGACCTATTCAACGAAACCCCACTTGACATAGTTCGTCGATTTTAATTTTTTCTTTTCACAGTATTGTTAGCGCTTTCATTATTTTATTTTGTTATGGTAATCTTTTTAAGTATTTTGTCAAACTAAAGTATTTTGAAGCTGTATTGGCAACACCAAACATGGCAGACGACTGTCAATTGAAAGGCATTCAAAAAATATAAGTTCCACGCCATGCTATAAGAAAAAAAATGAGAATGATAGGCGGCAGTTTTTTTTTAAGACACTCTTTGAATGTTTTGTCATTAAACCTAAGAGTTGAACTGAAGTGAATTAAATATTATGACCGGTTTTGATGTTTTTATAATAACCCGTTTATTTACTGTCGAAAAGCAGCATTTAGTGAAATTACTCTAATACTACAGCATCTTAATTCAGATATTTTTATTACATTTTTATGCTTTCTTTGACATCATGACGAATTAAAAGACATATGATTTATCCAAATCGGCCCACGCGTTTGGCCTTAATAGTGCCACAAATATATAAATCATCCTTTTCGTCGCGCAGTTGGGTAAAACGAATATTCTATTCTAATGTGGTTAATTACTGGGTAATTACTTCAAGTCATATTTAATAATAATAGAAGATTTTTACATAACACAACGAAAGCTTAGGCCAATGGGTGGTCCGCCATATTTAGATGTTACTAACTTAATTCTATAATATAGCATACACACTATATTAATTACATTTCACTATTCTGTATGAAGCCATACGTTGTACAAGATGACACGTCGTGCTGGCGTAGTCTCATAATACCTTAACACAAACAACAGAAGATTCAGGACTCTAGGCTAAATTATTTATAAAGTCTATCCGGGTTTTATAGCAGCATACATTTTTTTTATTTGGGATCCAGAAGGATCTATTAAAGATATAATATTTTAAAATTATATGTAGTATGCCTGAAAAGGTACATTATTCTATATAGGCTCTTTTTATGTATATATTTTATTTTAAATTAAAAATCATCACGTAAACGCGAGCGCAGCCAGGAGCAAAAGATAACCAGAAGTAATTTTAAATTCAATTCTAATCTATTTCATTAATAATTAATATATTTTTTAAAAGTATTATGTAAAATTGTACGTAAAACACAATTTCACAATTTTAATGTAACATTTCAGTTAATCAGGTTTACAAAACATGAAGGTTTTTATTATTTTTAGTATAAAAACAAAACATATTTTTAAAAAGTCATTCAGCTTGTTAAACACAAAGTAACAAACATGTCTTCTTTCGCCTTCCTCATTCTTTGCCTTCAGGCTTGCTTGGTACAGGTGAGAATATATGAAAGTCTAATAAAATCTTAGGCAAGAATAACACTTATGAGTTTTGCTCTCAGACTTTAATAAAGATTTCCGTAAGTTCTTTGTTATTGCTTTACTTTGAAGTATCAGTGCCTGGTTTTTGACTTTCAGAGCTTCCGTAACTACTTACGACGTATCTATTACTAGGTTACAGTTTTATATCGCTCTCGAAAGCAAAACTAACAAATGTAATTCTCGTCTCAGGCGAGAATGTCACTTGCGAGTTTTGCTTACAGACTTTCATAATATTTACATAAATTGCTTTTTCATTTAATATCAGTAATATGTTTTTTGACACTCACAGCTTATGTATAATTACCTATGTAACTGTTACCAGGTTACAGTTACAGTTGTTTTTAGCAGTTATAAAAGTAAATCTTACGAGTGTAATTCCCGCCTTATAATTTTGTAAATACATACACGTAAATACCATTATGTAACGTTGTAGACAGTTTAGCTTACCCATCTGCGAATCAAAAACTGGTAGTAATATTTTCTTTTCTTTTAACGAGAAAATGTTACAGAATGTTTGAATCCAGCTAATTAAGTTTTTTTTTTTAAATCTTAACTATATAAAATAATATTTTAATTTCAGAACGCATTCGGCCAGTTCCTCGGTCCAGCTAGATACGATGGTCTGCTCCCAGGAGCAATCGGTCCCATGGCAGCCGGCTGCGCCGGGCCGGCCGCGTACGGTCTGGGGGCAGAGCTGATCGCTCCCGGCATCACCGCCTACCCCGCTGTGGCCGCGTACGGCGGCGCCGGCGTCGGTGACGTCGCCGTCGCTGGTGAGATGCCAGTCGCTGGTACCACACTGGTCGCTGGACAAGTGCCGATCCTTGGCGCCGTGCGCTTTGCTGGTGAGCTACCCGCTGCTGGTGTTGTCAGCGTTGCCGGCAGCTGCGGCTGTGGTTGCGGCGCTCCTTATGGAGCACCGGGATACTACTATTAATAATATAATAAAAGAACCAGTTTTAGAAAAATAAATATTATTAGAAAAAAGTTTTAGTTTTACTCTTGTAATTGACATATAACAACACTGTAACTCTGTAACAGTTGGAAAACCATCCCCGAATGTATGCCAAAATCACCATACTACAAGTCCGGGCCCCCCTTAGTACTAGTAAACTGGTAACAATTACCAAGGTTATCTTACGTAAGCTATTCCCGTCAAAAATGAAGGCACTGAGAGTAAATTCTTCGCTGTGCACTTCGGTGGTACTGCTTAAATTGCTGGCAGTTACGGGTGTGGATGTGGAGCACCGGAATATTATAAATGAAATTAAAATTTAATATAATTAAGAAAATAAAAATGGAAATAAAGATTTACAAGTACTATGGAATAAAATATAAAAATATGTACTATGGAAATAAAGTTGCACAAGGCATAAAGCTTAGAACTTTAAAAAATTCTGCGATATAAAATGGTGTTAATTGACTGAAATAAAAATTAAAAAAAAACCATAAATCTATTACTTAAGACTATTTCAACGAGCACCAACACGATACCTCAGTGGTAAGTTTGTGCGGAATTGTGTATCCTGCCGATCCTGGCTGCAGCATCAGACCAAGAATTCCATAATTTTGCACAGTTATGTTGCATGTATAGGCATTTTAAATTTAATGTCCCATACAAATATATTTGAAAGTAAATCAAATACTTATTGTGCATCTAAAATTCCTTCCGAAGCTTACAAGAAAATAGCTCATAATCTTGAAATGGCTGGACAGATTTTGGTAGAACATGTCTAAGAATGTCCATTGTTAGAAAACCTTACTTCAAATGAAAAAACCGCACCTAAATGGGTTGTTCCGTTTAGGAGCTACGGTGCCACAGACATACACACAGACACGCATAGCAGTCAAACTTATAACACCCTTCTTTTTGCGTCGGGGGTTAATAATAATATATAATAAATATTACCCGAGTATTTATAACGAATCTATTAACACCTCATTCATTAAAATTGGTTCATAAGTTTAGGCGCTATGGTGGAACTTTTTTCTTTACCACAGTCGGTTAAAAAGTGAACCGACTTCAAAAATAAAATATTTAATTACGTTTACTTAGACGATAGTTATTTTGATTTTAACACCAAACTACTTTGATGAAATTTCTATAAGACCAAGGGGAAAGTATACCCTTTTAAACTAAAAATCAATTTAATTTATTCATATTCTTTTATTGTACACCACGCACGAGAAAAAAACATAACACAGAAAAAATAACAGTAAAAAAGAAAATATATATGATTGTACAATAAGGCGGATTTATCGTTTAATAGCGATTTCTTCCAGGAAACCTTAGGGATAGAAATTTGTGAAGAAGAGAATAGGTGGGTGGTGTATGATTGAATAAATACATACAAATACATACAATAATTATGATATATAATAAACTAATATAAAATACTTAAATATATCGCTGTAATAATATAAAAATTAAAACGATCCCTTGATGTTATAACTTTATTGATTTAAAGAAAATTCATCATCGCAACTCTTTTCATGATAAAACATCAAAGATTTATGGTCTTTTGATATACTTAGTTCTATTTGCTAGAATTTTGAATACGATATTCTTGCAAACAAGCGATATATACTTACATAAAAATTATATAAATATACATACTTATATATTATATACACATTATTAAGTAACTATTACCAAAAAATTCATTATATCGCTGCTTTTTAAGAATATCGATGAAACTAAAAATGATGAATTTTAAGGAATGATGTTTTTAAATTTCATTATTAATGTGTTGGTGCGTAGCTGCAAAATTTACTTTGAATTACTACGATATTCTTGCAAAGCAGCGATATGAGAGATAAATAATTTCAACCATTTTTCATAATTAACCAAATCGATCAAGCCGAATTCGAGTAATCGGTGAACATACGTAAAAAAGGTCCCAAAATTTTGAGAACTTCCTCGTTTTTTGGAAGCTAAAAAGTGTAATAATATTAGTGCATCATTGATTTATGTAAATATAAAAGCTAGCACAGTATTTATTAATTTGAATTATTTATAAATTTTATTGGTCTATTGCTGACTAGAATCCCATATAGTTACTACTGTTAGTCTTTGTGTTTGTAGAATGTGTTATATATTTTATTGTATAATATTATATGTATGTCATATATTATTAAAAAGTAGAATGACAGACGACATTTAAAAGTATTTCTATACTATATAAACCGTTGTCATTTCCATTCGTTCAAAATACTGAGTATAAGAAAGACCTACACTAAGCGGGGCCCGGACTTGTAGTATGGTGATTTTGGCATACATTCGGGGATGGTTCTCCAACTGTTACAGAGTTACAGAGTTGTTTTATGTCAATTACGAGAGTAAAACTAAAACTTTTTTCTAATAATATTTATTTTTCTAAAACTGGTTCTCTTATTATATTATTAATAGTAGTATCCCGGTGCTCCATAAGGACCGCCGCAACCACAGCCGCAGCTGCCGGCAACGCTGACAACACCAGCGGCGGGCAGCTCACCTGCGAAGCGCACGGCGCCAAGGATCGGTACTTGTCCAGCGACCAGTGTGGTACCAGCGACTGGCATCTCACCAGCGACGGCGACGTCGCCGACGCCGGCGCCGCCGTACGCGGCCACAGCGGGGTAGGCGGTGATGCCGGGAGCGATCAGCTCTGCGCCCAGACCGTACGCGGCCGGCCCGGCACAGCCGGCGGCCATGGGACCGATTGCTCCTGGGAGCAGGCCATCGTATCTAGCTGGACCGAGGAACTGGCCGAATGCGTTCTAAAATAAGAAGAATATATTTAATATACACATATTATTACAAAACGATACTTTGTCGTTCGTTAAATTTGTTCTGGATCAGCTGAATAAGGATTTAAATCCTTCATAGGAATATGAAAACAGTATTTATTGTGCAATGTAATCATTCAGAACTGGTAAAAATAATATACATATTTCCAATTCAATAATTACTGTAGTCTGTACAAATAATGTCCGCACGGAATGGTGGCAAGAATGCTAGCAGCATTTCCCGTTTGAATCGCAACGATTATCTGGGCAAAAAGTGTGCCAGCCATCTTGCCACAAGTGGAAGCAAAAAGCTGGCACAGTTTTGAGGCAAGAAGTAATAATTTATTTCTTTTAGTATTTTAATTTCTATTGTATTTCATGTCTCAACCTTACCTGTACTAAGCAAGCTTGAACGCAAAGGAGGAATAATGCAAACGGAGACATATTTGTTAGTATTCAAGGTATTTGAACAGAATAATTAACGCTGAACGCACCAAACTATATATAGTAATGCGTTTTACCATTTTTATATTTTGTAACAGAGATTAAAATATTACGTACAAAATAACGAAATTTATACACGCATACGACGTGCAGTGTTCGCTACACTTTTCATAATAAATTGCTGTACTCGGCATGCGTTGCTATGCCACCTAAAGTATATAGATTACTAGCAGTTCCCCGCAGCTCCACCCGCGTATACATGATTCCTAAGAATTTGATACCAAATTAACTTTTAACCTTCTTTTTAACCCCTTAAAGGAAAGATTTTTAAAAATCCTTTTTAGTGCATGCATACTAACGTCATTTAAGAAAAGTTTGTGCAAAATTTCATGCTTCTATAACTAGGGGTTTCAGCTCTGCGTTGATCGATCAGTTAGTGAATATGTCAGCCAGTCAGTTTTGATTTATACGTATATTGATTTGGCCCAGGAATTGGGCATCCCTATAAAACCCTTCGACTTTCCAACCATTGATCGGGTTTTGATTAAACTACCATAGTTTGTTCGATCAATGGTTTCGAAACGCATAAACGAATAAAATACATACATTGATTTTTATTAATATAGACTTTAGCTCGGAGCTTCTACATAAAATATAGCATATGACCGTTTACAATAACGTATGTACGTAATTTGTAAATGTCCCGGAATTAGGCAAAGGCCTACTCTCCGATTAAGGAGAATTTGCCGTTAGGCCAAACTGACTCTAGAATTACGTATCTTAACTCAAATGTTTTTTTTATAGAAAATATCTGGCAAACGAGCAAGCGGGACACCTGATATTAGTAGCTCTCTACCTATGGACATTTGCAACACAAATGAGCCACAAATGCGTTAACAGCTAAAAAGGATAAAAGAGAATAGGAAGTTAGGAAAGGAATAGGGGGGAAGACGGTTAGGCTTCCAACTCTCTCATTCAACGCACGAAACGCAGCTAACACTAGTGAGGTACTGCCCCGGTCGAGCCAGCCCATACATGGATGCTGATAAGCAATAATGTGTCAACCCACAAAAAGTCAAATTCGGGGATATTAATGTATTTTGATACTGCATCACCTATTTAACATTATTGAAAAAAATTCAAGTAAACTAAATATGTACGGAAAAAGTTTCTTAATTAAATGTTTCGATTTCCAAGTGCGTTCCATATTTAGCAATTTATACAATAATCTTAAATATTTGAAAAACTCTTTATTAAATAATATATTAAATATATCAATCTGCTTATACTTTATTAAACTTTTTATCAAAAAAGAAATGAAAAGATGGATATATACTTCTTCAAACATGTTTGTTAAGAATGGGTTTGACATCTTTAGACGCCATGTTCTGAAAATGAAGTACGTGTGGCTTGACACATTATTGCTTATCAGCGTCCATATGAGCTGTAGTCAGGCTACAGCTAGGCACCTTTTTTTTCGTTGGGAAATGCTTTATGCATTCCACCCAGGAATTTGGGTATGTGAGACTCCTGCCACGACATAGTGTGACAGACTACACACTAAAACCCAGCGGTCCGATGAGGGTCGTCGGCTTCGTTGGGCGTCACGGGATCGCTTACGCATGCTACCGTGACGCCCCGAAGTTAGGCTCTACCACAATAGATAGTATCGTAATTTTTAATTAGATAGATTTTGTCGTCCTGGAGTGTACTGCGTACATACAAAGTGAGATCTCTCTTTATTTTATTAGTATAGAATTAGATATTAAATAAAAACAATTTCAAGTAATTCTTGCACAATAAGTGTATCATACTGTTATAAATATAGGTATATGGGGTAGGTAAATTTACTACGGATAATAATTCGGGTAAATTTCCATTTGAATATATATCGTTGGTTTGCAAGAATATCGTAGTAATTTGAATTACTATATTCTAACAAATAGAACTAAGTATGTCTAATCACCATAAATTTTTGATTTTTTATCATAAAATGAGTTGCAATGATGATTTTTCTTTAAATCAATAAAGTTAACATCAAGGGATCGTTTAAATTTTGCAGCTATGCTCCAAAACATTAATAAAGAAATATAAAAACTCCATTCTCTAAAATTCATCATTATTAGTTGCATCGATATGTTATAAGATCATGGATTTTGGTATCTAGAATGTCGTCCTTTTTGGATTACATTACCTATTTTAGTAACCACATAACTGAGTATGACTGGAGCAACTTTGAGTCAACAAGACAATTGACGATCTTGTCAAAGTTTGAAATGGGTAGAGATTTATTTTATTTATTTAATCGAGAATATGAATGTAAATAACATAAATACGTTTATCTAATTGTAATATATCATTGCTACAGACTATAGTTATGAATTACTTATTTTTATACATTTTTCTATTGGTATATAAATTAAAATATTTTTAAGCGCCATCCGAAAACACTTTCCCAATGTTTACAAAACCAAAAAATACATTCCCAATGTTATTTCTGTCAATCTCCGGTCATTGATTTTCATATAAATCGATTGCCACTTATATATTCACCAAGTTTTGAGAGTAAATTAGTACAACTTTCGAATAGAATAATCCTTACTTGTACTATAAATGCGAAGTAATCTGTGTGTCATGAGATCACGCATAAACTAATGAACTTATTTTAATGAAATTAGGTCATTACCAAAAGTCTGAGAAAGGACATAGCAGAGGACATAATTTAAATGCGATAAAAGTGTTGTAAGGGGTTGAAATAGGGTTAAAATAATAATAATAATAAATAGGGTAAATAATCTTACCCAGACGAAGTCACGGACATAGCAATGTAACAATTTTCCTGATTGTAAAAATAACTAGGACCGATAGATTGTCATGGTCTATAGGAAACTCTCACACCTAAAAGGCATTATTTTTTATAAATACTATTGTATTCCCAAGAGGGATTCGAACCCAAATATCCACATATAAATCATATTCTACCACTACGCCAGATCCACTACGAAACACGAAAGATTGTTGCTATGGTGATAAATAAAAACATTATCCTCATTATAAAACGACATATTTATTTAAAACATGTTAGTATTGTATTCAGTAAACACTATCGTCCTCCTAGAAACAGTTTTCGCAATACACAATAAACATTTTCAAAACATTTCTGTATTATTGGGCAACAGATAACTACATGAGTATAAAAGTTTCAAATTTCCGTTTAAAGATCATTCAAGCAGGTTCTTGGCTCCCTCAACATGTCCTACAAGATCGCGGTTGTCATCTGCGCCTTGGCGCTCGTTCAGGTATGGCTAAGAAATTATTTTATTTACTATATTATTTGCAGAATAGCTGGGTAAAGGTTTCCTTTCCCAGTAAGAATATGTAGCAGAAACCACCCCACCGAAGTTAATTCTCGGAGACATGCGTTTATCTCTTACGGGAAGACTCAGCTCCGCAGCATACGCGGTTAGGAAAGTTCGTCAACTAACCGACGTTGATACAGCTCGATTGGTATATTTTGGTTATTTTCATAGCCTCATGTCTTATGGATTGATGTTATGGGGTAACGCTACAGATATTAATACTGTATTCATTTTGCAAAAGAGAGCTGTTCGTGGTATTTATAATCTAGGAGCTCGAGATTCCCTTCGAGATGTTTTTAATAAAGTTGGTATACTTACGGTTGCATCGCAGTACATTTACAATAATATTATGTATATTCACAACAACATTGATTATTTTGATAAAAACAGTAACAGGCATTGTATTAACACGAGAAGAAAGGATAAACTTATAACGCCGAAGTTTCGACTCCGCAAAGTCAATGTTACCTTCTTGGGGCAAGGTATTCGTTTTTATAATAAAATTCCGCAAAAAGTGTTAGAGTTTACGAAAAATAAATTTAAAGTACATATTAAAAAATCCTTAGTAGCTAAAGCATATTATTCTGTTCAAGATTATATAGATGATAAACATGCTTGGATTTAGTATAAGCTGGATTCACACAGGGTATTTAATATATTTGTAACTCATAAATGTATGTACCCATAGTAAAACTTTTAAAAAGAGTAACTATCGAGTTTCTTGCCGGTTCTTCTCGGTAGAATCTACATTCCGAACCGGTGGTAAATTAATTAATTAATTAGTGTTTAGTTTTCTTTTGTTTTTGTATTGACGATTCAAAAGTGCTTGTAAAAGCCTACTTGAATAAAGCATATTTTGATTTTGATTTTGATTAACTAACTCTACAATTCACTATGTAGGTACAGTACAGATCATGTCTGCATGAAATGTTGGCAAGCATGCTGGCAAACTTTCTTCTTTGAATCTCAATTCCGATTCTTTGGCCAAAAAATGTGCCAGTACTCTTGCCACAAGAGGCAATAGGACGAGAAGAAACAAATATTATTTTATCTTTCAGTAATATATTCCTCACTACTTTGAATCGAAACTCCAATTCTCTGAATGTAAAAGTAGTATCTTTCACATTTTTATGCACTTCTACTCCAGCTGTTTCGACTGAAAATGGCACATGTAATTTGGAATAATCTGGCTTTTCACTAATAAATGTTCAAATCAATTTTCAGTCTATCTCTGCTCAATGCATCGGAGCATACAATGGATTCGCTGCCGCCGAAATCCTAGGTGCACCCTATGGTCCCTACATCGGTGCTCCCTACGCTGAAGCTGCGTGGGCTGCTCCCTATGGTATTGCTCCTTGCGCTGAAGCTTTGGGTCTCGGTCCCGCCGCTCTCGCTGCCTCAAACGGTGGTGGACTCGCCGTAACTAGTGTTTCCACCATAGCACCCACCGGTGTATCCATGGTTTCTGAGAACGCTTATGAAGGTGCTTTAGCTGTTACTGGTGCTGTACCGTTCTTAGGAGCTGTGGCTTTGGACGGTGCTCTGCCAACTGTTGGTGCTGGTGCTGTGACCTACACTTGCGGTAACGGTAACGTAGCGGTCTTGAGTGAGGACTTCGCCGCTGCTGGTTATGCTCCCTTTGCCTTTGATGGCCTGGCTGGACCAGCGTTCGCTTATGATGGTCTTGTTGGGCCTTACTACAACGGCATTGGAGCCTGCGGTATCGATGGTATCGTTGGACCCTATGGCTACAACGGTCTCATGGGTCCCTACGGTTATGACGGTCTTGTTGGTCCCTACGGCTACAACGGCCTCATGGGTCCCTACGCTTATGACGGTCTTGTCGGTCCCTACGGTTATGATGGTATCATTGGACCCGCTTATGGTGCTTATGGCTACGGTGGTCTCTATTACTGATGTCTTCAATACTCATGTACATATGGTATAATAAAACTGATCTCAAGCATTTTATTCTTTTATTAATGCTCACCCAATTACTTTCTTTTTTATCAGAGTTGAGTACTTGCAAGATTGGTTGACGTTTATTTTAATTGCTCATCTTCTATCTGTTCTTACTTAATGTTTTATCTCCAACAACATTCATCAATCGAGCTATAGATACAGCGGATAGATGTAAAAATTGTTGAAAATATAATTTGTTGCTGATAAGCAATAATGTGTCAACCCACAAAAAGTCAAATTCGGAGATATTGATGTATTCTAATAATGCGACATATAATTAACATTAATCAAAAAAATTTGAAGTAATTTAAACTAAATAATTACTAAACTTCTACTTCCTTAAAAGAAGAAGTGTGGTAGACAGATATCTTAAGATATAAAATAATCTCATGTATTAAAAAAACTTATGATTAAATAAAACGTTTTATTATACCAATCCGGTTTTAATACATTATACTTTTTTATCAAAATAGAAAACAAATGATGTGTATATTTCAAACAAATTTATAAAGAATATGTTTGACATATTTAGACGCCATTTTCTCAAAATGAAGACTGTGGAGCTTGACACAGTATCTGCGATATCAGCGTCCAATTAAGACTTAAAGAAATATATACCGACTTTAAAAGCAAAATACGCTATTTAGTTCGTTTGGATACTATACTAATTCCAGTTATATTAATTTAATAGCGATAATAATTAAACAACTTTGATAAAAATTTGAAAAAAAAGGAAATGGTCTTTAAAGTCTGAAAGCATAGGTTATACTTTCGTAAAATCCTAAATCAGTTAAGAAAGTACCGATTTCTTATTTAGCAAACAAAAACAAAACACAATTTAGACAGACACGTTGGCGCAGTGGTCAATGCAACTGACTCAAGCGCTAACGGTCGCGGGTTCGATCCGCGCTCATGGCAAACGTCTGTATTGGCCATAGGGATGTTTGTCGTGGTCTGGGTGTTTGTGTTAGTGTTGTGAGTGTTTCCGGACCCCCGACACAAGGTCACGCGATCTTAATGGGGGCCGTTGAGTACGATGCGTTTATTATTATTATTAATTTGAGTACCTATTTAGAGTAATTTGAATACAGGTAGTTCTTGAGATAAGATAAGTTTTACAGATTATTATATCGCTATTTATCTAAGTATCAGTTTCTCGCGGCTTTGCCCGCGTATATTTTGGAATTTGATAGAAGTGATTCAGAAAACTGATAAAAGACTGCGTTTTGTATTTTACATTTTGTTATAAGCATCAAAAAGTATTTATATGAAGTTTTAAGTAAATATGCCCACATTTTGCATACAGACGTTAAACCCTTTATACCCTTTTAGGGGTGGAATGTCAAAATAACTCTATTTTTAATCAATGCCTTTCCAATAATTCAAAATTTCAAGTAAATAGATCTACCAGCGAAAACATATCACATATTGAATGATGATTTTCGTATACTAGTATACACATATTTAGTTTTTCACTCTAAGGAATATTTGGACGCTGATATGCAATACTATGTCAAGCTACACGAATGTCATTTCGAGAATATGGCGTTTAAAGATGTCAATTTTTATCTTAATGAATTAGTTTTAAGAATTATATATATCCATCTTTTCTTTACTATTTTACTAAAAGATATAGTTATTTAAATGCAGATTGGTATAATGAAAAGTTTTATCTAAAAATAAGTCTTTCAAATAATATAGATTATTGTATGAATTGCAAAAAATGGAACGCACTTGGCATTCGAAACATTCAATTGAGAACCTTTTTCCATACTTTTATACTTTAAATGACTTGAATTTTTTTGAATAAGGTTAAATACATGACGTATTATCAGAACACATCAATATGCCTGAATTCGATTTTTTGTGGGTTGACACATTATTGCTTATCAGCATCCATTTATACTAAGTAATTCATTACTATCATCCACAAGTATGTACTAAATTTTAAGTTGATGCAACCACGGATTAAAATTTTCCATACAAACGTTTTTACCCCTTTTGGGAATGGCATATCAAAAAACCATTTTTAGTGGATCTTTACACCCTAAAAGGCACCTACTGCTAAAATTTGAAGTCTGTAGCCCCAGCGGTTTAGGCTCTGCGTTGAAAAATCAGTCAGGGCAAGTGTTATTACATGTATAGATATAATTAAAAAGAAAATTTAGTTTAGTTCTTTTAAAATAAATAAAATTGACAGGCACGTTGGCGCAGTGGTCACTGCAACTGAGTGAAGCGCTAACGGTCGCGGGTTCGATCCCCGCTCACGGCCAACGTCTGTATTGGCCATACGGATGTTTGTCGTGGTCTGGGTGGTTGTTATTGGCCATACGGATGTTTGTCGTGGTCTGGGTGGTTGTGTTAGTGTTGTGTGTGTTTCCGGACCCCCGACACAAGACCACGAGGTCTTAATGTGGGCAGTTGAGTGTGATGCGTTTATTTCTTTATTTATTTATTTTAATAAATAAAAACTGTAACTAATTGTGTCATTTGGTGGTATTTTAGTACAAAAATAAGATTTTATACAATTAGCACCCGACGGGAAAATTACGGGGAGCTATCAGCCTATAGCTATCGAAATGCTACATTCTGACAGTTGATTTCTGATTTTTGTACTAAAATAAAAAAAGAACTGTCAAAATGTATCGTGTTGTGGTAACGTAATTTGCCTGCTGTTGTTATTTTGAATTATGAGAATCTTATATATTGATATGCTCTCCAATGTTCAATAGCTATTTAATTAAAGCTCGACACGTAAATAACGGTATTATAACTTTAAATTGTGTATCTGTTTGCTTATCTGTTGCATTGTATCTCCCTAACAAAAAAAAATTATGCGGTTTTTTTGTTTGAAAGCTGATGTAAGCAGGACGGATCTTAGCTATATTTTATAGAGGTTACCTTGAAATTTATTGTGAATGATATCAAAATAAAATAGTTATGTCACCTTGAGTTGATTTTGCAGCATCATCTGGAATCAGCAGGATACACCTTACTGATAACCGACCGACCGACCGATTCGATTTAGTTTTCAGAGATTTTCGGTCAAAAAACGAATGTTCGGCCATATTTTCGTTTTCGGCCATAAACCATTTGGAAGTTTCGGTTAAGCCGAATGTCAGGGTAAATGACGATTAAAAAAAAAAAGATTTGTAGGCCTAAAATTATTTAAATACATCTATAAAGATGAAAAAGTATGGCACAAAGTGGTAAATAGATAATGGAGATCTAACTTGGATGCTGATAAGCAATATAATGTGCATTGTGCTTAGCAATCGTATTAAATTAATCGAAACGTAACTCGTGACATATTTGTTACTGAATAGTTCCGGTACTATAAAAGAGGTATATATACTACTAGCATTTGCTCGCGGCTTCGCCCGCGTAAATTTTGGAATTTGATAGAAGCAATTTATAAAAACGGGTAAAACACCATCCTTAAAGGGATTTAATTACTAAACGCGTATATGTAATAATTATTTAATTTAAAAATTTTTTTTCAAATATGTAAAATAAACTACCCCATTGCACCTCTGTGGGTTGGGGTTGATATTGATACGATGATTTTGTGTTTTATATTTCATTATTAGCATAAAGAAGAATGAGTATTTAGTTTTAAGTAAATATGACCACAGGATAACATTTTGCATACAAACGTTTTTACCCCATTGCACCCGTTTTGGGGTGAAATATCGAAAAGCTCTTTTTTAATACATCCCTTTGTCTTGGTAGAAATACGCTGTAAAAGTTTCAGCTAAATAAATCTACCGGCGAAATTATTACCGTTCCAGGATTTAATACCCCCTAGCGTCACTATAAGGGATGATTTTGAAATTCTGGGATATATGTATTTAGTTATTCTCCCTAAGTAAGGTTTATGCTGAATTTAAGGATAATCGTCCAAAAAAATAAATTTTCTCCATACAAACTTTACAACCCCCTTGCACCCCAGTGTGGAATAATAGTACCCTGTTTTCTATTTAACATTTCATTACTATCATCCAGAAGTATGTGTATTAAGTTTTAAGTTAAGGGGTGAATAATCAAAAAACCCTTTCTTAGTGGATGCCTACAACCTAAAAGCCACCTATTGCCAAAATTTCGAGCTCGTAGCCCCAGCGGTTTAGGCTCTGCGTTGATGAATCAGTCACCCCAAGTGATTTTATATATATATATATATATATATATATATATATATATATATATACAGACTATATACCTCTTTTATAATAAATAATAAAGGGTATAATGAATTAAAATCAGAATGGTATAATCGAAAGTTTTATCTAATAATAAGCTTCGCATAATATGATATTATTGTATATTTCAAAATATGGAACACTTTTCAATATCCTTTTTTCCGTACTTATTTAGTTTATATAACTTTTTGAATAATGTTAAATACGTGACGCATTATCAGAATACATCAATATCTCCGAATTTGACTTCTTGTGGGTTGACACATTATTGCTTATCAGCATCTATTTGTTAAAAAATGCTAAGAGCACCACGTGATCCAAATTTAAAATATATTTTATTCAAATAGGCTTTTTAAATCACTTTTTTCGTCAATTCAATTGTTTTGGATTCTTAGAAAGCTACCATCTGTTTAATGGAATTAATGGAAGACCTTTAAAAAACGAAACATTCTGTGTATCCAAAATCTATTTTTTTTAATATGTGTAGGTAACCTTCAGTTACGGTACGTACATTAAGATACGGCCTTCACATAACAACGAGGCAAAAATGACCTTTAAAAATCTGAACGTGACATTATTTTAATCGATAATAATCATCATACAACGTCACGCATGTATCATATTTGTAAACGCTATACAAAATGCGATAAGCCTTACGAACACTGACACAATAAACTTCGTAATTAATTCTTACGATGTACATGTAATAATAATAATTTGAATGAAAACTTTCTCAATTATTTCCTTACTTTTACTCAATTACCAGATAAGTATTGAATATAAAAACTAAAAAACTGTGCCTGGACAACATTCAAACATTAGTGTCCTTTAGCATAACAAGGAATACCAAAAAACAAAATGGCCACCAAAGTTGCTTTTATTGCATGCATTTGCGCACTCGCTGCACAGGTAATATATTGATATTTTAATATTACACTTTCAGCCCAAATAAAATGCGGGCTACTGACTTTTCAAGTATTATTTAATTCAACTTGTCCTTAGCGAAGGAAATCGTGGGAAATAATTCTGCATGTTTCGGGAGATATTCTGAGATATGTATAATTATATAGTAGATTCAGGAGAAGGATAAGGGACTCAAAAACTCCATCCATCCTTAAATCTGGATTCACACCTACAAATTTCAAATGATTTTTCTTCTCAACAGTAAAATACATTTACCTAGACTAATAATATATATTGTACAGTATTTCAATTCCAAAAAATTCAATTCTAATTCAATTCACCCATTTCTTTCGCAGAGTATTTCCGCTCAATGCATCGGTGCATACAATGGACTAGGATTAAACGGCTTGGGATGGGAAGCCGCTGCAGCCGCTTGGGGACCAGCTGCGTACGCTGGACCATATGCTGCACCATGGGCTGCTGCTGAATGCGCTCCTCTCACACCATTCGTCCCATCCAGCGGCGGAGGTTTCACAATCACCAGTACTTCCCCAATCATCCCTACTGGTGTTACTATCACATCCGAAAACGCTTATGAAGGCCCATTGGCTGTCACTGGTGTGTTGCCGTTCTTAGGCGCTGTGGCTTTGGAAGGTGCTTTGCCGACTCTTGGTGCTGGTAACATCAACTATGGTTGCGGAAATGGTAAAATCGGTATGGTAAATGAAGATTTCGGATACAACGGACTCGGTCCTCTTGGCTACAGAGAAATGGCTGGACCGTTGGCCTACAATGGTTTGGCTGGACCTTTGGCTTATGAAGCTGGTCTTGCTCCTGGTTTCGCCTATAACGGATTAGGCTACGGATGTGGACCTTATTACTAAGTGTTGTTTTGTTGAATCCTTATAATTATTGTTATAAGACTGTCTCATTAAGATATTTTTGAAATAAATGGATTAATTTTTAGCAGACATTTTGGAAGTTTTTTGTGTCCTTAATTCATAGCCTAAACATAAAAATAAGACTTTTAAAAAATTACTTCGAAAGCAAAATACGTTATTATGTTAACTTGAATGAAATACTTGTTCCAGTTGTTTTGATTTTAAATTACTTAACTGATTTTGATAAAAATTCTATGGAACTAATAAGAGAGTATACCCTTTCAAAACAAAGAAAGAATTAACAAAATCTAATAACGTTGTCTTAGATTTTCGCGATTATTACTCACTAAAAAAAAAACAATTTAAAACGGATTTAAATCGCGTATATCAACTATTTTTATCATCCAGACGTTTCGAGCACTTTACAGCGTTCGTGGTCTACCACGTCGACGTTTAAAATAGTTTAATATCAAAATCTAATAAGTTCTTTTTTACTACAAAATTAATCTGATATGTACAAGAATCCATATTTATACCGTTTTAAATTTCCGACTTCAAAATCTTTATTAATTTCTATTAGAAAGATATTTTTTTTATTATTCTACTGAATTTAATATTGTCGTTGACTTTCTGTCTGTGGGATTTTTCTTCAAATAAAATTGCAAATGTAGTAGTAGTTTTTTTTTGTTAGTACAAATGATATTATATATTTTCACATTTCTGTCATACATCAAAATCAATTACTCTTAGTATTGGAGTAGTAAAATCAATAACTATTTTTTTTTAAATAAACCTACTTCAAAGGAAAGATACTTACGAAATTTTGTTACTTAGATGACATATTTATGCCAGTTATTTTGATTTTAAAACTTAACACATTTTGATGAAAATTCTATGGGACCATTGGCAGACTATACAAGCCATCTTCAAGTCATCGGAAAACATAGATAAAAAAGTTCCCCGACGAATTAAGAACCTCGTGCTTTTCTTGTCGACTAAAAATGGAAATTAAGTGTATATCACAAGTGTAAATAACAAAATAATATAGTTTTATCACAATCGGATACACGGTATGGTAGTATATTAAATAGAAATTAACAAAAAATATATATAATAGAATATTAGGCGAAAATTACATTCATTAGTTTTGAAGGAAAGTTATATGTTGGGCTGTGTGTATTTATTTTTATGTTTACTAATTGCTAAGTAATTTATGCTCGTCACAATTTACATGGTAAAGTGGAGCAGTTTTCCTGGTAATACACCATATTACCAGGAAAACTCCTTATTAATTAACAGCTGTGTAACTAGAAGCAGTTGACATTAGGGTATTGTAACTTAGGTAAATTACAAACTGTCCTTTCCTATGTACGTAACTTAATAGTGTATAATATAATCTTATAAAAAAATTAAAACTAATTCGAAAACGAAACAAGTAAAGTAAAAAGCGAGAAATAAATATTTATACCACATTTTGAAGTCGGTGCCATAAATGACACGTAAACGGTTTACAGTCTATTTTTTTCTACTCGTCTTATTTAGTAGACATATATGGCGTATTTCTCGCCATATAAAAGTTAGATAAGAAATAATCGATTGAATAATTGAACTGAATGATTTTAAATAATGCAAAATAATAATGATAAAAGAAATGTTCGAAAATTCGTGATTTTCGTTCGGGGTATTGTTTGTTGTAAAAATAGACTATACTTGCCAACGGCTTCGAATGTTTTATTATGCACTAAGTTCAAAATGCTGTAGAAAATATTTACAATATTTTCTACTTTTTGTTTTTTTTTTTTCGTAAAGTTTTTACCTTTTTAAATTGGTACCATTGTCATCGGTGCATCAAGTCAGCCAGTAAATAACATTTCAAAATGTTGTAGAAAATATTTAGTTTTCGCTTTTTAGTTTACGTCTTTCGTTTTTTTTTTTAAGTTTTTATTTTTGGTGGTTGTAATAAGGTTGAAATTTACTTTGTCACTGTTGTAGGATTTTGTTAAATGAGCGAGAGACGTGTGTTCTAACTGCGTTTATTTTTGCGACTAACATTACAAACACTATAGCGGGCCGGTGACATGAACGTATATAGGTTTACATATGTATATTAAGCTTCTTGAAAACTAACTTAAAAATTGACCGAACATACCGCCCACCAAAAGGACATTTGGTTCTTTTTAGATCAACAAAATGCTTATGAATGAATACAATTCTAGTTATATATTGTAAAATAATAATTGCAAGTAAATCAGTTACATTATTGTTACATCGAATCTATAGGTAAAGCGCAAAGTTTTGTTACAGATCGTTTTGTTATAGCACTGTTACTCTTCACACTGTACACTCTTGTAAAACCATCTGCACCTGGATGCTTATCAACAATTCTTCCCAGCGACCATTTTCCAGGTAGATTATCTGTTTTAATTAATACTATATCTCCTATGTTTAGTTCCTTCTGTGTTTTTAGCCACTTAGGTCGCTGTTGAAGTCTTGACAGGTACTCATCTTGCCATCTGTGCCAAAAATCATTAACAAGTTTTTGAGTGTGTTGCCAGCGTGATAAGGCAGACATTTTGATGTTACTCATATCTGGTGAGGGAACGATGATGGGTGCTTCTCCAATTAGAAAATTTCCTGGTGTGAGTACATCTAAGTTGTCAGAATCAGTGTCATCTAGTGGATACAAGGGGCGTGAATTCAGACAAGCTTCTACCTGGCATAACACCGTGGTCATCTCTTCATATGTAAGGTGAGTTGTAACAATTCTTTGTAGATGGTGTTAAATGGATTTAACGCCTGCTTCCCACAATCCACCAAAGTTCGGTCTATACGCTGGTATGAAATGCATTTGTGTGCCATCTGTTGTTAGTGTTTGTGCTATCTCTTCTTTGTAGTCTAATTTTGCTTCGTTCCAGGCTTCTACAAGTTGTTTGTTAGCACCTACAAAGTTTTTGCCCTGGTCACTCCATAAGTGACTGCATCTGCCTCTTCGAGCAACAAACCGTCTGAAAGCTCCTATGAAAGCTTGCGAGGTAAGATCTCCTACTAATTCAATATGAATTGCTTTTGTGGACATACAAATAAAAATTGCTATGTATGTTTTTATTGTTTTATTGCCTCGACCCTTTGACATTAATGTTTGAAAAGGGCCACAAAATCTACTCCGCTGTGTAAAAATGGTCTGGAAGGAGTAACCCTTTGTTTTGGCAAATCTCCCATGATTTGAGATTTAGCAGTAGCCTTTATTCTAGAACATATGAGACATCTGTGTATATAACTTTTCACTAATGATTTTGCTTTTATTATCCAGTATTTAGAACGTAGATACGTTAACATCAGTTGTCTTCCACCATGAAGAGTTTTAGTGTGTGCATCAGCGATAATCAATGGTATAAGTGAATTTTCGCTTCCTATGATAATTGGATGTTTTCTAGAATAAGGTAAGTTTGTATGCCTGAGACGACCGCCCACCCTGAGGATATTTTCACTATCTAAGAATGGGGTGAGTGACTTCAGTGGACTTTTATTTGTAACTTGTTTATTCCTTTTCAGACTTTCTATTTCATCTTTGAATTCTTCTTCTTGTACTTTTTTAATGCAAATGTGTAATATGTCTTCTAAATTTTTAGTTGTAACTTCTTCTTGTTTTTTATAGTTTAGGAATATTTTACAGTAAGTTAATGTTTTTATTAATTCTGTTAAATTATCAAAATTTTCAAATTGTGATACTAATAATTTTCCTTGTTTTTCAGGTTCTACTGTATTCAGGTAAGTATTAATCTTTTCTACTTTCATTTCCATGTCTGTCATTATAACTTCTTGTTTACTAATCTTTATTTCCTTTGCAGCCAACCAGCTAGGACCTCTCCACCAGAGATCACTTTTTATCAGCGCCGAGAGAAACATTCCACGAGAGGCTAAGTCTGCTGGATTGTCACTTGACTGTACATGGTACCAATGTTTGTTGTTAACATTTTCTATGATTTGTACCACTCGATTGGCCACAAATGGCTTCCATCGATTGGGTTCTCCACAAAGCCACGAGATAACAATTGACGAGTCTGTCCATGCGTACATTTTGCATGTTGATGTTTTCATAGCTTGTCCAATTTGTTTCATAAGTTTGCTGAGAAGTAAAGCACCACAAAGTTCTAAACGTGGTAAGGATATTGTCTTTAGTGGTGCTACCCTTGTTCTTGCAGCAATGAGATTTGTCATAATATTTCCTTCTGTTGTTATGGTTCGAATGTAAACAGCAGCTGCATATGCACGCATTGACGCATCGCAGAATCCGTGTATTTGTATATTCTCTATATTATCGTTAGTTGTTCCTAGCCATCTTTCAATTTGTATGTTGTTAACATTTTCAAAATCTAATCGTAACTGTTTCCATTCTTCTTCTAAAACGTCACTGATCTTTTCATCCCATTCAACTTTTTCGAGCCATAATTTTTGAATTAATATTTTAGCCTTAACTGTACTAGGAGCCAGCCATCCTAGTGGATCAAATAACTTTTGTACGTCAGCTAAGATTCCTCGTTTAGTAATAGTTTTTCCCATCGGTGGTAAGTTTAAATTGTATCGAAAATTGTCTTGTTTTAAGTTCCATGTAATACCTAATGCTTTAATTGTTCCGTCAAGATTTAAGTCTAATTTGATATTTGTAGATCTTTTGTTTTCTTCAATGGACTGTATAAAATGCATGTTGTTGGATGACCATTTCTTAAGTTGAAACCTTCCTTTTTGCAAAATATCTGTTATTTGTTGCGCAATGATGATAGCCTCATCCACAGAGTCAGCGCCTGATAGAAGATCATCAATGTAGAAATCTTCCTTAATGATTTGCTTAGCTTGTGAATAGGAACCGCCTTCATCGTCGGCTATTCTTTTCAATGTTTTGACCGCCAAATATGGAGCAGGGGCAGTACCAAAAGTGACTCGCAGAAGGCGAATAATCTTCAAGGTTATCCGATTCATTCTGACGCCAAATGATCCGCTGATAATCTGCATCGCCTTTCGTCACTAGTATCTGCCGATACATTTGTTGAACGTCGGCTACAAACAAAACAAACAAGTTTCATTCGCCATCTCATAATTAGGTTTCTTAAATCTTCTTGTAGCTGTGGGCCGACTAGTAACTCATCGTTAAGAGATATATTATTAATCCCTTTGCAGGATGCATCAAATACAATGCGCGTACGAGTGGTCTCCTTGTCACTTACTACGGCGTGATGTGGTAAGTACACTGACTTTGTTTCTTTTTCTTTTTCAGGAACTCTTTCCATGTGACCTTGCTGTATGTAATCATTTATAACTTTTGTATATTCTATTTTAAGGTCTGGTGATTTTTTAAATTTCCTTTCTAGCTGTAGAAATCTTTGTGTGGCGATATCCTTAGTCTTTCCTTCAGGTGATAGTGGGTTACTTGTATTGAACGGTAATTTAACAATATATCTTCCTTCTCCATTTCTGGTCGTTGTGTTTTCATATATTTGTTCACATAGCTTTTCTTCTTGTGTTAAGCGTCTTTCAGTATCTACTTCTACTTCCCAAAAAGATTTTAACAGGTCATCAACGTCGATTTGATGGTGCATTACTACGTAAGTATCGTGTTGAGGTGAATGAATTTCTCCAAAAAGTATCCATCCCAGGCTAGTCTTCTGTGCACACGGTGTGCCTGGAGGACCTTTGATATAGTTTTGTTGCAATATTTCAGAATATTCCTTGACTCCTAAGAGTATATCTATATGACCTGGCTGAAAATAGTTTGGATCAGCCAGCTCGAGGCCCTTGAGATGTGGCCATGGGTGTGTCGCAATTGTTCTGGCGGGCAACTTTGTGGTCAGCTGTTTTGACATGACATAAGCTCGAATAGGTAAGTTGAAATTTGGATCCCATCGCGATTTTAATTGTAGCTGAACCACATGCTTGATTTCTGTTTTTACTGATCCCACCCCAATGACATTGCCTTTCATTGGTTTACGTGCTAACTTAAGTAGTTGTGACGCCTTTTCGCTAATAAATGTTGCTTGTGAACCTTGGTCTATTAACGCTCGTAGTGGAATGTTGTATCCTTGTTCACTTACTGCTTCCACGACTGCAGTCGCTAATAGTGCTACTCCCTGTCTGGTTGTAAAGTGTGACGCAATCATTGTGTGTGCTTGTACATCTTCTTGCTTTTCTTCTACATGTTGTGAAATTTGCGGTTGTGGTTGTGAATTGCTCGTTGATGCCGCAGATTCCTGGTTCTTGGTTACATGTAGGAGAGAATGATGACGTCTTTGACATATTCTACAGAACACAGGTAACTTACAACTAAATGCTGAATGTCCTGGTACCAGGAAGTTGAAACATAACCGTTTGGCTATTGCGTAATTGTTTCTCTCAGTAGGTTCCATCTTTGTAAATTGTTTGCAGTGACAAAGTGTATGGTTATCATTACACATGATACAATTTTTTGTTTTGATTGACTTTGCAATATGGAAAGAACGTTGGCTCACTGCTGGTCTACTTTGGTGAGTGGAATGCTGTGTAGTATTTGCTGTCATCAATTCCAAGGTACGAAACTTTGACTCTAAGAATTTTTTAAATTCACTCCACGTGGGTAAAGCTTCTGATTCATCCTTGTATGCATATTCCTGCCAGCTTCTGTGCGTCTCTGGGTCCAACTTTTGAACCAGAAGATATATTATTATAGGATCCCAAGAGTCCGTTGAGATGTTCATATTGTTAAGGTTGTTCAAACATTCCATTGTAGTATCCAACAATCCTTTTAAAAGCGCAGCCGATAGTGTCACTATTTTTTTCTGATTAAATAATCTTTTCATTGTGCAGTTTAAATTTAAGCGTTTGTTTCCATATCTTTCCTTCAAAATTTCCCAAGCATGTGTATAATTATCTGACGTTACTTGAATGTGCTTCAATAATGATTCAGCTTCGGCGGTGACACTTGTCTTCAAATAGTGTAATTTTTGTACGTCGCTTAAGTTAGTATTGTTGTGCACTAACGAAATAAAAAGATCACTGAAGGTAGGCCATAATTCGTAGCTACCGCTGAATGTTGGTAATTGTATTTTTGGCAGTTGTAAAAGACTATTTTGTGGACATGAGTTTGAAATACTTGTATTCATAGATGTTTCGTTTGATGAATTTGTTGACAATTTAATGAGCATATCCTTCAAATCTCCGTGAATAACATTATATAAATCTTCATAAATAAAAAATTCTTCGTTTAAAAAATATGGTAAATTTCCCTTGAGTTCCTTTGGTGTAATTTTCACTAAATCCCGATGAGCGTTTTTAAATGTGTTCCAATAATCGTTAATTATTTTTATCCGTGCTTCAATATAACCAATAGTTAATCTTGCCTTCGGGCATTTTTTTAAGTTGATTTGTGTTTTTTGCAATAAACTGGCGGTGTCTTCTAATACAGAGAGAAGTTGATTTTGTTCTTGGGTAGTCATTTTACACTGATAATGTTCCAAACTTTTATTTTAACGTCCAATAAACACTAAATAATAACCAATGTCACAAATGACTTCGTACTATTGTATAAAAACTTGTTTGCAACTTTGTTGCATAGGCGAACCGTCCTTATCTATAAAGGAATGCGATTGTTTCGTTCCGCTTGAGCGCCCGTCTGTCGATTCTCATCCGGCTCGAAGGACCACATATGGTGGTTGTAATAAGGTTGAAATTTACTTTGTCACTGTTGTAGGATTTTGTTAAATGAGCGAGAGAAGTGTGTTCTAACTGCGTTTATTTTTGCGACTAACATTACAAACACTATAGCGGGCCGGTGCCATGAACGTATATAGGTTTACATATGTATATTAAGCTTCTTGAAAACTAACTTAAAAATTGACCGAACAATTTTGAAACGTGTTTTTGATATACTCGTTAAAAACCTTAAGCGTGAAATACACACTAAAGTTTAACCCTTAAAACTATTATAAAACAATTGTGTAACACGCTTATAAAATATATATAATAATTATTATTTATTTATTTATTCAAAATCTACACAAACTCTATACTACAAATATATACAAACTCCTTAAACACTCAACTTCAATTATGGAGCGTTAATAAAAAAAAGAAGAAATAAAAAGAAAATTAATGTCAATAAGAAAATAAGAAAATAAATACGCATCGCCCATGAACTAAAATTATATTACAAGAATAATAACATAAATATAGTGTAAAACTGCCGTATATAAATATATAAAAGACACTCAGACGTCTGATCTTCCGCGTTAAAACTATTATAAAAATATTTAGTGCTGGTGTTTGTGTGTGTGCGACCTGGCGACCTGCTCACGGCCAGAAAAGGTCAGTTCATAACTATTACGCTCCAGTTACCTATATATTTTTATATTTTTAAATATTTTTTTTTTATATTATGTATATAAAACGTATAAAATAAGGAAAAAGATACAATAAAATAAGATAAAAGATTAATAAGAAAAGCAATGATAAACGATTTATGTAAATCCGTAAACAAAACTTTCGAGAATAATTGGACGCTGATAAGCAATAATGTGTCAACAAACAAAAAGTCAAATTCGGAGATATATTCTGATAACAGGTCACGTGTTTAACATTATTAAAAAAAAATTCACCTCATCAAAACTTAATAAGTACAGAAAAAGATTTTTTAATTTAATGTTTTTGAATTTCAAGTGTCTTCCATGTTTTACAATTTATGCAATAATCTAATATATATGAAAGATATTTTATTAGATAAAATTTTTAATATTACCAATCTGTTTTAATTCATTACAAATTTTATCAAATGAAAAGCCTTTTTTTTTAAAAGACGGATATGTACTTTTTCAAGCAGAGAACAGAGAAGTCCGTGTGGTTTGACATGCATTGCTTCATCAGCATACATTATTGTCGCCTTAAGTATGTTTTGAGCCTAAAAAGATCTTAAATACTAAATCTTACTCTATCAAAAACAATTGGAATATATACGTTATATTAGTTGGCGCCCTTATCTGCGTCTACGAAGGATTCGTACTTCGAGTAGCTTATTTTCTTTTCCAAGGTCATATTTATCTTTTATACCAAAATTCATCAAAACTGACTCTGCGATTTAGGCGTAACAGACAGACAAACATTAAAAGAGCTTTGATCGAGACAAAATATTTTCGTTATACAATATAATGTATATAATATTATGTGCATATAATCTTAGAGGTTTTTGCAGCGCACGCCAGAATAGTTCGCAGACGGCAAATATTTTTTCTTACTTAGTTGACATTTATCGTTATATTTAGGGTAATTTACACAATATTTTTATTAATTACGTATATGTTATTCCAATGTATAAGCTATTATTGTAGTTTCATTTTAATTCATTCAATAGTTTTTGCACAAAACAATAACCAGAGGCGTAACTATACCATCTGAGGCCCTGGCAAATTCTTTGGATGGGGCCTCCAAGTAAAAATCGTCACGTTGTAACTTAATTTTAATGAACCCAAAACTATTAATAGTATTGTGTGTATTTTAGTTAAATATCTAATAAGTTTTATTTTCAAGAGCATAAGTTTATACAATTTTATAATAAAATAATAATTTACTTTTAATTATTAGACTTTTATTAATAAAATTCTTTTAGGTCGAGGCCCTCTCGGGTCTGGGGTCCGTGGTAATGGTTACGCCCCTGACGGTAACAAGCATTCATATATACATACAAACTTTCGCGCTTAAAATATTACTATTACCAACGCACAACCAAAAAATGTACCCTAGTATAAAATCTTTACATAGTATAAAACAAAATGTATTCCCGCCGTCTTTACTTACTCGTATCTTTTAAACTATGCAACAGATTTTATATTTATTCAAATTACAGTAGAGAAATGGCAAAAATTTTAAAGATATTTTAATGTGATGTCGTAAAAAACTGTATCACACCCGTGCGAAGACGAAGCAGGTCTAGTTTTAATTAAACCATAAAATAATGTAATCATAACCAAAATAAGTAAATTGTAAAAAAAATCAGACCTTAGTTTTCAGTCGTTTATTTTTAAAGATTAAAAAAAAATAACAAAAACAGAAACTTAATATAAACATCCACCATAGCCGTATCCGTACGCTGGTCCAACAAAACCAGGCTCATAACCCAGAGGTCCAAGAGGACCAGCAATTCCATTGTACGCAGGCGCTGGACCAGCGATCTCAGCCCTATATCCAAGAGGACCAGCCATGTAACCAGGAGCTGCTACTTCCTCATTAAGAATAGCCACATTGCCATTACCACAGCTGTATGTCACAGCACCCGCTCCAGCTGTTGGCAGCACTCCTTCTAACGATACAGCAGCTAAGAACGGCAGCGCACCAGTAACAGCTAAAACACCTTCATAAGCGTTTTCTGATGTCATCGCAATTCCAGTGGGGGCGATTGGGGAAGCGCTGGTAACAGCGAGACCGCCGCCGTTGGATGCAGCAAGACTGGCAGGTCCGATGCCGAGTCCCCATTCAGCAGCACATGGCGCAGCTGCCCACGGAGCAGCATATCCTGGTGCTGCCCATGGTGCTGCTTCCCAACCCACTGCAGGTCCCCATCCTAAGCCATCATAGGCATTGTACGCTCCAATACATTGACCGGAAATATCCTATAAAGTTAAAAAAAAAAACATTAATACATAAAGATTTTCATATGTATAGAAATTTAAATTGAATAGATCTTACCTGCACGAATAGTGCAATAAAACAGGAAGCAATCAAACATTTTGTGGCCATTTTTATTTATTTTTGACAGTTACTTTTAATACAACCCTTATTGTAGAATGTTTTTACTCATAATCAATTTTACTTTTTATACAACAAAATTGTTTAATTATCAATAATTATGAAGAAAGTATTGAAAGTTGTGAAAAGGTTTGTGTTTGAAACTTCAGTCGCAATATCTGATAAGAATTTAATGTGTCAATATGATATTAACATAATTATTTTATTAAGCATTTTAATTAACACTAGCTGTACCCAGCGGTTCGATCCGCGTTAATTTGAGAAAAATATTATTTTTATATAATGTTTACCATTCCTACTTCACTCGGATATTATTCACTGTTCTCACTGCTTTCAATTTTGTTTTCGCGTAACCCTCTAGTTTTCTTTATTAATTAAAATAAATCATATTTTTTATAAAAGTAGCCTAAGTACGTCTTATAATATAAGCGCTGATGTGTGACAGACAAAAGGATAGACAAGCAAAAATTTTTAATGTAAGTACTGTGTATACTTTTTCATATGATAGATAATACAAACAGACACTTAAATTATATTTATTTGTAGAGATTTATTTGGAAAAGTTATTACTTCAAAAATTTATCACCGTTTTTCATTATACGTTACATTTGTAAGAAAATCACGTACAACGACCATTACATTGAAATATTTATTAGTGACAAAATATAGGTAAATGTCACTATAAAAACATTAAAGAACTTCTGTACATATCATTCATTTTAATTAACATTTCAAACTCATCATGTCTTCCTTCGCCATTTTTGTTCTTTGCGTTCAAGCTTGCTTGATTCAAGTAAATATTTTTATTTTTTAATTTATATCTAATATAACACATTTTTAATGAATACATACTTTTAATAATAAATAAATAGATCGTAATGCTTTCTTGTTTCCAAGTTTGTTTATATGTTAAATTATGAAAGTACCAGGACCGCATAAACTCAAGGAAATTGTATTGGTTGCTTAGGGCCTCAATATCAACATATTAGATTTTACAGACAACGCAGTAAAAAAGATTTTTGACATAGATGTCATAACTAATTTTTGTTTTATTTTCAGCACGCGTACAGCCAGTGTCTTGGACCAGCTGGATATGGCTATGGGCCAGGTATAGCACCCGCAGCTGTCGCTGGCGCGTACGGCTATGGACCAGGAATGTATGGAGCTCCTATCGCTGAATGTTTACCGGGTTATGGAGGCACTGGTGTTGGAGACGTCGCTGTCGCTGGTGAGATGCCAGTCGCTGGTACCACACTGGTCGCTGGACAAGTGCCGATCCTCGGTGCCGTGCGCTTCGCTGGCGAACTACCAGCTGCTGGTACTGTCACTATTGCTGGTAGCTGTGGATGCGGCTGTGGACCCGCTGGGTACATTTACTAAAATTAATTAGTTTTCTATTGTACATTGTTATTGCAAATTAATTAAATATAAGTAAGATAATAGTATTTCTTTTTTGCCTGTTAAATTGTTGGAATTAAAAAACCGAAGTAATGAATCTGTTCGGAATTCGGATGCTCGCAATGAAATTATATTACTAAAATCCTGTGGCTGATATTGTAAAGCTAGAATTAGACTTCTAAGCTTAAGATCAAGGGTCTCTCAAAATTAACGCCTTCATGACTAAAACGTAGAACTTTGATGAATTTTGGTACAAAGATTGCGTCGAAAATTGCTTGGAGACGAAAATAAGATACTCATTACATAGTTGTAGCCACAGACATTAAAAATATACACGAACAAATTTAAATTTAATTAGATTTTAAACAAAAGTATGACATTATTATAATCTATATTTATTATATATATTTTATATAACTCAAGGATGACTGACTGACATAGTGATCTATCAACGCACAGCCCAGAACAGGCATCCGCTGAAAAAGGATTTGATTAATTCTACCCCCAAGGGGATAAAATATTGGATGAAACTTTGTATGAAACTTTGTCAATTTTAAACCGATCGGGCTGAGACTTTGCATGCATTAAGCTACTATGAGACATCACAGACATCGCAAACAAAGTCGCGAGCACCGGCTAGTTTGAAAATAAATATTTAATTAATAGCGAAACAACTCTTGTTATTTATTTTACTGGTTGATCTACACAGATAAATATCTCGTAGAGCTTTTATCTATATTAATATTATAAAGCTGAAGAGTTTGATTGTTTATTTAAACGTGTTCATCTCAGAAACTACTGGTTCGAATTGAAATTATTTTTGTGTTAGATAGTTTATTTAATGAGGAAGGCTATACGCTGTATTGCATTACGCTACGACGCATAGGATTTAAACAGTAACCATAAACGGGAGTGAACCCGCAAAGGGTGTTTAAATTGTGTAATGACATTATAAGATAAAAGAAAAATTTAAAGATAAACTTTATTATTTTCAGCGTGGTTATAAAAAGCTTTTTTTTTTTTAATAAGTTCTAGAAAAAATCACCAAATACGTCGTGGTTATTCTAATATATCACGTGTATTTTTTTTCGACACTTTTGTAAGTTGCATATTTTTTCAAAATTCAATCTTTTTTTAATTATTATTGATTTTTTTTTTCTTTTTAGTTATCGCTAATATTAGTGCATTGTTATCTGTTATTACGTCATGATAAAGGAGATTGTTATTTATGAGACACCTCAATGCTTTTACTCGTCGTTGACTACAAATACCAAAATTTAAGACGGATTGGAACGACGGAGTTTACAATCACCAACTTATTTATTTTTAGCTTGCATTCGCATTCTCAGCAAGTCTTTTCATTTAATACCCATTTTGTAGGATAGCATATAAAACTTAGTCCGCCATTTTTAGGAGTTCATCATACTGAATTAGAGTGACATCACTTTATTCTTCGAGTCAGTCTTAGCAACACCTTTCATTTGATACTCATATTGTAGGAATGCACTGAGAATAACTAGTCCGCCCTATTGGAATTAAAGTAACGTCACTTTATTTTTAGAGTTGTTCTCAGCAAGCCCATTATATTGCAGAACTCGTCAAGGCGAATTAAATGAGACCAAACTCGACGGCAATGCGTTGTTTAATAACGGAGTTTCTATGGCCAATTTCTAGCCCCATCATCAGATCAACTCTATTTCATAATAATATAGCATTGAAATCTGATTTATACATGCATGCAAATTTCAGCTCAATCGGAAACCGGGAAGTCTAATCAAATTAATAGATTCTAAGAATAGGGCCTTCAAAAATCACACTCAATTTCGTCTACAAATTCCACCTATCCGTAGCGGATGCACGGAACGGTTCGAGCCTCGCAGCTTTGGGTCAGAGAGTGATGTTAAATAGCCTGTAACATTCTTCGATAGATGGAATATCTTATGAAGTTGTACAAAATCTAATGCAATTAGTATATTTTGAAAAAAGCGCCTTCAAAAATCACCCTCAATTTCGACCATCGAGTAGGTGGTCAAGCGTCACGCAACCTATGAACATCAAAGTGAACTCCTGTCGGGTTATGTTAGCCTGGTACTAGAAATTACAATTTTCCGCTATCCGTCGCGGATGCCTTCGCGGTAACGGTTCCTGTCTCGCTGCATTGTGTCGGAGCGTGATGTAAAATAGCCTGCCACATTCTTCGATAGTTAGACTATCTATCGCATAAGAAAGAATTCTGATGAAATTAATAGATTCTTAGAATAGCGCCTTCAAAAATCACACTCGATTTCGTCTACAATTTTCACCTATCCGTAGCGGATACGTTCGCGATATGCGTTACTGCTCCACTTTTTTCAGTCCGAACGTGATGTTAAATAGCCTGCAATATTCCTAGATAGATGAACTATCTTACGAATTAGTATAAAATGCAATGCAACTAATAGATTTTGAGAGAAGCGCCTTCAAAAATCACCCTCAATTTCGACCATCGAGTAGGCGGTCAAGCGTCACGCAATCTATGAACATTAAAGTAAACTCCTGTCGGGTTATGTTAGCCTGGTACTTTACATTACAATTTTTCGCTATCCGTCGCGGATGCCTTCGCGGTAACGGTTCCTGTCTCGCTGCATTGT